>LR738709.1:115925707-115953363 GCA_902687465.1 Secale cereale | reverse complement strand
CCCCCGGCAAACTTGTGCGCGAGGAACATTTCTTCTGCTTTAGAGGGAAAGAAAAAGAAGAGGGAAAACAAGTATAGGGCCTTTCGGCGTGCTAATGCTTACCGGGTATGTGTGTTGCACAAGATGCCAAACAATACATGCAAATAACGAAGAAAAGCATGGAAAAGGCAAATATTGCAAAACACAAAAGCTTTACTGATGCACGGGGTCTGCGCCCGGCTTTGTACAAAGGTTTACATGCAACAGCGGCAAGACTCGTACAAAAGGTGGTTGCCGGAGCGGATCACGGCAACCGCGCCTTATGGGTGAAACTTGCGAAGATGCTCTATGTTCCAGGAGTTGCTCACCGGTAAGCCTTCTTCGGTCTCAAGGCAGACAGCACCGGGCCTTGTGACTTGTCTCACCCGATAAGGGCCTTCCCACTTCGGCGTCAACTTGTTGGAATTCTTGGCGGACTGAACACGCCGAAGAACAAGGTCACCTTCCTCAAGACTCCTGGCCTTGACCTTGCGGCTATGATAGCGACGCAAGGCTTGCTGGTATCGAGCAGCTCGTACAGCAGCCTGGAGACGTTCCTCCTCAAGGAGCAATGCCTCATCTTGTCGCAGTTGCTCTTGCTCGAGCTCATCATAAGCGAGCACTCGAGGAGATCCGTATACGAGTTTCGTGGGGAGAACTGCCTCTGCTCCATAGACAAGAGCAAAGGGTGTCTGTCTGGTGGCTCGATTTGGTGTCGTCCTGATTGACCAAAGAGCCGCCGGTAGCTCCTCTATCCAATTTTTTCCGCACTTGTGCAGCCTGTCAAAGGTTCTTGTCTTGAGTCCACGCAGCACTTCAGCATTGGCCCTCTCCGCTTGACCATTGCTCCTCGGGTGAGCAACAGAAGCGAAACAGACCTTGGCGCCAAGGTCTTGGACGTACTGCATGAAGGTGCGACTAGTAAATTGTGTACCGTTGTCGGTGATGATCCTGTTAGGGATCTCGAAACGGCAAACAATTGACCTGAAGAACCTGACTGCTGACTGTGCTGTCACCTTTCTCACCGGTTCCACTTCTGGCCACTTTGTGAACTTGTCGATTGCAACGTACAAGTACTCAAAGCCCCCGACAGCACGGGGGAAGGGGCCGAGGATATCGAGCCCCCAGACCGAGAAGGGCCAGGACAAAGGGATCGTCTGGAGAGCTTGAGCTGGCTGATGTATTTGCTTGGCATGGAACTGGCACACTTCACACTTGGTTACTTGTGCAGTTGCATCTTGGAGGGCTTCTAGCCAGAAGAACCCTTGCCGGAATGCCTTTCCGGCAAGTGCCCTTGTGCCAACGTGGTGACCACATATGCCTCCGTGTATCTCTGCCAACAGCTTCTGTCCATCTTCTCTGGAAATGCACTTCAACCTGACACCATTGAGCCTTCTTCTGTACAGTTCATTGTCCACGAACTAGTATATACTTGACTGCCTGGTTATTTTCTCTATCTCATCTGGGTCGTCGGGAAGTTCTCCAGTTTGCAGAAAACGGACGATCTGTTGTGCCCATGCTGGAGCCCGGGGCTCAACAGCAAGGACTAAAGGCATGAGGGCCGCTGCGAGAACCCCAGCTTCTACGGCAAGAACCTCTGGCTCCGCCGGAGCTGATGGTCCCCCGGCAAGCTCGCCGGGGCAAGACTTGTCGGGAATGTTTGCTTCAACTATACAGACCCTTGGGTCTGCATGAGCAAATTGTTCCTCAGCATCTTGGTTGTTGATCTTGGGGACCTTGGCGGTGGCTTCTGGAAGATCCGCCGGCAAGTAGTCGCCGGAGACCAACTTCCTCTTCTTGTTCTGCCCAACTCATGGTGTAACGGATGGTTGAGTTAGCTTGAGCAGGAAGGTCCCTGGTTCCACAGGTAACTTCATCGCGGCACACTTTGAAAGGCCATCTGCAATCTCATTCTGAGCTCTCGGGACGTGCTCCATTTGTAGACCTTCAAAGTGCTCTTCAAGCTTTCTCACTTCATCTACATAAGCTTCCATCAAAGGGCTCTGATAACTCTTGTTCACTCGTCCCACCACCAACTGAGAATCTTCCCGCACAATCAACCTCTTGATCCCAAGTTCAGCTGCAATTCTGAGGCCGACAAGCAAACCTTCATACTCTGCAGTTTGTCGCTTGCTCCTGGGGAAAGTGCATCTGGACAACATACTTGAGGTGCTCTCCGGTGGGCGCTATGAGTACCACACCGGCACCGGCGCCTTGCAGCGAGAAAGCACCATCAAAGTACATTACCCATTCGCTGGTCGCTTCTTGTACGGGAACGCTTGTCTCTGGAACTTCTTCATCGGGCGTTGGGGTCCACTCAGCTATGAATTCTGCCAAAGCTCTGCTCTATATGGTTGAAGTACTCTCAAACTTGAGACCAAAGCTCGACAGCTCCAGTGCCCACTCAACGATCCTGCCTGTTGCTTCCGGATTCTGCAATATCCTCTTCAACGGAAAGCGAGTGACCACTGTTATCTCGTGTGCCTGGAAGTAATGGCGCAGCTTTCTCGAGGCCATGAGGAGGCCGAAAAGCAACTTCTGCACCCCAGAGTATCTTGACCTAGCTCCCTGCAAGAGGGAACTTACAAAATACACTGGGCGCTGCACCATCTTCTTCCGCACTTCTCCTTGCTCCAGCGCAGACTTGTCCTTGTCGGAGCCAGAGCTTGTCGGGGAAGCCCCCTGCTTGTCGCTGGATTCGCTTGCCGGTGGTGTAGACTCCTCCTCTGCCTCCCTCTCCGCTACTAACACAGCACTAACCACTTGATTGGTTGCTGCTAGATATAGCAGCAACTTCTCTTGTGGCCTAGGTGCGACAAGTATTGGAGTGGAAGATAGGTATCCTTTCAAGTCTTGCAGCGCTGCCTCCGCTTCCGGAGTCCATTTCATAGGACCTGCCTTCTTCAAGATCTTGAAGAAAGGCAGGGCGCGTTCTGCAGACTTTGAAATGAACCTACTGAGGGCAGCTACACAACCTGCAAGTCTCCTTACATCCCTGACGCGCTTTGGGGCTTCGATCTGCTCGATGGCTTTTATCTTGTCGGGATTGGCTTCAATCCCCCTCTGTGACACAAAGAACCCGAGAAGCTTGCCAGAGGGGACTCCGAAGACGCACTTCTCGGGGTTCAACTTAAGCTGGATCTTGCGCAGATTCTCGAATGTCTCTTCCAGATCTTGGATCAGGGTATCTTTGCTCTTGCTTTTGACCACTATGTCATCCATGTAGGCTTCTACATTTCTGTGGATCTGTGGCTCAAAAGCAGTGTGCACCACCCTTGCAAATGTCGAGCCTGCATTCTTCAATCCAAAGGGCATGCGTATGAAGCAATATGTGCCGCATGGAGTGATAAATGCAGTCTTCTCTTCGTCTTCCTTGGCCATAAAAATATGGTGGTAGCCTGAATATGCATCAAGGAAGGAAAGCAGCTCACATCCAGCGGTTGAGTCAACAATCTGGTCAATGCGCGGCAAGGGAAATGGATCCTTGGGACATGCTTTATTCACATCAGTGAAGTCTATACACAGTCTCCACTTCCCGTTAGCCTTACGCACGACAACTGGATTTGCCAACCACGTCGGGGGGATCACGCCTCTAACCAGGCCCGCTGCTTCTAACTTCTTGATCTCTTCGGCAATGAATTCTTGGCGCTCCACGGCTTGTTTCCTGACCTTCTGCTTGACGGGCCGCGCATGAGGACAAACAGCAAGCTTGTGCTCAATTACCTTCCTGGGAACGCCGGGGATGTCGGATGGTTGCCACGCAAACACATCGACATTCGCCCGCAGGAAGGCAACGAGCGCGCTTTCCTATTTGCTGTCAAGCGTAGAACTGATGGTGAAGGTACCACCAGTGCTGTCCTCCTTGGCGGACACCTTCTTGGTTGCCGGTGGAGCGGCCATTCCCTTCTTGCACTTGCCGGTGGAGCTCGATGGAACGTCCTCGACGGCAGCGCAGCACTCCGAAGAGGTGCGTTTGCCGGAGTGGGCCCCAGAGCACTTGCCAGACTTGGACTTGGTCTTCTTCCCCCCGGGAGCTTCAGCGGCAAGTGTGTTGCTTTCTGCTGCAGCTGCTGCATCCCGGTATATCTTGTCGGTGCAGATAAGCGCGTCCTTCTTGTCGCCAGGGACAGAGATGACGCTTATCGGCCCCGGCATCTTGAGTACATTGTAGGCGTAGTGGGAAGCTGCCATGAACTTGGCGAGGGCAGGACGTCCGAGTATCCCATTGTATGGCAATGGGATATCGGCAACATCGAAGGTTATCCTCTCCGTCCTGAAGTTGAGCTCCCCGCCAAAGGTCACTGGCAGAGTAATCTTCCCCTTGGGCTTGCTCCTTCCCGGGTTTATTCCTTGGAACGAACCGGTTTCTTCGAGCTCGCCGTCTGGGATCTGGAGTTTCTTGATCACAGCTGAGGAGATCAAGTTCAGGCCGGCCCCGCCGTCAACCAACATTTTGGTGACCTTGAGGTTGCGGATAGTTGGTGAAACCAACATCGGCAAGCACCCGACCGCTGTGGTGCGGTCAGGGTGATCCTCAAGGTCAAAAATGATGGGCGTGCTGGACCACTTCAGGAGCCTGCGTGACTCAACGGGCGGCTCAGCTGCATTTACTTCCCGCACCCACTGCTTGAGTTGGCGGTGGGAAGTATGCAGAGAGGCGCCTCCGTCGACACACAGAACTTCTATGGCCTTCTGGAACTCCTGCTCGCTGTTATCACCTTCCTCCATGTCGTCGTCGTCGTCTTCCTCCTCATCCTTGTCGCGGCCCCGGGGAGGTCGATCACCTTGCCGCTGCTTGGCCTTGCCGCGGCGTCCTCCCCGGCCATTGAATGGCCGCTTCTTGCTTGGTTCTCCCCCACCACCTTGGGCCTTCTCCTTGTCGCGACGCTCGTATTCAGCCTTCTGCTGTTCTACGAGGTACTCGACTCGCTTGCAGTTTGAAAGGTCGTGGCCCTTGGTGCGGTGGATCTTGCAATATTGCTTGTCGTAGCCGTCCTGCTTGTCGGCTGCCGCCACAGGGGCAGGCTCCTTGTCGGAGCCGCCAGCCTGTGCCTTCTTGGCGGGAGCCTCCTTGCCGGACTGCTCGACGACCAGCACTTCCTTGCTCTTCTTTCTTCTGTTGTTTCGCCGCCGACTCTTCTTTGCCGGGGCGGCGTCTTCGCTGTCGCTTCCCCCTGCGCCAGTATCCTCCCCGGGGAGTCTCCTCCCCTCTTCGGCGCGCAAACTTGTCAGCCAGAGCGTAGAGCTCGCTGACATCCCGAATCTTGGTCATGGCCATCTCTTCTCGCATGCGACGGTTACGCACGTTCTGGTGGAACGCGCTGATAACCGCGGCGGGGTGGACGTCGGGAATGTTGTGTTGCACGCGGCTGAATCGTTGGATGTACTTGCGCAGGGGCTCTCCTTCCTTCTGGGCCAAGATGTGGAGATCACTCTCCTGGCCGTGGGGTTTGTGGCCGCCCGTGAAGGCGCCAACAAATTGGTGGCACAGATCTGCCCACGAAGAAATGGAGCCTTCCGGCAAGTGCATAAGCCAAGAACGAACGTTCGGCTTAAGCACTAGCGGGAAATAGTTCGCCAATATCTTCTCGTCGCGTCCCCCGGCAGCCTGCACCGCGATGGTGTAGATGCTGAGGAACTCCGAGGGGTGCGTCTTGCCGTCGTACTTCTCGGGTACGTCGGGTTTGAAATTCTTCATGCTGGGCCACTGGACTCGCCGCAGCTCACGGGTGAACGCAGGGCAACCCGCCACGTACGGCAAGTCGCCTGGTTCACCGGGCGCGTGCGTGTCGACAGCGGTCCCAGCGCGCTGGTCTGATTGTCGCCGGGCTTCTCGTCGGTGCTTGATGCGTGTCCGAGCGTCTCCGGTCGTCGAGGACTTGGCGCTGGTCCCGACGAGCCCGCGGATCCGACGACGCCGTGGAGTCGTCGTCGACGTTAATCCGGCGGGGCGGCGTCTTCTGCTTCCGCGGCGGGGAGTGCACGGTGGTTGCACCCCCGGCGGTCTTGTCGCCATCGGCCTTCGTCTGCTCGACTTGCCGTGGCCGCGATGTCGCCGGCTGCTGCGGCGTGTCGTTGTTGGCGAAGGCGATGAGACTCTGAATCGTCGCCCTCCAATCTTCGGCCTTGTCTGCCGCTGGAGGGAAATCGAGGAGCAGTTGTGCTCTTGCGAGAGCTTCTGCTGGAGAGGAGGGGAGCGGGGGCGAGCGGTGCGAGGAGCGAGATATGCTCGGACTTCTAACAGGGTTAGAAGGAGCAGTCTCTCGCCCCGGCGACCGCGCCTTGCTCGTGCCAGGACGGTGGCCTTGAGAGTCCCGCGATCCTCCGGTCTGTCCTTGGCCCAGCAAGCGGATGGTAGCTCCTGTACCACGGCGCTGCTGGCCTGTTGTCTGCTGAGATGGACGTGGTGCGTCTACGGAGACCGAGGCTTTGGAGTTTGCCCGGTCGTCCGTCTTGTCCTTGGACTTGGCGGTGCCGTGAGTTTCCTCGCCGGCGACCACCCTTCCGACGGCGTCTCCTCCACCCACCGTTGGTTCTGGTGGCGGGGGAATCGACGCAGACGGGCCTGCGACCTCCGAAGCCTTCTTCTTCGGGGCCATGCTGCTGCTGGTGATGTTGGTGAAGCTGGAGAGGTTGATGAAGATTGCGCCCGCGTGAGCGCCGGATCAGGTTCGCACAACCTCGACGCACCCCTACCTGGCGCGCCAAATATGTCGGGGGAAACTGTCCACCACGAACACCTATGGGACCGGAGCCCCTTCTTCGTTGCGGTAAGGGAGCGGAGGGAGCACGAAGAGCGGATCGAGGAGAGCACGCGGGCAGTTTACCCAGGTTCGGGCCGCGTGGACGCGTAAAACCCTACTCCTGCGTTGGTTGTATTGAGCTCGGGAGCTTGAAGAGCTATAGTGCTAGCTACACCGAGCATGAGAGTTGCTAAGGATTCGAACCCCCTCTACGTTGTGCATGGGCCTCCTTTTATAGCTCAAGGGGTCACCGACAGGTGTCAACGTAGAGGAGGGTAAAAACGTAACTTTGGTGGTAGTTGTAACAGTGCGGGAACAGTGCATGAACAGTGGATGAACAGTGGTCATCACCTAACTTTGACAGTGGGGGACAAGGGCATTAAATGCCCGTCACCATCGACCCCAAAAGCACCCGTCCATGCGTCTCCGTTCGCCACGGCGGTAGCCTCGTCACCGTGGCTTGCCACCGTGTCCCCCAGGCAGCACAGCCATCCGCCACGCGTCCCTGGAAGGGCCCCAGGGCGACGCGTGGGCCGATGAGCTGGAGCGCGGGCACACAGCGCTGGCTTCCCCCGGCAAGCACCTTGCCGGGGTCTTGTTCTTGCCGGGCCCGGAAGCTTGTCGCTCCCCGGGTCCTGCCGGGGCGCAGGGTGCGCCGAGGCATGTCTTCTAAGATGCAGTCTTCTGGTCTTCCTGGCAAGCTCCTCTTGCCAGGGTCTTGTGTTAATGTGATAGTCTTGAGCCTGGGACGGCCTTCCCGGCAAGCTCCACTTGTCGGGGTCTTGATCTTCTGTCTTGTATACTTTGTTTTTGAATGGCTTAATAAGGACCAGAAAGGTTTCCGGCCAGCGCGTGGTAAACCCTGCCGCGGGAAGCTGCTACTGCCCGTGCACAAGTTGGGGTACTAAGGTACCCCTATCTTAGTACACCGACAGAAAGTAAACATGATGCACACTCTAGTTAGGTCCTAATGCAAGTGCTAGCTAGGGATGTGACAATTCACCCCCACTTAAAAGAATCGCGTCCCGAGATTCGGGTTCCTCCGGAAAGAGGCTGGGGTACTCAAGTCGAAGACGATCCTCCCTTTCCCAAGTAGCTTCACTCTCGGAATGATGTGACCATTGAACCTTGAGAAACTTGATATTGTGGCGTCGAGTGGTGCGCTCGGTTTGATCAAGAATACGAACGTGGTATTCTCGATATGTGAGATTGTCTTGGAGATCAAGCGTTTCGTGGTCCACTCCACGGATAGGATCCGAGAAGCAACGCCTGAGTTGAGAAACGTGGAAAACATCATGAACTCTGGAGAGGTGCGGAGGTAGTTCCAATTGGTAGGCAACTTCTCCTCGTTTGGCAAGAATGCGAAAAGGACAGATATAACGACGGGCCAATTTGCCTTTGATACCGAAGCGATGGGCTCCCTTAGGAGGAGTAACCCGAAGGTAAGCCTTATAGCCGACTTCAAAAGTCACAGCCTTATGATGACTATCATATTGGCTCTTTTGGCGAGACTGGGCTGTTTTCAATCTCTCAAGAACGATGCGAACTTGTTCCTCTGCTTCCTGGATCATATCCGGGCCAAAGAATTGTCTTTCCCCGGTCTCTGACCAGTCAAGAGGTGTTCGACACCTTCGTCCATATAGAACTTCGAAGGGAGCTTTGCCCAAGCTGGCTTGATAACTATTGTTATAAGCGAATTCGGCAAATAGAAGACATTTTTCCCATTACATACCGAAAGAAATGACAGAGGCTCGAAGCATGTCTTCCAGAATTTGATTGACTCGTTCCACTTGACCACTTGATTGCAGATGGAAGGCAGTACTGAAAGAGAGATGAGTTCCCATAGCATTCTGGAAACTTTCCCAAAATCGGGAGGTAAAAAGACTTCCACGGTCTGAGTTAATCTCCAACGGTACACCATGTAGTGATACTATTCGAGAGATATATAAGTCTGCTAGCTGGCTAGCGGTAATGCTCTCTCGAACAGGCAGGAAATGAGCTACTTTAGAGAGGCGGTCGATAACGACGAAGATAGCATTATTCCCTTTCCTGGACCTGGGAAACCTGGTAATGAAGTCCATACCGACTTTATCCCATTTCCATTCAGGAATAGCTAGAGGTTGAAGGGTGCCAGCAGGCCGGTGATGCTCTGCTTTGACTCGATGACAAACGTCGCAGTTAGCAATGAACTGAGCGATTTCTCTCTTCATCCTAGTCCACCAGAATCTTTGACGTAGGTCTTGATACATTTTGGTGCTACCGGGATGAATCGTAAGAGGAGATTCATGAGCCTCCTTGAGGATCAAACGTCTTAGGTTTCGTACTTTAGGAACCACTAAACGGTTGCTAAAGAATACGACTCCTTGATCATCAATTGAGAAACATCCTGCAACTCCATTCTTGATGTTCCTCTTAATACGGGAAATTCCGGGATCAACCTTCTGTGCTTTGATGACCTGATCCAAAAGGGTAGGTTTCGCCACCAAGGTGGAAAGAAATCCTCGAGGAACAATGTGAAGGTTAAGCTTGCGAAATTCCTCGGGGAGAAGTGGTTGACTTTGTTGTAACATTAAATTGTTACAATATGACTTACGACTTAGTGCATCAGCCATGACATTGGCCTTTCCAGGAGTGTAAGTGATTCCTAAGTCGTAGTCGGTGAGCAACTCAACCCAACGTCTTTGCCTGAGATTCAAATCCGGTTGGGTGAAGATATACTTCAAACTTTGGTGATCAGTGAAGATTTCACAGCGATTACCAAGAAGGTAATGTCGCCATGTTTTGAGTGCATGGACTATAGCTGCAAGCTCTAGATCATGAGTAGGATAGTTATCCTCATGTGGATGCAACTGTCGGGATGCGTATGCAATCACTTGATGATCTTGCATGAGAATGCAACCTAGTCCTTGTCGCGAGGCGTCGCAATAGATTATAAAATCCTTGGAAAAGTCTGGTGGTACCAGTACAGGTGCAGATGTCAAGCGTCTTTTCAGTTCCTGAAAACTGGACTCGCACTGTGGGGTCCACTCAAACTTTTTATCTTTCTTGAGGAGTTCGGTTAGAGGTTTAGCAACCTTGGAGAAATTCTCGACGAAACGTCGGCAATAGCTCGCTAAGCCAAGAAAACTCCTAACTTGCTTGACCGATTCAGGGGGAGTCCAATCAAGTACGGCTTGAACTCGCTCGGGATTGACAGCAATACCCTTGCCAGAGATCACATGACCTAGATAGGTTACTTCTGGCAACCAAAATTCACATTTAGAGAATTTGGCATAAAGGCGGTGCTCTCGAAGTTTCGTCAATACCAGCCTTAAATGCTCGGCATGATCTTCCTTGTTCTTGGAGAAAATGAGTATATCATCGAGGTATACCACGACGAATTTATCCAAATACTCCATGAATATAGAATTCATTAACCGAGAAAAGGTAGCTGGGGCATTGGTTAATCCGAAGGACATAACGGTGTACTCATATTGGCCATAACGAGTAACGAAAGCCGTTTTAGGAATGTCCCCGTTCTTGATTTTGATTTGATGGTAGCCCAACCTCAAATCCATCTTAGAGAAGACTGAGGATCCAGCGAGCTGATCATACAGGTCGTTGATCCTGGGGAGCGGATACTTATTCTTTATGGTGACCAGATTGACAGGTAGGTAATCTACAACTATCCGCTCCGTTCCATACTTCTTCTTGACGAAGAGGACGGGGCAAGCCCAAGGGGAAGAACTAGGACGGATGAAACCCTTTTGCAAGGACTCATCGAGTTGTTTCTTTAACTCAGCTAATTCTAGTGGTGCCATCTTATAGGGTCTCCTAGAGATTGGGACAGTTCCAGGGATAAGATCTACCACGAACTCGACATCTCTGTCAGGTGGAACTCCTGGCAGTTCTTCTGGGAAAACATCCGGAAAGTCACGGACTACCGGGATATCTTCGAGTTCTGGTAGAGGGCTGGCATTAAGAGAATAGAGCTGATGTTCAGCCATTCGGGTCAAGACATTGACTATCTTGCCGGATGGATGTGTAAGTTGAACGGTCCTAGTAAAGCAATCAATTTTGGCGTAATGGGTGGTCATCCAATCCATACCCAAAATGATATTTATGTCCGAGGACTTGAGAGCGATTAAAGAAGCAAGGAAAACAAGTCTATCGACAAGGATTTCATTTCCATGGCTTACCCTAGAGGTTTGCCACTTTGATCCAGGAGTTTGAATAACGATGGAAGTAGGCATGTCACAAAAAGTCTTGTTGTGCAATCGAGCATAGCTCTCAGATATGAACGAATGGGATGCTCCAGTATCGAAAAGAACAGATGCCGGATGGCAGTTTACGAGAAGCGTACCAAGGACGACGTTAGGATCCTCATAAGCTTCTTCGGCAGAAACATAGTTGACATGACCACGTGCAGTGGGGATTGGCTTGACATAGTTCACCTTGCCGGTTGGCTTACCACGGCCAACGGGTTTTCCTGGCTGATTCTGGGGACAATCACGCATGTAGTGTCCCGGTTCTCCACACTTGAAACATGTCACAGTGGTGGTGCGTGGAGCAAAGTTGGAGGGTGGACCTCCATAGGTCTTAGCAGGTGCAAACTGTTGAGTTGGGCGAGGCGCCTCATAGGATGGCCTCGGTGTGTACTTTGGTGGCAGAGCAGTGTTAGGAACCCACACACGGCGCTTGTGAGAGCCAGAGCCGGATGAGGAACCAAAGTCTCGAGTATGCTTGCGGGTGGCCTCGAAGTCGGTCTGGCCTATCTCAGCACTGATAGCCTTGTTAACCAACTTCTGGAAAGAGGTGCACTCGTGCAGACGTAGATCTCGACGAAGTTCAGGGCTGAGTCCCTTGCGGAACCTCGCCTGCTTCTTGGCATCGGTGGATACTTCCTCAGGTGCATAGCGTGCCAGATTACCAAACTCACAACTATAGCCGTCCACAGTTAAACGGCCCTCGGTGAAATTGCAGAATTCCTCCCGCTTGCGATCCATGGGACCTTCCGGAATATGGTGTTCACGGAATGCCTCACTGAACTCAACCCAGGTAGTGACTTGGCCAGCAGGACGCATAGCTTCAAAGTTTTCCCACCAAAGACTGGCAGGGCCCTCAAGATGGTAGGCGGCGTAGATAACCTTGTCAGCTTCGGCCACACGGGCGGAGTGTAGCTTGTGGGTGATACTACGTAGCCAGTCATCAGCATCCAGAGGTTCAGTGGAGTGATGGAACTTTGGTGGACACATCTTGATAATATCATGGATTGACACCACGTCATTCCTCTGGCGGAACCCAGTGTTATGTTCTATGCGTTCCAGCAGACGGTTGGTCTCTCTCTTGTTCCGTTCTGCTTCAAGCATAACTTCCGCCAAAGAGGGTGGCTGGGGCAGATTTCCATGTCTAGCCCCACTAGCCTCACCCTGCTCCTGAGCAGCAGGAGTGTTGCGAGTGTTGACCATCCTAGGAAAACAAAACAACGGTTTAGACAAGGATGGCAAAAGTTTGACATAGAAGTGCAGAATGTAATGGATGACACAGAATGCAGATATGTTCATCCGTACGACATGGTAATATAGGAACTGCTATATATACACCAGTGGTCATACACACCATACAAAGTTTAGTACAAGCCAAGGCTAAAGTACAACTGCGGTGAAAGACGATACATCCCATCATAGGCATTCCAAGCTCCTATACATTATCTAACTACACCTCCGGAACTCAGTACACACTAAGTCATATTCCACAAGACGCGCAGGACTGTGGAAATACAACTACTACAATACTACTACTACCACGGACTAGCTCAGACATTCGCGTAGTAATCCTCGTAGAGATTACCACCGTAGCCTGGAAGTGGTACAGACGGATCTTGGAACTCGCGAGCACTCGATGGCTGTGGACCATAGGGGCATGGGTGTGGTCTCGGTCCCGATGCTGGTGGTAACCGACGCCCACGTGGAGGTGTAATACCCCCAACGTCACGCCAATCCATGCGATCAGGCAGACGAGTCCGCACAGGATACAAATCCCGCATGTCCAGATATCCGGCGTGCACAGCAGGTGCAAGCCGTGTCAAAGTAGTCCAGTGAGCGGCTCGAGTGTTATACAGCTCCATTCGGAGGGCACGGACCTCACGGTCCCTATCCTCCAACATCTGAACAGTAGTCTGAAGCAGTGGCTCTTCATGAGCAGCATCAGTATACAGACCAGTGTAGTAGCCTTCCTCTCCGGGGAGTGAAGCTGGTATGTAACAGAACTCAGTGTTCAGCAACAGGGCATGCCTAGCACGGAGAATGGTCATCATCGAATAAGCGGCATCCTGCACTGCCATCTCGATGGTAATCCCGAGTCCATAAGACCAATGGGTGGGATCATTAGCTCCGGGATATGAGGGGTATATCCGGACTGTGCAGAAATACTGACTTTGATTAAAATCCCGATACTGTTCCTCCACGGTGTATTCAGGATACCAGCGATAACCGGTCTCAGTCATCACACGGACTAGCATGGCCGTGTGACCGGGCACATTAATGCACCGAGTCAAACGAACCACTTGGTGAGGGATGCGGCCAGACATCTGAAACACGAAATAATGCAAAGGCATTAGTGTTTCTGGAAGAAATCGGGCAGCATAACAACTGTAAATGCTCAAACAAAGATTTGAGACATCATACAAATGATAGCATAGCCACTCAACAATTCCATATCAAGGTTCCGAGTTCAACAATCATCATACTCAAAAGGATAGAAACTGAACTAAGGCTTGAAACCAACAATCCTAAGAGTCTACGGATTAGTAACACGTGAACCTAGTAAGGATAAGAGGCCTAGTCCTAAATCCCCGTAGAAAGAATAGACTGACTCAGATCAGAAGGGCATAAGGTAAAGGAGTAAAAAGAGCCTTACGTTCCCTTCCACAATCAATTCCCCTACATATAACTAAGAATTTTTCTAGACTCAACATCGACCAGTTTGGCTTGAGAAACCTATAGGCAGTCCAGCTCTGATGCCAACGCTGTCAGGACCCCGATCCTAAGTCACACCGATCTAGCTGTAACACGTCATATCACTTTGCGGCCTCACGCACGGTAACCCCACGGGTGCCACCTTACCTGGCCCGGGACCGTTTGCGCATTTTGGCACACGTATATGACAGTGTCGCTAGCATCCATATGACAGAGAATCCGGGCCGACATGGCTAGTTATAAACCAAAAGTGGCACTAAATTACAGAGACAGGCATCCATGACCCAGCAACGAACGTGTCGGTCATCAACGTATGAACCCAAGTCGTAGCAAGCTACATGGACTTAAAGGAACAACGCGGGACATTTCCCCTAAGGGACAGACACAGGAACGAAGAATGACACATGCCGGCCAGCCTACGTGTTCCGAGCAGTAGCAAGCTACCAAGGCTCATTGGAATCACTAGGAGGCATTTCCCTGTAAGATAGGCTACCAAAGGAAAACAACTAGGTGTCGGATCCCACACATACCAAGCATTTCAATCATACACGCAATATGCTCAATATGTGCAAATACAACATTGCAGCACAACAGAACTCTATGACTCAAAGTACTTTATTTAAAAGGCTCCAAGAGCCATACATAACATATCCATACAGGTAGGGGTCACATGACCCATCACTCAAGTCATACAGTCATACAAGCACAAGTGGAAGCTACATGTCTGATTACAGACAACTTAGAAAATAAAACAGGCTTGGTGTAGCCTGACTATCTACAAGGCCCTTCACAAGCTCCAGATCACCGTCTGGGTGTCAAGCTACTCGTCGACGTCAACGTCTATGTAGAACCCATCAGCAGGGGCAGGGTTCTCCTCTGCAACAGTTATTAAGCAAACATGAGTACAAAGGTACTCAGCAAGTCTTACCACAGAACCTATCATACATGCAACATTATCAAAAGGGGGTAGTGGAGTTTATAGCAGAATGCCAGCTTTGACCTTGGCTAACCTATACTACCACTCTCAACGGATTGCAAGATGTTATTACGAACACGAGTCCACTACTCACCACATCAATACACTACCGAGGATCCTCTTCCGTCATCCTATGGAAGGGCCATCCACGGCACTCACGCTTATCTTGAGGTTTTTAGTAGTATCCATCAACTTGTCTATGAACTGTAAGAGTAACCAAGTAGTTCGTACCGCGAACAACGGCTATTCGAATAGTTTGATAACCCTGCAGGGGTGTACCTCTTCACACATGCTTCCACCACTTATCGCCGTTTACTCGGCGTGTACTCGGCAACCTTCAAGCGGAAGCCCAGCGAGGGTGTCGGCCACGACCTGACTAACTACTCAAGTCTCTCGTCCAGGTTTATCGCCTATTTGGGTTCCATCCGTGGGGAGATCCGGCCGGGGTGTCGCTCACGGCCCCAAACGATGTGGACAGGGTTCCCGAGTCACCAAACGGGCAATCGGTACACCGTGCCACGTACCTGTCGCATCACAACCCACCCTGAGGGTCAGCGTTGTGCACGACCTCCAGTAAGCTATAAACACCAGAAACTAGTTGCAACTCCTGGACAGAGATCGAGGGTAATTAATAAGTCGAGAGGGTCCATTGGTTTCGGGCCCAATGCATGGTAGTAACTGCAACTTGAACCACACATACAGATCTCAGGTCCTATGTACGATTCCAATGAAACAACCCACCACGTACTCCTACATGGCCTTTCATCGATACCTTTACCAAGCGTATTCCACACTTCCTTCTCTTTATCTAAAGATTGTTTCACTCTGATCCATCACCCAGATGAACCAGACCAGACACAACTCTAAGCATAGCAGGCAACATAAACAAATAGCATGGTGGATCACACATCACATGGCTCAATCAACTCCTACACATGCTAGTGGGTTTCAACTATTTACTGTGGCAATGACAGGTCATGCAAGGGAATAGGGTTCAACTACCGCAGCAAGTAGCAGTTCACACGCTGTTGCCTTAATGCAGTAAAAGAGAGCAGGAGCGAGAAGATTGGGTTGTATCGGAATGATCAATGATTGCTTGCCTGACAAGGTAGTTGTCGGGTACTGCTCTTCAACTGGATACGCAGCAGTATCCTCGGGAGCAGGACCTAACACAGGGAATACCGGTGATACAGTCATTAACAAACAAATGCAACAATATGATGCATGCTCATGACATGGCAAGATGCATGTGTGTTGGCTAATGCAACTAAAATCAGAAGGGTTTGAACCTATTTGAATCAAGGATTCAAATTGAAGTTCAAACTATTATTTAAATAAGTGCATAATCATGTTTCTGATGTATACAACAAGTTAACTTGTTCAAACATGCATGAAACCAGTGCCATTGGAAAGATTGGATTTTTCTGATCATTTTTCATATATAAATCTTTTCCATCTGAGCTATGGTTGATTTTATATGATTTTTAGAAGTTTTAGGTATTTTCTGGAATTTCCTGAATTATTTTAAATCTAAAAATCCTAGAAAAACCTTTACTGCGTCAGCATGACATCATGCTGACGTCAGCCAGTCAACAGGGCCGGTCCAAGTCAAACCTGACTGGTGGGTCCCTCATGTCAGTGTCTCAGGAGTTAATTCCGGCCATAACCAGGGTTGACTGGGTTTGACTAACAACGGGGGCCCACTGTCAGTGACTATGGTGACTAAACTAATTACTGTTAACTCCTAATCATCGGGCCACGTCAGCCCGCCGGAGTTTGGCGGCGGCGACCATTTCGCACGGCGGTGACTCGTCGGAATCCCTATTCCGGCATCCATTTGCCGCGCGGATGGGCTCGGTGTGCTCCTGGTGATGCACCGCATCCAGCGGTGCCACTGGTTGGACGAGGGGTCGCCGGAGTCGACGGCGACGAGCTCGTCCGCGGCGGTGCTCGCCCGAAGTTGGTCGGGATGGTGTTGTAGTGCACGGGAGGAGGAGCTAAAGCTCGCTTTAGCTTGCTGGTGACCTACTGAAGCTAATGGCGTGCTCAGCCACGAGGTACGGTGCCTATGGCCACGGCGGTGAGTTGGCTGGCGGCGGTGATCGTCGGTCAGCAAAGGGGGCGGCGGCTACAAGGCCTAAACGAGCCCATGGAGAGGGGGGTTCGAAGCGTGAGCTCGCAGCGGTCACAGAGGGCGTCAAAGTGAGCTCGGGGACGGTCGGACGATGGCGTACGGGCGGCGGCGATCTCCGGTGCCGGAGGTTGAAGACGACGGCGAGGAGGACGTTGCGGAGCTCCTGGCGTCATGTGCGTCGGTGGGGAGCTTCGGGGCGATGCGGCGGAGCTAGTGGTGCTTCGGGGAGGCGAGGGGGTGGCGTAGAGCGCGGTGTCAGCGGTCGTCGGCGACGAGCTCGCTCGGGGGAGCTCGGCGGAGGGAAGAGAGGAGGGGAGAGACACGGGAAAGAGGGGGAAACGGTCGAGGGGGCTTCGTGGCGACGTTCTAGTCCGTCCAGAGGGCCGAGGGGCCAGCCAGGCAGGCAGGAGGTGGCCGGCGCATCGGCGGCGCTCGCCACCGAGCTGCTTCGTGCGCTGGCGCGACGAAGAAGACGGGGATGCCCCTGGTGGGCTGGGCCGGCTGGGCCAGCAGGTAAGTGGGCTCAGGTAAGTGTTCTTCCTATTTTTCTTTTCCTATTTTCTTTCTGTTTTATTTCTTTTGCAACTTTGTTCAATTAATAAAAATGCCTAAACATTTTTATAACTCATGACACTTGTCATATCTACTGTATATAATATGAACAGTAGGAAACATTATAGTTCATGATTATTTGAGCATTTAAAATATTTTATAGCATTTAAATGCCCAAATTCAAATACCATATGATTTAATCCAAAGCCCTAGATTGTCCTAGAAAATTGTGCACCATTTTTGGCAGAGGTTTAAGACCAAGGCAGAAATGATGAACATTTTGAAGGGCATTTTGGGTACATTGGAAAATATTTTAGCAAACCCTAGTTGTTAGGGGAGGGGTGCTGGGGTTTCTGTTAATCCCATTTCAAGTTTCTTTGAAAGTAAACATGATGCACACTCTAGTTAGGTCCTAATGCAAGTGCTAGCTAGGGATGTGACAGCCGTCCTCCTTGGCGGACACCTTCTTGGTTGCCGGTGGAGCTGCCATTCCTTTCTTGCACTTGCCGGTGGAGCTCGATGGTGCGTCCTCGACGGCAGCGCAGCACTCCGAAGAGGTGCGTTTGCCGGAGTGGGCCCCAGAGCACTTGCCGGACTTCGTCTTGGTCTTCCCCCCGGGAGCTTCAGCGACAAGTGTCTTGCTGTCTGCCGTGGCTGCTGCGTCCCGGTAGATCTTATCGGCGCAGATGAGCGCGTCCTTCTTGTCGCCGGGGACAGAGATGACACTTATAGGCCCCGGCATCTTGAGCATGTTATATGCATAGTGGGAGGCTGCCATGAACTTGGCGAGCGCAGGACGGCCAAGTATCCCATTGTATGGTAATGGGATATCGGCAACGTCGACCGTGATCCTCTCCGTCCTGAAGTTAAGCTCTCCGCCAAAGGTCACCGGCAGCGTGATCTTCCCCTTCGGCTTGCTCCTTCCCAGGTTGATTCCTTGAAAAGTCCCGGTTTCCTCGAGCTCGTTGTCGGGGATCTGTAGTTTCTTGATCACAGCGGAGGAGATCAAGTTGAGGCCGGCCCCGCCGTCAACCAACATCTTGGTGACCTTGAGGTTGCGGATAGTTGGCAAAACCAACATCGGCAAACACCCGACCGCAGTCGTGCGGTCAGGGTGGTCCTCAAGGTCGAAGATGATGGGCGTGCCGGACCACTTCAGCAGCCTGCGCGACTCGACGGGTGGCTCAGCTGCATTCACTTCCCGCACCCATTGCTTGAGTTGGCGGTGGGAAGTGTGCAGAGAGGCACCTCCGTCGACACACAGAACTTCTGTGGCCTTCTGGAACTCCTGCTCGCTGTTATCTCCGTCATCCATGTCCTCGTCATCGTCTTCATCTTCATCCTTGTCGCGGCCCCGGGGAGGTCTGTCTCCTTGCCGCTGCTTGGCCTTGCCGCGGCATCCTCCCCGGCCATTGAACGGCCGCTTCTTGCTGGGCTCTCCTCCGCCTCCTTGGGCCTTCTCCTTGTCGCATCGCTCGTATTCAGCCTTCTGCTGCTATACGAGGTACTCTACCCTCTTGCAGTTTTGGAGATCGTGGCCCTTGGTGCGGTGGATCTTGCAGTACTGCTTGTCGGAGCCGTCCTGCTTGTCGGCGGCCGCTACAGGGGTGGCCTCCTTGCCGGAGCCACCAGACTGTGTCTTCTTGGCGGCAGCCTCCTTGCCGGACTGCTCGACAACCAGTACCTCCTTGTTCTTCTTCTTCTTGTTATTCCGCCACCGGTTTTTCCTTGCCGGGGCGGCATCCTCGCTATCCGTTCCTCCTGCTCTAGTATCCTCTCCGGGGAGTCTCCTCCCATCTTCAGCACGGGCACACTTGTCAGCCAGAGCATAAAGCTCACTGACGTCCCGGATCTTGGTCATCGCCATCTCCTCCCTCATCCGGCGGTTACGCACGTTCTGATGGAACGCGCTGATAACCGCGGCAGGGTGGACATCGGGAATGTTGTGATGAACGTGGCTGAACCTTTGGATGTACTTGCGCAGGGACTCTCCCTCCTTCTGGGCAAGGATGTGTAGATCGCTCTCCTGGCCGTGGGGTTTGTGGCCGCCCGGGAAGGCGCCGACAAACTGGTGGCACAGATCCGCCCAAGAAGAGATGGAGTTTTCTGGCAAGTGCATAAGCCAAGATCTGACGTTTGGCTTAAGCACGAGCGGGAAGTAGTTTGCTAAGATCTTCTCGTCGCGTCCCCAGGCAGCCTGCACCGCAATGGTGTAGATGCTGAGGAACTCCAAGGGGTGTGTCTTGCCGTCGTACTTCTCGGGTACGTCGGGCTTGAAGTTCTTCATGCTGGGCCACTGGACTTGCCGCAGCTCTCGGGTGAACGCAGGGCAACCTGCCGCGTACGGCAAGTCGCCTGGTTCACCGGGCGCGTGCATGTCGACAGCAGTCCCAGCGCACAGATCGGACTGTCTTCGGGCTTCTCTTCGACGCTCGATACGAGTTCGAGCGTCCTCTTGTCGCCTGTCATCGAGGACTTGGCGCTGATCGCGGCGAGCCCGCGGATCCGACGACGCTGTAGAGTCATCGTCGACGTTGATCCGGCGGGGTGGCGATTTCTTCTTCTGCGGCAGGGAGTGCACGGTAGTTGCACCCCCGGCGGTCTTGTCTCCATCGGCCTTCGCTTGGTCGACTTGCCGCGGCCGTGATGTTGCCGGCTGCTGCGGCATGTCGTTGTTGGCGAAGGCGATGAGGCTCTGGATCGTCGCCCTCCAGTCTTCGTCCTTGTCTGCCGCTGGAGGGAAGTCGAGGAGCAGTTGAGCTCTGGCTAGAGCTTCTGTTGGAGAGGAGGGGAGCGGCGGCGAGCGGTGCGAGGAGCGAGATATGCTCGGACTTCTAACAGGGTTAGAAGGAGCAGGGTCCCGCCCCGGCGACCGTGCCTTGCTCGTGCCAGCGCCCTGGCCTTGAGCATCCCGCGACCCACCGGTTTGTCCACGTCCCAGCAAGCGTATGGTACCCCCGGTACCACATCGCTGCTAGTCCGGCACCTCCTGAGAGGGACGTGGTGCGTGCACGGACGCCGAGGTGTTGGAATTCGCCCGGTCGTCCGTCTTGTCCTTGGACTTGGCGACGCCGTAAGTGTCCTCGCCGGCGTCCACCCTTCCGCCAGCGTCTCCCCCACCAACCGTCGGTTCTGGTGGTGGTGGGATCGACGCGGACGGGCCTCCCACGTCCGAAGCCTTCTTCTTCGGAGGCATGCTGATGTAGTCTATGAGGTTCATGAAGCTGGAAAAGTTGCTGAAGATTGCGCCCGCGTGAGCGCTGGATCAGGTTCGCACAACCTCGACGCCCCCTACCTGGCGCGCCTAAAGATGTCGGGGAAACTGGTCACCCACGAACACCTATGGGACCGGAGCCCCTTCTACGGTATGGTGAGGGAGCGGAGGGAGCACAAATAGCAGATCGAGGATCACACGCGGGCAGTTTACCCAGGTTCGGGCCGCGTGGACGCGTAAAACCCTACTCCTGCCTTGGTTGTATTGAGTTCTTGAGCTCGGGAGCTAGAAGATCTACAGTACTAGCTACATCGAGCGAGGGAGTGATCAAGTTTCTAGGATCGTACCCCCTCTACGTTGTGCATGGGCCTCCTTTTATAGCTCAAAGGGGTCACCGACAGGTGTCAACGTAGAGGAGGGTAAAAGTGTAAAATTGGTGGTAGATGGAACAGTGCATGAACAGTGTATGCACAGTGTATGTACAGTGATCTATACCTAACCCAGACGGTGGGGGACAAAGGCATTGAATGCCCGTCGCCGTCACCCCAAAAGCGTCCGCCCGGGCGTCTCCGTTCGCCACGACGATGGCCTCGTCACCGCGGCTTGCCACCGTGTACCCCAGGCTGCACAGCCATCTGCCACGTGCCCCTGGAAGGGCCCCAGGGCGACGCGTGGCCAGATGAGCTGGAGCGCAGGCACACAGTGTAAGCCTCCCCCGGCAAGCACCTTGCGGGGGTTGCTATCTTGCCGGGCCCGGAAGCTTGTCGCTCTCCGGGTCCTGCCGGGGCGCACGGCGCGCCACGATGTATCTTCTGAGGTGTTGCTTTCTGGTCTTCTGTGCTAGAATGATAACCTTGAGCCTGGTGCGGCCTTCCCGGCAAGCTCCTCTTGCCGGGGTCTTGTCTCTTAACTTGAATACTTTGTTCTTGTATGGCTTCAAAGGGGTCCAGAGTGGGTTTTGACGGGCGCGTGGTGAGCCAGACCACGGGACGCTGCTACTGCCCGTGCACAAGTCGGGATACTAAGGTACCCCTACTTTAGTACACCGACACACTATATACCTTCATTAAAATAGCCACCATATATCTTCCTCAAAACATCTACCATACCTACCTATCATGGCATTTCCATAGCCATTCCGAGATATATTGCCATGCAACTTTCCACCATTCCGTTCATATGACACACTTCATATTGTCATATTGCCATGCATGATCATGTAGTTCACATCGTATTTGTGGCAAAGCCACCATGCATAATTGTTCATACGTGTCACTCTTGATTCATTGCACATCTCGATACACCACCGGAGGCATTCATATAGGTCATGCTTTGTTGTAGTATCGAGTTGTAATATCGAGTTGTAATTCAATATAAGTGTGATGATCATCATTATTAGAGCATTGTCCCATGTGAGGAAAGGCTAAATAAAGAAAGCCCCTCTAAACAAAAGAAGGAAAGGCCAAAGAAAAAAGAAAGGCCCAAAAAAAGGAAAAAAAGAAGAAAAAAAGAAAGAAAAGAAAAGAAAACGGACAGTTGCTACTATCTTTTTCCACACTTGTGGTTCAAAGTAGCACCATGTTCTTCATGATAGAGAATCTCATGTTTAGTCACTTTCATATACTAGTGGGAATTTTCATTATAGAACTTGGCTTGTATATTCCAACGGTGGGCTTCCTCAAGTGCCCTAGGTCTTCGTGAGCAAGCAAGTTGGATGCACACCCACTTAGTTTCTTTTGTTGAGCTTTCATACATATGTAGCTCTGGTGCATCTGTTGCATGGCAATCCCTACTCACTCACATTGATTTCTATTGATGGGCATCTCCATAGCCCATTGATACGCCTAGTCGATGTGAGACTATCTCCCTCCTTTTTGTCTTCTCCACAACCACCATTCTATTCCACATAGTGCTATATCCATGGCTCACGCTCATGTATTGCGTGAAAGTTGAAAGGTTTGAAAGAATAGAGTGTGAAAACAAGTGCTTGGCTGAAACCGGGGTTGTGCATGATATGAATGTTTTTTGTGATGAAGAGGGAGCATAGCAAGACTATATGATTTTGTAGGGATAACTTTCTTTCGCCATAGTATTTTGAGAAGACATGATTGCTTTGTTAGTATGCTTGAAGTATTATTATTTCTTATGTCAATATAGACTTTTGTCTTGAATCTTTCATATCTGAACATTCATGCCACAATAAAGAAAACTACATTGAAAATTATGTTGGTTAGCATTCCACATCAAAAATTCTATTTTTATCATTTACCTACTCGAGGATGAGCAGGAATTAAGCTTGGGGATGCTTGATATGTCTCCAACGTATCTATAATTTTTGATTGTTCCATGCTATTATATTATCCTTCTAGGATGTTTTATGGGCTTTGTTATACACTTTTATATGATTTTTGGGACTAACCTATTAACCCAGAGCCTAGTGCCAGTTTCTGTTTTTCTCATGTTTTAGGGTTTCGCGGAAAAGGAATATCAAGCGGAGCCCAATTGACTTGAAACTCAACGGAGGAAGTTATTGGACCTAAAGAAGCCCAGGAAGTGTCGAAGGGGGACGAGAGGACCCACGGGCTGCCCACAAGGGTGGGGGCGCCCCCCCCCTACTGGGCGCGCCCCTGCCTCGTGGACGGCCCTGAGACCCCCTTTGCTTGGCCCCGACTCCAACACCTCCTATATATACTGAAACCTCCCAAAAACAACCTAGATCGGGAGTTCCGCCGCCGAAAGCCTCTGTTGCCACCGAAAAGCAATCTAGACCCGTTCTGGCACCCTGCCGGAGGGGGGAATCCCTCTCCGGTGGCTATCTTCATCATCACGGCACTCTCCATGACGAAGAGGGAGTAGTCCACCCTCAGGGCTGAGGGTATGTACCAGTAGCTATGTGTTTGATCTCTCTCTCTCGTATTCTTGAGATGGCACGATCTTGATGTATCGCGAGCTTTGCTACCATTGTTGGATCTTATGATGTTTCTCCCCCTCTACTCTCTTGTGATGAATTGAGTTTTCCCTTTGAAGTTATCTTATCGGATTGAGTCTGTAAGGATTTGAGAACACTTGATGTATGTCTTGCATGTGCTTATCTATGGTGACAATGGGATATCACGTGATCTACTTGATGTATGTTTTGGTGATCAACTTGCGGGTTCCGTGACCTTGGGAATCTATGCATAGGGATTGGCACACGTTTTCATCTTAACTCTCCGATAGAAACTTTGGGGCACTCTTTGAAGTACTTTGTGTTGGTTGAATATATGAATTTGAGATTGTGTGATGCATATCGTATAATCATGCCCACGGATAATTGAGGTGACAATTGAGTATCTAGGTGACATTAGGGTTTTTGTTGATTTGTGTCTTAAGGTGTTATTCTAGTACGAACTCTATGATAGATTGAACGGAAAGAATAGCTTCATGTTATTTTACTACGGACTCTTGAATAGATCGATCAGAAAGAATAAATTTGAGGTGGTTTTGCACCCTACCATAATCTCTTCGTTTGTTCTCCGCTATTAGTGACTTTGGAGTGACTCTTTGTTGCATGTTGAGGGCTAGTAATATGATCCAATTATGTTATTATTGTTGAGAGAACTTGCACTAGTGAAAGTATGAACCCCATGCCTTGTTTCCTATCATTGCAACACCATTTATGCTCACTTTTATCATTAGTTACCTTGCTGTTTTTATATTTTATTATTACAAAAACCCATATCTACCATCCATATTGCACTTGTATCACCATCTCTTCGCCGAACTAGTGCACCTATACAATTTACCATTGTATTGTGTGTGTTGGGAACACAAGAGACTCGTTGTTATTTGGTTGCAGGGTTGTTTGAGAGAGACCATCTTCATCCTACGCCTCCCACGGATTGATAAACCTTAGGTCATCCACTTGAGGGAAATTTGCTACTATCCTACAAACCTTTGCACTTGGAGGCCCAACAACGTCTACAACAAGAAGGTTGTGTAGTAGACATTAGAGTGTCCTCTGGGTGCCACTGGTTGGCGATCTACTCCGGATCCCACTGATAAACATACTGTCGATAAGGGTCAAGTGGTGGCTCCGCTCAGGCTCTGGAACTTGTGCCAGCCTCCAGTACGCATAAATGGCCTCTTGCAAGATGTGGTATGTGCCTGAAAGTATGTTAAACAAAGACGATGCAGGCAAGGAAATAATCTCATAGTATTTTTTATCAAATATCAATTTATACTTAAGAAACTTCTTCTTATCTTTAACAATAAAATCATGTGCTACCATACTCTTATAATCAAGAAAAACAGGGGACAACAACTTCTCCTCCTTCTCATAATGCCTAATAGGTATCTCAAAGTGTTCAGTAAGGCGTGAAGCAAAGATGCCTCCGAAGATGGGGCTCTTTATACGATTCAGACTTAATCGTTTATCAATAATAGAGCCTAAGCTAAAAGTGGTATCGTGAAACAAAGCATGGCGCAAAATGACAATATCAGGGGCAATAAGATTTCCACTATTCCCGTGACCAATTAAGCATCTACTAGCAAATATCGCAAAGTAACGTAGAACAGGAAAATGTATACTAGTAATTCTTGCATCTGAAACTTTCCTCGTTTCCCCTACAGCAATCGTATCGATAAATGATACGTCTCCGTCGTATCTATATTTTTTTATTGTTCCATGCCAATATTCTACAACTTTCATATACTTTTGGCAAGTTTTTATACTATTTTTTGGGACTAACATATTGATCCAGTGCCCAGTGTCAGTTCCTGTTTGTTGCATGTTTTTTGTTTTGCAGAATATCCATATCAAATGGAGTCCAAACGGGATAAAAACGGACGGAGATTTTTTTTGGAATATATGTGAATTTTGGGAAGCAGAACCAACATGAGACGATGCCCGAGTGGCCCACGAGGGTGAGGGGCGCGCCCCGGACCCTCTTGGCCACTCCGTAAGGCGGTTGATGCCCTTATTTCGCCGCAAGAAAGCTAATATCCGGATAAAATCGTGTCCAAAATTAAGCCCAATCGGAGTTACGGATCTCCGGGAATTTAAGAAACGGTGAAAGGCTAGAATCTGGGAACGCGAAAACAGAGAGAGACAGAGAGACAGATCCAATATCGGAGGGGTAATCGCCCCTCCCACGCCATGGGGACCATGGACCAGAGGGGAAACCCTTCTCCCATCTAGGGAGAAGGTCAAGGAAGAAGAAGAAGGAGGGGGACTCTCTCCCCCTCGCTTCTGGTGGCACCGGAGTGCCGCCGGGGCAATCATCGTCACCGCAATCTACACCACCAACTTCACCACCGTCATCACCAACTCTTCCCCCCTCTATGCAGTGGTGTAACCCCTCTTCTACCTGCTGTAATCTCTACTTAAACATGGTGCTCAATGCTATATATTATTTCCCAATAATTTATGGCTATCCTATGATGTTTGAGTAGATATGTTTTGTCCTATGACTTAATTGATGACCGTGATTGGTTTGAGTTGCATGTTTTTATTATTGATGATGTCCTATGGTTCTCTCCGTGTCGTGCAAGCGTGAGGGACCCCGCTGTAGGGTTTGCAATATGTTCATGATTTGCTTATGGTGGGTGGCGTGAGTGACAGAAGCACTGACCCGAGTAAGTAGGTTGTTTACGTATGGGAATAAAGAGGACTTGATACTTTAATGCTATGGTTGGGTTTTACCTTGATGATCTTTAATAGTTGCGGATGCTTGCTAGGTGTCGGGGAACGAATCCACGAGCACCTATGGGCCGGCGGACCGAGCCCCTTTCGGTTCGGCGGGGGGCGAAGATCGCACGAAGAGCGGATCGAGGCGAAACACGAGCAGTTTACCCAGGTTCGGGCCGCACGGATGCGTAAAACCCTACTCCTGCTTTGTGGTTTGTATTGAGTTCTTGCTCGGAAGCGCTGAGTGCTACAGTACACACCAGAAGCTAACGAGACCGAGCGTGAGTGTTCTCCTCTCCCTACGTTGCGCATGGGCCTCCTTTTATATGCTCAAGGGGTCACCGACAGGTGACAACGTAGGCAAGTGTAAAAATGGAAAGGTGTTACGGTTGGTACAACTACCCGTTATAGTGTATCATACCTAACTCTGACGGCAGGGAACAAGGGCATTAAATGCCCATCTGCGTCGCCCAAATAGTGCAAAAGGGCCCGTCAGGGACGCCACCGCTCGCCACGATGGCAATCCAGTCAGCACCGCTTGCCACCGCGCACCGCTGGCTGCACAGCCTCCCGCCACGTACGCCTGGAAAGGTCCTTGAGCGACACGTTGGTGGAAAGGTACAGAGTGGTAGCTTGTCGCGGCAAGTGCCTTGCCGCGTTCGTTGTCTTGTCGTGTCTGGGAGCACGCCGCTCACCGGGCCTTGCCGGGACGCGTGGCGCGTCGCGGCAAGTTCCTTGAGATGCCTTGGTTGGCCTTCCCGGCAAGCTCCTCTTGCCGGGGTCTTGTCTCCTTGGCTTGAATACTTTGTTCTTGAATGGCTCTAGAGGAACCACGGAGGACCTTGGCGGTCACCCGGCAAGCCTTGCCGCGGGATGCTGCGACTGCCCGTGCACAAGTTCGGGATACTAGGGTACCCCTACTCTAGTACACCGACAGGAGCACCAGGGCCTGGGCCATACACGGTGCCGAGCATTGTTGGGCCAGGCCCCAAAACAGGGCACGGGCACGCGCGGCCTGGGTTACGCCGTATCTCTCTCCGTATCCTCCGCGCCCTCCCCGAACGACACGCGTTGAATGCGGTGTCGTGGGAGAGATCGTGGGTGGTTTCTTTATTCGGAAAGGCGGAACGTCCGCCCCCTCCCCCCTTATAAGCAGGGGAAACAGGGGCAGTTCGCCCACTCGCTGGTTGCTATTCCAATCTCGGAAACTTCCGCCGCTCCCCCTTCTTCCCAAAGTTGAAAGAGAGCAGCGCTTTGCCCCCCATCGCCACCAGCACCACCAACGTCATCGACCTCCCCCATCACTTCGCCATGGCTTCGAAAACCGACAAGGGGAAGGTCGTGAAGTCGACCGAGGCGCAGCGGCTCATGGCGCTGCGAAAGGAGCAGGCAATC
>LR738709.1:115888150-115925602 GCA_902687465.1 Secale cereale | reverse complement strand
CCCCCCCCCCCCAAGCTCGTCGCGAAGGAGCTGAGGCAGTATTACTACCTCTTCTGGTCGATGGAGACGCGGGCGCATCCGTGCATGAAGGTACTTCCAGCCGTCGCTTCGGGAATGGCTCCAAATGGATATCCCTTCTTCGCCTTGTTCTTCTACTGCGGGCTCTGCTCGCCTTTCTCTGAGTTTTTCTGCGATCTTATGAACACCTACGGGTTCCGCCTCCTTGACTTCACCCCCAATGCTGTTCTGACCATGGCAGTTTTCGCACATCTCTGCGAAAACTTTGTCGGAGTCTATCCAAACGTAGCCCTTTTTCGCCACTTCTTTATGCCCCGAGTTGAGAGAGGAGAGCCTCTATCCGGCGGAATCGCCTGGATCTCAAGAGCCGGCAAGAAGGAAGCTTATCTGGAGGGAGAGTTCCGCAGCAAGTGGGAGGAATGGAGAGCAGACTGGTGCTGGATTGTCGAGGAGAACCCGCAGCCGTTTACCGCCCGGCGCCAAACCCCAGTAGCGCGCGGCAGCGATTGGAGCAACGTGGCCCCGGAAGACAATAGGCTGAAGATTGCCGTCACCCGGATCCAACGCCTTAGGCTTGCCGGGCTCACTGTAGGCGCGGTTGGCGCAGATTTTCTTTGCCGCCGCATCGCTCCCCTGCAGGAGAGGAGGAGACCCGCCTGGGACTTCCAGAATGCGGCGGACATCATGAGGCTGCGCCCGGGCCTTAACTTCAACTTTACTGTTATGGAACTTAACGCGATGCTCCAGGAGCTGTTCAAGAACGACCCTCAACATCCCGAAGTGTTCAGGTTGCCGAAGGGTGTCATTCCGCTGTGCAACAACTCAGCGCTCAGCCGCATCCGTGCAATGATGCCGCTGTGCGACTCGCATGGAATTGTCCCAACTTGGCAAGAGCCTGCAAACGACGTCGTGCAGGAGTTCTTTGACGGCATGGTAGAAGTGCTGGTTCGCTCCGACGAACAGAAAAGCCTCACCCGCGCCACCACCGATGCGGAGATGAAATGCATCGCCACTAGACTGCAAGAGGCGGCGGCAGCCGCAGCCGCGGGCGAGTTTGGATTCACCGTGGAGGAGGCAGAGGCAGTAGAGTCGGCAAGCCGTGCCGAGCGAAAGGAGCTTGCCGGCGAGGAAGAGCTTGCCGGGCATGATGTCGAGTCGAGCGAGCCCGCCGAGGATACGAGCGGCTCATTGGAGATCAACTCCTCTTCCTCCTCATCTTCAGACAGCTAGTCGCAGGCAGAGCCCCCAGCTCCACCAAGAAGGCATCTCCGCAAGGCCGGGGACGTAGCGGAGTGGTGGACGAGTCGACAGTCGCCGCGTCGCGTGACACGCTCCACCGCGGCAAGCACTGTTGCCGTGGGAGCACCTCACGCTGCTGCTGCAACTGGAGCGGGGTCCACCGGGACCACCGCTTCTGCTCCTGCCGCTTCTCACGCCGCGGCGGCAGCCGGAGCGGGGTCGTCTCGGTCCACTACCACTGTTCCCGCCAAGCGGCCAAGGGAACCTACTCCTCCGGCTCCTCGCGCCGGAGGTGTGCCGGACTTCGACTTCTCCGCGTTCAGCTCCGACGAGGAAGAAGAAGAGTAAGATTCTTTGTTGTACTTGTAGTTCTTCAATTCTTGTTGTTTTGTCTTGTATCTCATTTGCTTTACTCCGAACTTATTCCTTTTTAGGACTCTGGCCCAGAGAGCGACGAAGAGAGCCAAGGTCCCGACGCGTCCAAAGGTGATTGTCGTCGAGGACGAACCCACCGAGACAGCAGAGGGTGCGCCCGAGACCTCCTTGCTGGACCCGGCAACTATTCTCCAGAGTAGCCCCCAGCGCAAGTATATGGTTCGCTTTCCGCTGTTAGGCGCGCATGGATGCTCTTTCTTTGCTGACATCTGATTGTTGGTTTGTGTAGGAGCAGAGCAGCCCCACCAGGAGCGCCCGGAGGCCGCCCCCGACATGCCAAGGGAGAGTTCTCCAGCAAGGGAGAGTTCTCCGGCAAGGGAGAGTCCTCCGGCAAGGGAGAGTTCTCCGGCAAGGGAGAGTTCTCCAGCAAGAGACAGCACCAGCGGCCCTCCGACGGCGGAGACTACGACTGCAGAACCCGGTACAGGTAATCCTCTTGCTTCAAAACTTCCATTGGGTTCTTCTTCTTTTGATCTTCTTTTTGGATATTTGCTTGACTTTCCTCCCTTTTCCGGCCGTCAGACCCATCTGCTGCGGAGCCGATGGAGACCGAGGTTGCTGGCGAGGAGAACACCGCCGAGGCCGCCGGCGACGCTGTTGTCACCGAAGAAGCACCCAGCGCTGATGATCCCGCCGGCGAAGAGACCGCCAAAGCTGCCGCCGCAGAAGCTGGCGAGGGGTCTGCCGATCGCACTGACGGCCCTGAGGCCGCAGGAGCGCCAGGCGCTACGCCGACCGCCGATCCTTCCGCCGCTGCCGCAGCGCCAGACCCCGAAGAGCTCCAGCCAGGCGTCTACTTGAAGCCGGCGAAAATGTCTTCATCAACCTCCCCTCAGCGTCAAGCTCCAGGGCGCCGGTCGAAGGAGAAAGCTTCGATGGAGAGGTGCTCGCCTCCGCTGGGCTGACGCTAGTTGATGCGCCGAGCAGCAGCAGTGGCGAGCCTGAGGAGGAGCGGCTGCTGCAGAAGCTGGTGTCGCTCTACCGTGCTCGGCAGGCCAAGCTGGAATCCCGAGAAGTGCTTGTCGCGAGGGCGGGAGCGGACATCGAAAAGCGCACGGAGGAGCTCCGGGGTCTTAACCAGGAAGCTCTCCGGTCCCTGGCAGAGGAGCGGGCGCAACTCGCCGAGGAGCAGAAGGCCTTCCTCCTCGAGAAGGCTGAAGTCGAAGAACAACAGCGGCTTGCCGCTGAGAAGCTGTCTGCGCAGGAGGGCGAGCTGGCGCAGCGGAAGGTTAACCTTGACAGCCACGAGGAGGAGCTTACTGCGCGCGAGCAAACATTCGGCGGATCTCTCAAGCAAGCACAGGATGCTGCCGCAGCTGCCGAGGCCACCAAGAAGGAGCTGGAGACGAAGGTGGCGCGGCTGGAGGCCGATCTCAAGGCGAGCGGTGAAGAGCTTGCCATGCTCAAGCGTGAGCGGGAGAAGGACACCTACAGCTTGTCAGAGCTGCAGGTTCGTCTATCCGAGAAGGGCAAGGAACTTGGCGCCACCAAGGACTCCAACGCAGATCTTGAGTTTAAGCTGACTACTTTGACCAAGACACTGGACGGCGCCAGGGAGCAGGAGGTGGCCTTGAAGGAGGAGATCAAGGCCGATAAGGCGCTGCTGGCGAGTGCTGCTGCCGCCCAGAACGCTTTTAGGGAGAATGTGGAGCACTGGACGTAGGGTCTCGTGGATGCAGCCGCAGACATTGACAGGGAGCTGGCGCAGCTGGGGATGGAGGATCTCGGGTATCCCTCCGATGAGAACCTCCAACCCAGCGCCAAACTCACCTTGTTCTTCAAAGGCGTGGCGACGGCCCTCCAGCGACTCCGGGAGAAGATTCCAAAGCAGCTGGCCGACGAGTCACGCAAGATCTGCACGGGAGCTCTTCAAAAGGTGTTGGTGAAGGTGGCCTTCCGCAACCCGGGCCTCAACCTCACCAACGTCCTCAAGTCCCTGCCGCCGGATGTTGATCTGGAAGCGCTCAAGACCCTTGTCGCACCCATTGTGGACAAGGTGAGCGGGATCATGAGGATTGAGGGCGATCACGTAGACTAGGCCGCCCGTTTTCTTCTTTTCTTGTCGCTGCTGGTCATGTTATGAGAACAATCTGTTAGAGCCGCGACAAGCTACCTTGTAATATAACTCTATTTCGGGTAACGATTGCAATGTTATTTCCTTTACTTGATTCCTTCCTTTGTATGTTTTTGCCCTACGCTTTTAGGGAACTTGCCAGCGCAGGCACCTTTGCCGCGAGCGCTGAGTGCGGGACGTCAGCAGCCTGCTGGCGGTGCCGTCACCGACAAGAAACCTTGTCGCAACTAGTCGCAACACACTTAAGTTGTTGAGCGGACTCGAAACAAAGTAAGGGCGCAACTAGCTACGAGTTGGTTCCTCCGCGCAAAGGTTTTCCATACAAAGCACGGTCGTTCAAGGAAGATAACTTAAATTTTTTAAAAATCTGATTGCTCAAACTTTGGCAACTTAGCTTTTCTGTTGTTTGCTTCCCGGTAAGGCGAAACTTTCTTGAACGACGCCTGGTCCATACCATTATCCTTTCCTTTCCCCCCGGCAAACTTGTGGGCGAGGGAACCTTCCTTTCCTTGAGAAAAAGAAAGAAGAGAAAATAAAAATATGGAGCCTTACGGCTCGTTATTGCTTACCGGGGGTAGGTGCTGCACAAAGTGTCAGATAACACATGCAAAAAATAGAAAGCATGAAATTGCCAAGATGTGCGTCACACATGAGCTTTTTCTATGCATGGGGTCTGCGCCCGGCTTTCTACACACTCCTCAATCCAGTTTCTTCCGCACTTGCGCAGCCTGTCGAAAGTCCTGGTCTTGAGGCCACGCAGCACTTCAGCATTTGCCCTCTCCGCTTGATCGTTGCTTCTCGGGTGAGCAACAGAAGCGAAGCAGACCTTGGCACCAAGATCTTGGACGTACTGCATGAAGGTGCGGCTCGTGAATTGCGTACCGTTGTCGGTGATGATCCTGTTAGGGATCCCGAAGCGGCAAACAATCGACCTGAAGAACTTGACTGCTGACTGTGCTGTCACCCTCCTCACTGCTTCCACTTCCGGCCACTTTGTGAACTTGTCGATTGCAACGTACAAGTACTCAAAGCCCCCGACTGCTCGGGGAAAGGGGCCGAGGATGTCGAGCCCCCAGATCGAAAATGGCCAGGATAAAGGGATCGTCTAGAGAGCTTGAGCTGGCTGGTGTATCTGCTTGGAATGGAACTGGCACGCTTCACACTTGGTTACTTGTGCAGTTGCATCCTGGAGGGCTGTCGGCCAAAAGAAACCCTACCTGAATGCTTTGCCGGCAAGTGCTCTTGCGCCAATGTGGTGACCACATATGCCTCCATGTATCTCTGCCAACAGCTTTTCTCCGTCTTCCCGGTGAATACACTTCAATTTCACATCGTTGAGTCTTCTTCTGTACATTGTGTTGTCGACAAACTGGTACATACTTGACTGCCGGGATACTCTTTCCGCTTCTTCTTGCTCTTCGGGAAGTTCTCCTGTCTGAAGGGCGCGGACAATCTACTGTGCCCATGCTGGAGCTTGTGGCTCAACAACAAGGACTAAAGGCAGATCTGCTGCTGCGGGAACATCCGCTTCTATGGCGAGAACCTGCGGCCCAGCCGGAGCTTGACGCTGCCCGGCAAGCTTGCCGGAGCAAAACTCGTTGGGAGCCTCTGCTTCAACGGAACAAACCCTAGGGCTTGCCGGAGCAGACTGCTTCTCAGCACTCTTGGTGTTGATCTTGGGGACCTTCTTGGCGGCGGCTTCGGGAAGCTCTGCCGGAAAATAGTCACCAGAAATCAACTTCCTCTTCTTGCTCTGTCCAGTTGATGGCGTTACAGACGGTTGAGTCAGCTTGAGCACAAAGATCCCTGGTTCCACAGGTAACTTAAGTGCGGCGCACTTCGACAGGCCATCGGCAATGTCGTTCTGAGCTCTTGGAACATGCTCCATCTGTAGGCCGTCAAAGTGCTCTTCTAGCTTTCTCACTTCATCAACGTAGGCTTCCATCAACGGACTCTGATAACTCTTGTTCACTTGGCGGACGACAAGCTGCGAGTCACCCCTGACAATGAGCTTCTTGATCCCAAGGTCTGCCGTGATCCTGAGACCGGCAAGAAAACCTTCATACTCTGTGGTATTGTTTGTTGCTTGCAACTTGGGAAAGTGCATCTGGACTACGTACTTGAGGTGCTCTCCGGTGGGTGCAATAAGCAGCACGCCAGCACCGGTGCCTTGCAGCGAGAAGGCACCATCAAAGTACATCAGCCACTCTTTGCTTGCTTCCTTGACAGGGATGCTCGTTTCTGGAATTTCTTCATCTGGTGTTGGCGTCCACTCTGCTATGAATTCTGCCAATGCTCTGCTTTGGATAGTTGAAGTGCTCTCAAACTTGAGGCCAAAGCTTGACAGTTCCAGTGCCCACTCGACAATCCTGCCTGTTGCTTCTGGATTCTGCAGTATCCTCTTCAGCGGAAAACGAGTCACAACTGTGATCTCATGTGCTTGGAAGTAATGGCGCGGCTTTCTCGAGGCCATGAGAAGGCCAAAAAGTAATTTCTGCACACCAAAGTACCTTGACCTAGCCCCCTGCAGAAGGGAACTGACAAAGTAAATTGGGCGCTGCACCATTCTCTTCTGTATCTCCTCGCGAGCCCGCGCAGATCCATCTTTGTCGGGACCAGAGCTTGTCGGGGAAGCCCCCTGCTTGTCGCTGGATGCGCCTGCCGTGGTTGCTGGCTCATCATCTGCCTCCCTCTCTGCTACTAACGCAGCACTAACCACTTGATTGGTTGCCGCTATATACAGCAGCAATTTCTCTTGTGGCTTAGGTGCGACAAGTGTTGGAGTGGAGGACAGGTATCTCTTCAAGTCTTGCAGTGCAGCCTTCGCTTCTGGAGTCCATTTCATTGGGCCTATCTTTTTCAATATTTTAAAAAACGGCAGGGCGCGCTCAGCAGAGTTAGAGATAAACCTGCTGAAAGCAGCCACGCAAACGGCAAGTCTTCGTACATCCTTGACGCGCTTTGGTGCTTCAATCTGCTCAATGGCCTTGATCTTGTCAGGATTGGCTTCAATTCCCCGCTGAGAGACGAAGAACCCAAGAAGCTTGCCGGAAGGGACTCCAAACACACACTTCTCGGGGTTGAGCTTGAGGCGTATCTTGCGCAGATTTGCAAAGGTCTCGTCTAAATCCTGAATCAGAGTTGCCTTGTCCTTGCTCTTGACCACTATGTCATCCATGTAGGCTTCCACATTTCTGTGTATTTGTGGCTCAAAAGCGACATGGACTACCCTTGGAAATGTTGAACCAGCATTCTTTAAACCGAAAGGCATCCGTATGAAATAGTACGTGCCACATGGAGTGATGAATGTGGTCTTCTCCTCATCCTCTTCTGCCATGAAGATCTGATGGTATCCTGAGTATGCGTCAAGAAATGAAAGCAAGTCACATCTGGCCGTGGAGTCAACAATCTGGTCAATGCGCGGCAAGGGAAATGGGTCTTTGGGACAAGCTTTATTGACATCGGTAAAGTCGATACAAAGCCTCCATTTCCCGTTTGCCTTGCGCACGACTACAGGGTTGGCCAACCACGTAGGATGGAGCACTCCTCTGACAAGGCCTGCTGCTTCCAACTTCTTGATCTCTTCTGCGATGAATTCTTGGCGCTCCACTACCTGTTTCCTGACCTTCTGCTTGACGGGCCGCGCATGAGGAAAGACGGCAAGATGGTGCTCAATTACTTTCCTGGGAACACCGGGGATGTCAGACGGTTGCCACGCAAACACGTCGACGTTCGCCCGCAGGAAAGCAATGAGCGCGCTTTCCTATTTAGGGTCAAGAGTGGCACTGATGGTGAAGTTACCACCAGTGTCGTCCTCCTTGGCGGACACCTTCTTGGTCTCTGGCGGAGCTGCCATCGTCTTCTTACACTTGCCGGTGGAGCTCGATGGTGCGCCCTCGACGGTAGCGCAGCACTCCGAAGAGGTGCGCTTGCCGGAGTGGGCATCAGAACTCTTGCCGGACTTGGTCTTCTTCTTCCCCCCGGGAGCTTCAACGGCAGGTGACTTGCGATCTGTTGCGGCTGCCGCTTCCTGGTAGATCTTGTCGGCGCAGATAAGAGCATCCTTCTTGTCACCGGGGACAGAGATGACACTTATCCGGCCTGGCATCTTCAGCATGTTGTATGCGTAGTGAGAGGCTGCCATGAACTTGGCGAGTGCTGGACGGCCGAGTATCCCATTGTAAGGCAATGCAAAATCGGCAATGTCAAAAGTGACCCTCTCAGTCCTGAAGTTCAACTCGCTGCCAGATGTCACCGACAACGTGACCTTCCCCTTCGGCTTGCTCCTTCCCGGGTTGATTCCTTGGAATGTGCCGGTCTCTTCAAGCTCGCTGTCAGGGATCTGGAGTTTCTGGAGTACAGCGGAGGAGATCAGGTTCAAGCCGGCCCCGCCGTCAACTAGCATCTTACTTACCTTGAGGTTGCGGATAGTTGGTGAAACCAACATCGGCAAGCACCTGACCGCAGTTGTGCGCCAAAGATGTCGGGGAACGAATCCACGAGCACCTATGGGACCGGCGGACCGAGCCCCTTTCGGTTCGGCAGGGGGCGAAGATCGCACGAAGAGCGGATCGAGGCAAAACACACGAGCAGTTTACCCAGGTTCGGGCCGCACGGATGCATAAAACCCTACTCCTGCTTTGTGGTTTGTATTGAGTTCTTGCTCGGGAGCGCTGAGTGCTACAGTACACACCAGCGGCTAACAAGACCGAGCGTGAGTGTTCTCCTCTCCCTACGTTGCGCATGGGCCTCCTTTTATATGCTCAAGGGGTCACCGACAGGTGGCAACGTAGGCAAGGGTAAAAACGGAAAGGTGTTACGGTTGGTACAACTACCTGTTACAGTGTATCATACCTAACTCTGATGGCAGGGAACAAGGGCATTAAATGCCCATCTGCGTCACCCAAATAGTGCAAAAGGGACCGTCAGGGACGCCACCGCTCGCCACGATGGCAATCCTGTTAGTACCGCTTGCCACCGCGCACCGCTGGCTGCACAGCCTCCCGCCACGTACGCTTGGAAAGGTCCTAGAGCGACACGTTGGTGGATGTGCTGGAGCGTGGGTACAGAGTGGTAGCTTGCTGTGGCAAGCGCCTTGCCGCGGTCGTTGTCTTGTCGCGTCTGGGAGCTCGCCGCTCACCGGGCCTTGCCGGGACGCGTGGCGCGTCGCGGCAAGTTCCTTGAGATGCCTTGGTTGGCCTTCCCGGCAAGCTCCTCTTGCCGGGGTCTTGTCTCCTTGGCTTGAATACTTTGTTCTTGAATGGCTCCAGAGGAACCACGGAGGACCTTGGCGGTCACCCGGCAAGCCTTGCCACGGGATGCTGCGACTGCCCGTGCACAAGTTCGGGATACTAGGGTACCCCTACTCTAGTACACCGACACTAGGGTTCCAATCATAAGTGCATATGATCCAAGAAGAGAAAGTATGTTAGCTTACGCCTCTCCCTCAAATAAGATTGTGATACGTCTCCAACGTATCTATAATTATTTATAGTTCCATGCTATTATTTATGAAGTCTTGGATGTTTATTGGGCTTTATCATACACTTTTATATCATCTTTGGGACTAACCTACTAACCCAAAGTCCCAGTCCAGATTGCTGTTTTTTTACCTGTTTCAGGGTTTTGCAGAAAAAGAATATCAAACGGAGTCCAAACGGAATGAAACCTTCGCGAGAGATATTTTTGAAGAAAATCACGCACGGGGGACTTGAGAACCATGTCAGGGGATCGAGGGGCTGCCCATGAGGGTGGGGGCGCGCCCCCCTTCCCAGGGAGCGCCTCCCCAGCCTCGTGGGGCCCCTGAGCACCCCCCTGGTGTCCTCCTTCTTCTTATATAAGTCTATGTACCCCGAATCCTTCAACAACAGAGAGAAAACCCTAATTCCACCACCGTAACCTTCTGTTCCCATGAGATCCCATCTTGGAGCCTGTTCCGGAGCTCCACCGGAGGGGGATCCATCACGGAGTTCTTCTTCATCATCATCATCATCGCCCTCACCATGAGTTGTGAGTAGTTTACCACAGACCTTTGGGTCCATAGCTAGTATCTAGATGGCTTCCTCTCTCTCTCTCTCTCTCTGGATCTCAATACAACGTTCTCCTCGGTCTTCGAGGAGATCTATTCCATGTAATCTCTTTTTGTGGTGTGTTTGTCGAGATCCGATGAATTGTGAGTTTATGAAAGATATTTGGTTCTTCTCTGAACTTTTTATGTGTGCTCATAATATCCTTGCAAGTCTCTTCGAATTATTGGTTTGGTTTGGCCTACGAGATCTATAGTTCTTGCAATGGGAGAAGTGCTTGGCTTTGGGTTCAATCTTGCGGTGTCCTTTCCCAATGACAGTAGGGGCAGCAAGGCACGTATTGTATTGTTGCCATCGAGGATAAAAAGATGGGGTTTATATCATATTGCTTGAGTTTATCCCTCTACATCATGTCATCTTGCTTAAGGCGTTACTCTGTTCTTATGAACTCAATACACTAGATGCATGCTGTATAGCGGTCGATGTGTGGAGTAATAGTAGTAGATGCAGGCAGGAGTCGGTCTACTTGTCTCGGACATGATGCCTATATACAATGATCATGCCTAGATAGTCTCATATTATTCGCTTTTCTATCAATTGCTCGACAGTAATTTGTTTACTCGCCGTAGAATATTGATATCATGGGAGAAGCCACTAGAGAACACTATGGCCCCCGGGTCTATTCTCAACATATCAATCTACATCCACTTTACTTTTATCGCTTTTATTTGTTGTTCTTATAAACCAAAAATACCAAAAATATAAACTATCATCTCTACAAGATCTCACTTTCGTAAGTGACCGTAAAGGGATTGACAACCCCTTATCGCGTTGGCTGTGAAGTTCTTATTTGTTTGTGCAGGTGCGAGAGACTCGCGCGTGGTCTCCTACTGGATTGATACCTTGGTTCTCAAAATCTGAGGGAAATACTTACGCTATTGTGCTGCATCTCCCTTTCCTCTTCGAGGGAATACAACGCAAGCTCGAGAAGTAGCAAGAAGAATTTCTGGCGCCGTTGCCGGGGAGGCTTACGCAAAAGTCATATACCAAGTACCTATCACAAACCCTTATACTTCGCATTACATTTTTTGCCTCTCGTTTTCCTCTCCCCCACTACACCCTTGCCGTTTTATTTGCCCTTCTTCCGCCGTGTGTTTATCGTTCGCTTGCTTCTTGTTTGCTTGTGTGTGTCAGATTGCTTGCTTGTCACTATGGCTCAGAACAATACCAAATTGTGTGACTTCTCCAATACCAACAACAATGATTTTATTAGCACTCCGATTGCTCCTATTACCGATGCTGAATCTTGTGAGATCAGTTTTGCTTTGTTGAATCTTGTCATGAAAGATCAATTCTCCGGCCTTCTGTCGGGGCCGGATTTCGGGAACATAATATTCCAGAAATTAACCCCTAGTGTCATCACCAGCCCAGGATTACTGTTACTGGTGGACACATACTTGTTACAGATTACCAAGCATTACAAGAATTTTGATATAAGACCATAAAGGTCTACTGAATAACAATGACTCCGGTGGTGGATGAAGGAATTGGCTTGTGGATCTCCAACATCGATGGGTCTCCATTCCCGTAGGAACAGCTGACCTGGATAACTCCTTATCCTGCGTGGCTGCACTCCTAGGCTTCGCACGAACATCGCTGTGGTACTTCTCGCAGAACTCCTAACCTGACCAAGTAAATAGCCAGGGACAAGCCTGTGAGTACGTTTGAATGTACTCGCAAACATCATGGACAAATGATATAACAAATGCAGCAACCAATTATATGGTCATGATAAAATAAAGTATATGCATATGCTCATGGTGGACTTATATTAAATGCATGCTGACAGGGATTAGAACACGGCATGGTGAATAATAATTATTGCAGAAAATAAATATTAGTATCAATAGAATATAAAGAAATGCCGGTCGGATGTCAAGTGACACCGCGATCGGTCTTGAAAAGAAATGCCAGTCGGGTGTCTAAAAGAGTAATCGGACGATACTATCCGAGAACTCAGGCGACGCCACGAAAGGACTTGAAAAGAAATGCCAGTCGGGTGTCCACAAGAGTAGTGGCGTGATAAACCGCCTGACACTCGAGGGACGCCACAGAAAGGACTTGAAAAGAAATGCCAATCGGGTGTCCACATGAGTAGTGGCGTGATAAACCGCCTGACACTCGAGGGACGCCACAGAAAGGACTTAAAAATAAAGGCGAGTGTCCGGGGTAGTCTGGCCAGCCCCTGAGACACTCTGAAAAATTAAAATAAGAGCAGCGGGTTAGTCCATAATCAAAACTATAGTATCAATAATATTCATGATAATAACACTAGCAGTAAAACTCATCCTGCAAAATTTATCAAGCTCACTTAATTATTTTCCTCCAGAGACCGACTCTAAGACCGACACTTGACCAACCCAGACTGTAGTCCTTAACCGCGGACACGGCTATTCGAATAGTTACGACTCTGCAGAGGGTGTACTCTTTACCCACAAGTATAGGATTTCATTAGTCAGTATCGTGACACTGACTAATTCCCATTACGGTCTTTGGGTTGAAAACACACCTAACCAGCACACACCAGCTTAACTTTTCTGCTGCCAGGGTTCACCCACAACAACAGTTAAGTAAAACTCTAAGTCGGAGAGGCTACAACCTCCATGAGCATGGGATCACTATTCATACGCGCGGATTACAAGGGTACACTCCCTCTCGGCATCACAACAGCCGGAAACACCCATGCCCCCTGGCCCGATGACTGGGTTTAGTCCAGGGCCCTGGAAACCCTCATCAAGGCCCTCTGTATGGTGTGTGCACGGAAAGGGGTTAACAACTTACTAAACCATACCTTACCCGAGGCAGGGACAAGTGGTAGCACGAGACAAGTATGGGGGTTACCGGAACAAGACTCGATCTACGGTCGACTCAGGAGGCCTATGATTCCTGCAGTGGTTAACATCACAAAAAAAAAATATTATCTCAACAGTATCACCAGGACAGGGCTACAACCCTTGCCTGCTTCCACAATATTTCTCATGACACCACCATGTCACAAAAATGGCCCGTGCCTACCGGCACGTCCAAAACAGGAACACGTTCCTGGATTCTCATAACTTATGCATGTTGCAAATTTGAAAGGAATGCATGCAAGAGCAAACTATAATCATGATCATGCATGCATGCAATATTCCTACTCATATGAAATTTTTATTACTAGTATTAAACCATACTCAAAATATTCTAGCATGCAAACATTCACCATATCAAGTGTTCAAAATGCTTGCCTTAGATATGAAAAGGTGCTGGTTACTTTGCAAGGAAACATCTCCCCTCCATTTCCTATTTTCAAAAATATCTAAATCACCACATAATTCAAAAACAGCACTAAAAAGTATTTCAAAAGTTTTTGAAATAAAAACTAAAATAAACCAGAGGATATTTAAGGAATAACAAAAAAAAAAAAATTAATTCATTTAGAGTTCATATGAATTAGTTATGGAAATACTAAGATGGAAAACATGATTAAAAGCAGTATTTAAAATCCATTAAACAGAAACTATGCATAGTAAAATGTTCACTTAATTTAAATAAACCTAGCATGATTTTAGAAACCTACAGAAAGTTGAATCATCGAAATAGGATTTGAAATGGTGGCTGAGGAATTATTTGAAAGTTGCTGGAAAGAATAAAAGAGAAGACAGAAGTGCGCCCTGAGCGCTGTTTAGCTCAACGGCGCCACTGGGCCGAGCCCAGTCATCAGGCTGCGGAAAGAGGTGCCGACGCCGACGGCGTATTCCCCGGAATACGCCTCCTTTGCGTGGAAACGGCTCCAGGTGGAGACCGCCTCCACTTACACAGCGGGGGTCCGCGGCCTGAGTCGCTGATGGCCGGGCCCCACCTGTCGGGTTCGTCTCCTTTCTCCCGCGTACGCCTATACAGAGACAGGGGCGGGGCTCCGGCGATGTTTGCCGGCGAACGGCAGGGCCCCACGGCGAGCTGAGCCCACCGTTGAGTCCAGGAGACCGAGGCGGTCCCGTGGGTACCCCCCTTGGTCGCCGGAGTGGCCGGTGTCGTCGACGGCGAGCGCACCCGAGAAGCTCCGGCGGAGGCGAGTTGGGTGTTTTGCACATGGATCATCTCCGGTGAAACTGAGAGGGGAACGGATGTTTGGGAGCTCCAGGAGGCCAGAGGTGGAAGAGTTGGTGGTGGGGAGGCTATGGTTGGCTCGGAATCATCCGAGGAATGGCGGCAGCAGAAGCTGCCGGAAACGAGGATGACGACCGTTTCCGGTCGTTCTGAGGCTTGGGGTGGGTTGCTGGAGTAGGGAAGAGGTGGGGATGAGGAGCTGGGGCGCTCGGGGTGGCTTATATAGGCGGGGCGACGCGGTTCGGCGGGTTCCAGAAAACGGACACGGTGGCGATGACTTAACTCCGGCCGGCGAGGTTGTTGGATGGCCGGTGCGGGTTGGCGAGGACGTGGCCTGGCCGCAGTTACTAGGGGAGTGTGCTGGCGGCTCGGGGAGGTGCCAGGTGCTCGGGACGGCACCGTCCATGGCAGACCGTGGCAGCGGTCATTAATGGCAGACGCGGCCGGTGGCGAGGCCGTTGATGGACGGCGGAGTTTGGTGAGGGAGGCGGTTGCTCGCAGTGAAGGCGGGGCGTCTGGTTTGGCTCGGGGGCGAGCCACGCGTCCAAGGCGTTGACGTCGGGGCGACGTGTCGAGGCGGGGCTCGTCGGGCGGCGCCTCCGGATGGCGTGGACGGTGGTGGCCGACGCAAACGGCCAAGGGAGGATGTCGGGGGAGTTAATGAAGGTCGAGTTGATCCAGAGGAGGGGGCTTGGGCGAGTGGGGAGGCAGTAGGGCAGTGACAGAAACTCAATGCCACGGCTGCAGTACGGGCGCTCTGGCCACGCTCTGGACATGCCCCTGGTGTGTTCGACGGAATGCCAGAGCGGCCTACAGTGACCCACTCAAGCTGATAATTAACAGGTTGAAGCTCCTAGAGATGGTATGCCTAGTGGACAAGCTGGAAAGGCCAGGAGGGCAAGTGTGTAGTGCAAGATAAAACCTTGCCAAAATTTGGTCATGCCCTCAAGGTGTTCGGCAGAATGTTAGAGCTAGCTAGGGAACTTTGTTGGGGTTGGGATTTAGCAGGATGAGGTCTCTTTAGATGGTAGGGATTGTGGTGAGGTTACTTTGGGAAAAAGAAATACTTGCTAGTGCAAGTTTTACTGGAATTCAGTTCTGGACTGAATATTCAGAGGGGTATTTGGTGGGTCTAAAAGATGCTAATGGAGCTGATCTCTTGGAGTTAAGAGTTTGGTAGGAGGGACTAGAAGGTGGCCAAACCACAGAATTTCTGGAGCAAGAAATAATAGGGTTGTAGTTGAAACCTAGGAGATGGACAGAAAAGAAAAAGAGGAAGTTTCACTCAAATTTTACAAAACACCAAGCTGGGTTTTTGCACCAATGTGACACATAAGCATCACATGACCTCTCAGAATTATGGTGGAATTTTTAGGGAATTATTTAAAATAGTTGTAGTGCAACAGAAGCATTTAAAACACTGCAAAAGCTATTAAAAGAATTTTCTAAGGCAAAATTTTATTATGAAAATAATCTCTGCTGTTATCCAACAAATAATGTGATGATCCAAGATACAACCAGAGTCCATAAAAATTATTCCCAAATTTTTATTATAAGAAGAGAGGATTTTTGAAGGACAGTTATGGAAAAAGGTTTTGAAGTTATTAAAGAACCTAATAAAATTCAAAATTTTATTTTTCTAGCCAAATTTTAATTAATAAAACAAGGTTAAATTTTTGGGGTGTGACAAATTCTAACCCCCTTAAGAAAAATCTCGTCCTCGAGATTTGTTAAGGGCGGTAGAATTAAACGCATGCCACACAAACAAAATATTCATATGCAAAAAAAAATGCAAACAGGGCAATACATTCATGACATACAAACAAAACGAGATCATAACATGTAAACAAGCAATACATGCTACGCAAACGCACTCACGACCGTCTATGGTCCGAAAGCGGGATCTACGGGGTCAAGTGGAAAGCTTCCCGGCATTGGAACACATCTCTCTTCTTCCGGAGTGAGTGGAGGGAGTGGAGGGAGCAAACGAAGAACGTGTCCCTCCTGAGCTGGCAGAGGGGGTCCGCCAATGGCGATCCGGGGATTCAGAACAGCAAGGTAGTGGAGATACTCCAGTATTTGCTGGGTGAAACGCTCCTGGGCCATCACATATTGAATGAGATAGACCAGGGCTGGATCGTTCTCCGCACGTCCACATCGGAACGTAGCTTCTGCCCCAAAAGCAACGCGACCTGGAAAATAGCAGTATTCCCTTGCGTTGGCACAGGGTACCGCAAAACGAAGACGGGTGACTGCCTCATACGCAGCAGACTCAATGGCCATGCCTGGGGTTGGCATGGATCTCCCGATGAAAATTACATAGGGAGGGCCTTGGTTTAAATCTGCTGGTGGAATATGTACAGCCGCCCAATATTTCGAGAGATCAGGAGTGATTCTCGATTTGAATAGCTCGTACAGAGGTGGATGGGTGGAGCCAAGAGTATTGCGGGTAAAATCCCACAAAATCATGACAAAACTACCAGGTCTTGTATCGGGGTTCCTCAGATAAGCTCCGGGGTGAGGCATGGGTGGATGAATGGAAAAAGGCAGTGCTTGATGCTGATGGTTGCTGGTGTGAAAAAGTGATTGTGGCCTCTTATAGAGAGCCTGGGTCATGAAATGGTGCCGGTACGACAGAGACACCGAATCCGGCGCGGGGCTGTCTGAGTCAAAGTCTCAGGCATCAATCCCCAAAAGGGAAGTGACACATTACTGTGTATGTCGATTTAGGGGTCACGTCTAGAATTTACTCTGTAACCACTCATCAAGCAATTCATGCCAAATCATACATACTATTAGATGGTGACACACAGGGGTCTACAAACTCACTACTCCACACAACAGCTACTGCGGAACTTTAAGGAAAAATCGAGCCACTAGGGCTTTGATAACAATCCTGGTGGACTCAGTCCATCTGGTTGATATCTATCTTGGCGCGTCTTGCTGATGCCGAGTCGTCTCCGGGTGCTTCCGCATCGGAGCTGGTCGGGGTAGGATGGGGAGCTACAGGGCTGGAGTAGCGGTGGTGTCTTTCGCGGGGTGTCGAGGTCACCGTCCCATTGGAGTAGGCCTCCAAGAGACGACGAAGGTGCCCGGGTGAGGCGAAGGCATTGCCTGGATAGGTGACATGGTCAGAGCTTGGAGGCTCAACCGGCCTTCCAAGCAGCAGTATAGGAGCGTCGGTGGCGGGTGCGATTTCACTCCTTGCTGGGGTCAGGAGAGCGAGCTTCCTGCGGGTCTCAATCAGGTCCAGAGTGACCTGATCGAACAGTGCCTCCTGCGCTCTTAGGTAGCGTACCAGGTGCACCAGGGCAGGGTCCGACTCATGGTCTCCGTTGGCGACCTGGGTCGGGCTACCATAGCCTTCACGACTGGGGTAGTAGTAGAAGGAGCGGCAGTTAACCCTCGGCGACAGGTGCCGGAGTTGAACTATAGCCTCTCGGGCTGCAAGTTGGATGGATTGGGGCTCGTCGGAGGTCGTCCTCCCAGTGAATCGGTAGGGACGCTCCGATGTGGTGCTCCTCCCGTAGATGTGCACCGTGGCCCAGAAGTGATGGATGGAATTACTCGTGTGCTCTTGGTACACGACATATTCCGGTGGCTCGTCGATGCTAAAAGCACGACGGGTGAGATTGGCGAGGATGGTTACGAAGCCTTCAAGCTCGACTGCGGTGGTCTCGTTGTGCACGAGGGGGCCTGCCATCTTGGTGGTTGGATGACGAACTGGGAATGAGGCTGTGATGTGTTGATTTCGGGGTAAGGCTTCCTTTATAAGGCAGCCGAGTCTTCCATCGCACGCTTGTGGATGGGGTGGTTCAGGTATTGGCACAGGCACACGGCCTATGGATAGACTGATAGGTTGGGCACCGGCTATTAAAAAGATGTCGGTTGCCACTGTGGGTGGGATAGACTTGACCGTGGACAGGAAAAGATGTGGATGGTGTGGAAACCTAGGGATGGTGACCAGGCTAAGATAGGATTAGCCAATGGTCAGCCTGGCTCTGATACCAAGTCTGTCGGGGCCGGATTTCGGGAACATAATATTCCAGAAATTAACCCCTAGTGTCATCACCAGCCCAGGATTACTGTTACTGGTGGACACATACTTGTTACAGATTACCAAGCATTACAAGAATTTTGATATAAGACCATAAAGGTCTACTGAATAACAATGACTCCGGTGGTGGATGAAGGAATTGGCTTGTGGATCTCCAACATCGATGGGTCTCCATTCCCGTAGGAACAGCTGACCTGGATAACTCCTTATCCTGCGTGGCTGCACTCCTAGGCTTCGCACGAACATCGCTGTGGTACTTCTCGCAGAACTCCTAACCTGACCAAGTAAATAGCCAGGGACAAGCCTGTGAGTACGTTTGAATGTACTCGCAAACATCATGGACAAATGATATAACAAATGCAGCAACCAATTATATGGTCATGATAAAATAAAGTATATGCATATGCTCATGGTGGACTTATATTAAATGCATGCTGACAGGGATTAGAACACGGCATGGTGAATAATAATTATTGCAGAAAATAAATATTAGTATCAATAGAATATAAAGAAATGCCGGTCGGATGTCAAGTGACACCGCGATCGGTCTTGAAAAGAAATGCCAGTCGGGTGTCTAAAAGAGTAATCGGACGATACTATCCGAGAACTCAGGCGACGCCACGAAAGGACTTGAAAAGAAATGCCAGTCGGGTGTCCACAAGAGTAGTGGCGTGATAAACCGCCTGACACTCGAGGGACGCCACAGAAAGGACTTGAAAAGAAATGCCAATCGGGTGTCCACATGAGTAGTGGCGTGATAAACCGCCTGACACTCGAGGGACGCCACAGAAAGGACTTAAAAATAAAGGCGAGTGTCCGGGGTAGTCTGGCCAGCCCCTGAGACACTCTGGAAAATTAAAATAAGAGCAGCGGGTTAGTCCATAATCAAAACTATAGTATCAATAATGTTCATGATAATATCACTAGCAGTAAAACTCATCCTGCAAAATTTATCAAGCTCACTTAATTATTTTCCTCCAGAGACCGACTCTAAGACCGACACTTGACCAACCCAGACTGTAGTCCTTAACCGCGGACACGGCTATTCGAATAGTTACGACTCTGCAGAGGGTGTACTCTTTACCCACAAGTATAGGATTTCATTAGTCAGTATCGTGACACTGACTAATTCCCATTACGGTCTTTGGGTTGAAAACACACCTAACCAGCACACACCAGCTTAACTTTTCTGCTGCCAGGGTTCACCCACAACAACAGTTAAGTAAAACTCTAAGTCGGAGAGGCTACAACCTCCATGAGCATGGGATCACTATTCATACGCGCGGATTACAAGGGTACACTCCCTCTCGGCATCACAACAGCCGGAAACACCCATGCCCCCTGGCCCGATGACTGGGTTTAGTCCAGGGCCCTGGAAACCCTCATCAAGGCCCTCTGTACGGTGTGTGCACGGAAAGGGGTTAACAACTTACTAAACCATACCTTACCCGAGGCAGGGACAAGTGGTAGCACAAGACAAGTATGGGGGTTACCGGAACAAGACTCGATCTACGGTCGACTCAGGAGGCTTATGTTTTCTGCAGTGGTTAACACCACAAACATATTATCTCAACAGTATCACCAGGACAGGGCTACAACCCTTGCCTGCTTTCACAATATTTCTCATGACACCATCGTGTCAAATATGGCCCGTGCCCACCGGCACGTCCAAAACAGGAACACATTCCTGGATTCTCATAACTTATGCATGTTGCAAATTTGAAGGGGGTGCATGCAAGGGAAAAATATAAACATGATCATGCATGCATGCAATATTATTAACTATATACCAAACCTATGAAAAACATGTCCTAAATATTCTAGCATGCAAACATTCACCATATCAAGTGTTCAAAAATGCTTGCCTTAGGTATGAAAAGGTGCTGGTTACTTTGCAAGGAAACATCTCCCCTCCATTTCCTATTTTCAAAAATATCTAAATCACCACATAATTCAAAAACAGCACTAAAAAGTATTTCAAAAGTTTTTGAAATAAAAACTAAAATAAACCAGAGGATATTTAAGGAATAACAGAAAAAGAATTAATTCATTTAGAGTTCATATGAATTAGTTATGGAAATACTAAGATGGAAAACATGATTAAAAGCAGTATTTAAAAATCCATTAAACAGAAACTATGCATAGTAAAATGTTCACTTAATTTAAATAAACCTAGCATGATTTTAGAAACCTACAGAAATTTGAATCATCGAAATAGGATTTGAAATGGTGGCTGAGGAATTATTTGAAAGTTGCTGGAAAGAATAAAAGAGAAGACAGAAGTGCGCCCTGAGCGCTGTTTAGCTCAACGGCGCCACTGGGCCGAGCCCAGTCATCAGGCTGCGGAAAGAGGTGCCGACGCCGACGGCGTATTCCCCGGAATACGCCTCCTTTGCGTGGAAACGGCTCCAGGTGGAGACCGCCTCCACTTACACAGCGGGGGTCCGTGGCCTGAGTCGCTGATGGCCGGGCCCCACCTGTCGGGTTCGTCTCCTTTCTCCCGCGTACGCCTATACAGAGACAGGGGCGGGGCTCCGGCGATGTTTGCCGGCGAACGGCAGGGCCCCACGGCGAGCTGAGCCCACCGTTGAGTCCAGGAGACCGAGGCGGTCCTGTGGGTACCCCCCTTGGTCGCCGGAGTGGCCGGTGTCGTCGACGGCGAGCGCACCCGAGAAGCTCCGGCGGAGGCGAGTTGGGTGTTTTGCACATGGATCATCTCCGGTGAAACTGAGAGGGGGAACGGATGTTTGGGAGCTCCAGGAGGCCAGAGGTGGAAGAGTTGGTGGTGGGGAGGCTATGGTTGGCTCGGAATCATCCGAGGAATGGCGGCAGCAGAAGCTGCCGGAAACGAGGATGACGACCGTTTCCGGTCGTTCTGAGGCTTGGGGTGGGTTGCTGGAGTAGGGAAGAGGTGGGGATGAGGAGCTGGGGCGCTCGGGGTGGCTTATATAGGCGGGGCGACGCGGTTCGGCGGGTTCCAGAAAACGGACACGGTGGCGATGACTTAACTCCGGCCGGCGAGGTTGTTGGATGGCCGGTGCGGGTTGGCGAGGACGTGGCCTGGCCGCAGTTACTAGGGGAGTGTGCTGGCGGCTCGGGGAGGTGCCAGGTGCTCGGGACGGCACCGTCCATGGCAGACCGTGGCAGCGGTCATTAATGGCAGACGCGGCCGGTGGCGAGGCCGTTGATGGACGGCGGAGTTTGGTGAGGGAGGCGGTTGCTCGCAGTGAAGGCGGGGCGTCTGGTTTGGCTCGGGGGCGAGCCACGCGTCCAAGGCGTTGACGTCGGGGCGACGTGTCGAGGCGGGGCTCGTCGGGCGGCGCCTCCGGATGGCGTGGACGGTGGTGGCCGACGCAAACGGCCAAGGGAGGATGTCGGGGGAGTTAATGAAGGTCGAGTTGATCCAGAGGAGGGGGCTTGGGCGAGTGGGGAGGCAGTAGGGCAGTGACAGAAACTCAATGCCACGGCTGCAGTACGGGCGCTCTGGCCACGCTCTGGACATGCCCCTGGTGTGTTCGACGGAATGCCAGAGCGGCCTACAGTGACCCACTCAAGCTGATAATTAACAGGTTGAAGCTCCTAGAGATGGTATGCCTAGTGGACAAGCTGGAAAGGCCAGGAGGGCAAGTGTGTAGTGCAAGATAAAACCTTGCCAAAATTTGGTCATGCCCTCAAGGTGTTCGGCAGAATGTTAGAGCTAGCTAGGGAACTTTGTTGGGGTTGGGATTTAGCAGGATGAGGTCTCTTTAGATGGTAGGGATTGTGGTGAGGTTACTTTGGGAAAAAGAAATACTTGCTAGTGCAAGTTTTACTGGAATTCAGTTCTGGACTGAATATTCAGAGGGGTATTTGGTGGGTCTAAAAGATGCTAATGGAGCTGATCTCTTGGAGTTAAGAGTTTGGTAGGAGGGACTAGAAGGTGGCCAAACCACAGAATTTCTGGAGCAAGAAATAATAGGGTTGTAGTTGAAACCTAGGAGATGGACAGAAAAGAAAAAGAGGAAGTTTCACTCAAATTTTACAAAACACCAAGCTGGGTTTTTGCACCAATGTGACACATAAGCATCACATGACCTCTCAGAATTATGGTGGAATTTTTAGGGAATTATTTAAAATAGTTGTAGTGCAACAGAAGCATTTAAAACACTGCAAAAGCTATTAAAAGAATTTTCTAAGGCAAAATTTTATTATGAAAATAATCTCTGCTGTTATCCAACAAATAATGTGATGATCCAAGATACAACCAGAGTCCATAAAAATTATTCCCAAATTTTTATTATAAGAAGAGAGGATTTTTGAAGGACAGTTATGGAAAAAGGTTTTGAAGTTATTAAAGAACCTAATAAAATTCAAAATTTTATTTTTCTAGCCAAATTTTAATTAATAAAACAAGGTTAAATTTTTGGGGTGTGACACCTTCCTAGTGAAGATACCACTACCCATCTAAACAACTTTGTTGATTTGTCTGATACGCAAAAGAAAAGGGATACAGATAACAATATTGTTAAATTGAAGTTATTTCTGTTTTCACTTAGAGATCATGCTAAAACTTGGTTTTCCTCTTTGCCTAAAAATAGTATTGGTTCGTGGAATAAGTGCAAAGATGCTTTTATCTCTAAGTATTTCACCCCTGCTAAGATCATCTCTCTTAGAAACGATATTATGAATTTTAAGCAACTAGATCATGAGCATGTTGCACAAGCTTGGGAGAGAATGAAACTAATGATACGTAATTGTCCTACACATGGTTTGAATCTATGGATGATTATTCAGAATTTTTATGCTGGCTTGAATTTTGCTTCTAGAAATCTTTTAGACTCGGTCGCTCTCGTGGTTTTGTCATGGCATATGTCCTAGCAAAAGGACTTAGTCGTGAGGCCATCGCTACGGGTTAGCTTAAAGGGGTTAAAGAAGACAAGGACACAGGGATTTTATACTAGTTCGGCCCCTTCGATGAAGGTAGAAGCCTACGTCTAGTTTGGTGTAATATTGCTAGGGTTTCGATGACCAGGGAGCGAATCCGCTTTGCCTGTGCCCGAGCTGTTGTTCTCCGCCCTGAACCATCATCGGGTCGTCCCTTTATATAAGAGGTGACGCCCGGTCCGGTTTACAGAGTCCCGAGGCCGGCTTGTAAACGTATCCGGATTGGTCTCTATTCTTCCTATCTTACATCACAAGTTACATATCATATGGCGGTTTACAAATCATGGGCCCTAACGCCTCTTGGGCTTTAAGCTTCTTGGACTAAAGCGCCTTGCTCCATGTTTGGCTGGCTTCAGTAGAAATAATCTCCATAGGCATAAACCGGCCTCTCCTGGGCGGTTTATACCTAGCAGTAATATCCCTGACATTAGGCCCCAGATTGATTTGAACCTGTTCATGTCAATCTTCAATGTTTTGTATAGATTTCCCTTTCCGCAGCTTCATCCACAAGATATTGGTCCCAACTCTGTGTCAAACATTTGCAACTTCCAAGTCTTTTGTGAAGTTTATCTGCAAGAGGAGCCGTCAGTTGAGTTATTCCGGGATTTCTTTCACTTAAACCGCCGCACTGAATTTCATGACGGCCCAAATAATGAACTCGGCGAGATGTCTATTCAGAAAAGGATGGATGTTAGCTTTCCTCACGCCAGTCTTCACAGCCACCCAAAGGACTGGAATCAGACTTGGTTCTACTACCTAGATACTTCTCCTGCCGAAGAAAATCCACTGCCGGGTTATCGCTCCCACCATCTTCCAGAAAACCACCCTTTTCCACAGTGGCTAAGTGCCCAGGAACGAGCCAGTACGCCCCTCAGCTTTCAAAGCTCAGGGCTTTTGTGGCCAATGGTCTGACAGGGGTTGACTTCCTCCGCTGCTGGAATTCTTGGAGTGTTCTCCCGCTAAGCCGGCGTTCCGGTTTAATGTGTGAGTATACTGGGAATCTCAAAGACCCTTTTCGCCACACAGAGGCGGTGCTATCAGAAAACGAGGTCAATGAATCCGTCAAGAAGCTGCTGAATTTACCTATAGAAGCTTGCAGTCAGACCGGCTTGGCACCCTTCTGTGTGACCAACAAACCACCATCGGTAAAAATCTTTTCCCTGTTGTTTTGCTTTCTTTTAATCCGTCTACAGCACTTGTCTTGAAGTGTCTTTATTTCTTTCAATAGGACAATGATCCTCTCTGGAAAAGGAAGGCCCAGGATAAACCGGCGAAATCACCTCGCCAAAAGACCCAGGCTGTCAGGAAATACAAGAAGAAGAACACTGCCGCGTCGGGATCCAATGCGGAAGAAGATGAACCGGCCTCCGAGGTACCACCTAATTCTTTTGACTTCCTGGTCTTTTCTGTATCTGCATTTTTATTAACAATGACTGTTCCCAGGGACACGCTGAAGGCAGTAAAGCGGACGATGTTGAGGTAATCACTCTTTCTTCCAATTCAGAACCTCTGTCAACACCAAATGTTCGTCGAGCGACCCGGAAAGTACAGTTTTCTCATCCTTTTGCTTACTTGGACCCAAACCTTCTTTTGAAGAAGTAGCAACATGAAGCTCGCCGCACCACTCGTCATAGTGGTCATGCTATTGAATCCACCGGATTAACGCACACTCCAGCTCGAAGGCGTCGTTCCGAGGTTTCACTCACTCCAGATGCTCTTTACCCCAAAGCAGGTCTTATTCGACAACCCCTTAATCCGTCTGATTCGAATTATTAGGAAACTCCTAATTCATCTTCTGGCGAATCAACAACCACTCAGATTCCTCCCCTCAAGACTGTTCTTGGGTAAGCTATTTTCGCTTTTTTCGGTTTAACATTTGTCTTTGACTCTTTTGATTTTCATTATCTTTAACTTTCGTAGTAACCCAAGCCTAGTAAAAAGGCCAAACTGAGTAAACTGGTAGTCGATAATACCACTCCTGAACCGGCAGAAAATCCTGAACTTGCTGAACCTTCTGAAGACAATTCTGAGATTCCGCATGATGATCCTCCTCCCATGGATCATGACATCTTTGTTGATCAGGGGAGCGATCCAATGGACCGTTACCTTGAACCGGCCAGTCCTACCTAGGCTAGCCCTGCTCCTGCTAGTCCCCCTAAGCAAGCGGCCACTTTACCTGGCGATGTTGAAATCACTGGGACCGGCTTTACTACTCCAGGGGAGCCTGTCGCTTTGTCCAAGCATACTGGCAAGGAAGAAGTTTTTAGCAAGGACAAAGGCAAGTGGAGTTCTAATCTGTCCAGCTACGCTCAACTTAGCGCCCAAGAACTCCATTCTGGCTATCTAAACGGGTTGTACACCAGCCGTGATCATGAAGCTGGATTGGTAAATTTGATGAAGGGGCGCTATGAGGTAACCTCTCTGCCTGCCTTCTCCTTTATTTCTGCTTGCATCTTGTAACTGTATCCTTACTCCATCGTAGCCCCCATGTACCGATTTAGCCTTCAGGGTGAACCGGGACTTTAGTAGATCCAGTAGACAATTTGTTTTGCACATGTGTAGCCCCCAAGGGCCGATTTACTCCTGTAGAATGAACCGGGACTTCAGCTTGTATTTTGTTTTGAATGACGTCACATTAGCCCCCAAGTGTCAAGCGTATACTTTGTTATGTGCTTGGGACTTGTCTGAGAAAAGGGTCTGTTTAACTGCAAATATACATTAGCCCCCAAGTGCCAAGTGTATAATTTGTTGTGTGCTTGGGACTTGTCCGAGAAATATATAATGTACTTTCCTTTTGGCAGGCTGACTTGAACCGGAAGACCTCTAAAGTGACTGAGCTCCAGGATACCTCGAAGTTCCAAGAAACTACTGCTCTTAAAGTCAAGGACGAACTGACACTTGCTTTAGCAAGCATAGAAAAGCTGAAAAAGACTTTGAAATAGAGCGGTCAGACTGGGATGCTGAGAAAGCTACCCTGGAGAAGAGGGCCATTGATGCAGAGGCTACTCTTAATCCGGTGACAGAGGAATTTTCCAGGTTAAAGCAGCAAATAAATGCCATGACGATTGCCATCTTTGGTAAGTACTATGAACATAGCCCTGAATATTGCAATCATGTACTGTTCTGGTTTAACTCATATTTTTGAATGTAGGACGACGGATTGCTCATCTTGGCGATGACATGCAAAAGAAACTGAAGGCCGCATATACTCTGGTGGAGCAATTATATTTCGGCGCTCAGAGGGCTGTCTGTGCTATGTCTCATAACAAACCGGCTCCCACCACAATCAAGGGTACTTTAGAAAAGCTGTCTATTTTGCCTGCCCGCCTCGTGGAGGTGAAAAAATCGTCTGCAAGGGCGGGTGCTCTGATGGCTTTAACTCGAGCGAAAGCTTGGGTGACTGATTTTGATCCGACAGAGGCGATGAACGGCTACCCAAGTATGAAGGAAGACGGATCAGCCTTTTCTAGCGATGACTTACGTGCATTAACCAAGGATATGCGGCCTCTTGCTAGCAAATTAGCTGACGAGGCTGATTTGTCTAGATATCATCCGGGATATGATGCTGAGAACGTGCGGGCAGAGTGTCCAGCTTATGAGATTGAAAATCTTATTCCGCCCGTCCGTAAGCACAATTTTGCTCCTGACATTGATCAGTCAGAACTCGTGAATGACGAAGTTTATTTCCGAGCACTGACCAAGATTGATTGGACCACTACTAACTTCCAGCAGCTGGAAGAGACCGCCGAAGAACCGGAGCAAGCTGATCCCCAATCTTCATGGCAGGCTAACGCAGAGTCTTAAACCGGTGTCGGTTTAACTTGGGCTTGAGAAAAAACTGATTCTTTTGGGCTCTCCAGCGCCTTGTAATAGGATAGCTGAAATACTTTATGTTGTCACATATTATCCTTTGCATGAGATTTCTTTAGTTGGTACTTCTTAATTATGTCTTGCTTATAATGCCTTTGATGGTTTATTTCACCTGCTTCTGCATAAAACAATGTTGAAACTTTCCTGCCGGTTTATCGCCGAACGGGTCATAATGCCCAAACACATGTTCTAAGTTTTGTACTGTGTATAAAATATAGAATATGCATCATACCTGTGATTAAGTGTGTCACGATGAACTTTAATCCGGTAGGAAGAGATAATGATCCAAGGTGCAAGTGCTGATAACTCCCTTGATTATTTGTCGGTTCATCATGAAAACCGAACCGAGTTACGATGAACTCCGGTTTAACTTGAGTTAGTACTGGTGTTTGTAACCCAGACTAAAGCTCTGTAAACGCAGGTGTAGTGGCAACTTATAGTCATCCACTCCCTGAATCAATGGACTTGGATGAATACCAATGACCTTGAAGATAAAGATTTTATAAAACATAAACAATAAAAAGAAATTTTTGGGCAAATAAGACCATGTAGTCGAGGCTTTTTATGAGCTGCCAGGCTCCAAATTCGAGGCTTTTTATGAGCTGCGAGGCTACTGTCATTAACCATTTTGCAAAGCCTGTTAAGATGGTCCTCAATCCTTAACCAAATCATCAATGTTTAATGCTACCAAGTTCAAAATCTGTAAAGATTGACTTGTGTAATCACTTGATGATCGTCAATTTAATGTTATCAAGTTTAGGGTCTGTAAAGATTGACTTGTGTATACGTTCGATGGTTCGTACCAGGTTTACCTGGACGGAGTGACTTACTTAATGCAGGCAGGCTAATCCGGGGTTTTAGGTGTATACACCAAGCTTCCAAGCCGTGACTACTACAAGGGTTTTCAACTCGTTGATGCTTTGCATCAGGAGCCCCCAGGTAGCATTTGAGCTATGCTCGTCGGGGCCTATGTTTGAGTCGTGCTAGGCATCAAAACTCTCTTTTGCCCCTCATCATCATGTGGGAATTGCCGAAGCAACCAGAGCTATGCTCTTATGATGGCCTTGACGTGGTCGCTGGTTTAAGAGGCCATAGGAACTCCCTTGCACACAGAAGCCCCCATGTGACAAACTCTTATGAAAAAAAGGCGGCTGATACCCCGCTTTATCGGAGGCACCGTTTTATTATATTGATCATAATATATACATTGCAAAGATATGTACATAAAGCGGAGCCTATGGCTCAGGTGTAGTAAGGTCGAAGAAGAGCGATGTTCCACGGCCGTCCGGTCTCCTCTTCCACCGTACATGAGTACTTATGTTCTCGAACGTCGACAAGGTAGTATGATCCATTGTGCAGGTTCTTGCTGACCACAAAGGGTCCTTCCCAAGGTGGGGATAACTTGTGCATGTTTGTCTGGTCTTGGATGAGCCGAAGCACCAGATCTCCTTCTTGAAACGTTCTGGTTTTAACCCGGCGACTGTGGTACCGGCGCAGATCTTGCTGATAAATCGCCGATCGAGCTGCTGCCATGTCCCGTTCTTCATCCAGCCGGTCCAATGCATCTTGCCTTGCTTTTTCATTATCAGCTTCGACGTAAGCCGCCACCCGCGGCGAGTCATGACGGATATCACTAGGGAGGACCGCTTCAGCTCCATATACCATGAAGAAAGGCGTGTACCCAGTGGATCTGTTAGGTGTAGTGTTGATGCTCCATAGCACAGATGGTAACTCCTCCACCCAACAACTGGTGTCCTCTACAAAGGAACCATAAGCCGAGGTTTGATGCCTCTCAAGATCTCTTGATTGGCTCTTTCAGCTTGGCCATTAGACTGAGGGTGAGACACTGATGATACATCAAGGCGGATATGCTCTCGTTGACAGAACTTCTCCATAGCCCCCTTGGATAGATTGGTACCATTATCAGTTATAATGCTGTGTGGAAAGCCAAACCGGGAAATCACCTTTTTGATGAACTGAACCACCGTCGCTGCATCACACTTACTGACTAGTTCCGCTTCAACCCATTTGGTAAACTTATCCACCTCCACCAAAAGGTGGGTCTTCTTATCTTGGGATCTCTTGAAGGGTCCAACCATATCGAGCCCCCAAGTCGCAAACGGCCAAGTAATTGGAATCATCCTCAATTCCTGCGCTGGTATATGAGCACGCCGTGAGAACTTCTGACAAGCATCACATTTTCTGACCAAGTCCTCTGCGTCGGCATGAGCCGTCAAATAGTAGAACCCATGACGAAATGCTTTAGCCACCAAAGATTTTGAACCGGCATGATGACCACAATCTCCCTCATGGATCTCTCTAAGAATATCACAGCCTTCATCTGGTGATACACACCGCTGAAATGCCCCAGAAACGCTGTGATGGTGTAGTTCTCCATTGACAATAGGCATTGACTTGGATCGCCGAACTATCTGTCTAGCCAAGACTTCGTCCTCTGGTAACTCACCTCGGCTCAAATATGCCAGGTAGGGAAGCGTCCAATCCGGAATAATATGAAGCGCCGCGACCAATTGTGCCTCATGATCAGGAACAACCAAGTCCTCTTTTGAAGGTAACTACACCGACGGATTGTGTAATACATGCAGGAAGGTATTGGGCGGAACCGGTTTACGTTGAGAACCCAACCGGCTTAACGCATCAGTCGCTTCATTCCTTCGCTAGTCTATATGATCCACTTGATAAACCTTGAAGTGTCCAGCAACAACATCTACTTCCCATCGATATGCTGCCATAAGTGGATCTTTGGAATCCCACTTGCCAGACACTTGCTGCGCCACCAGGTCTAAATCGCCGAAGCATTTAACCCATCTTAAATTCATCTCCTTGGCCATCCGTAGACCATGGAGGAGAGCTTCATACTCAGCTACATTGTTAGTACAAGGGAACATTAAACGGAGGACATAGCAGAACTTATCACCTCGTGGGGAAGTTAATACGACTCCAGCCCCCGAGCCCTCCAATTGCCTGGATCCATCAAAGTGAATAGTCCAATATGTGTGATCCGGCTTTTCCTCGGGTGCTTGCAACTCTGTCCAATCGTTGATGAAATCCACCAATGCTTGGGATTTTATCGCAGTACGGGGCACATACTTCAATCCGTGCGGGCTAAGCTCAATGGCCCACTTTGCAACCCGACCAGTAGCCTCTCTGTTCTGGATTATATCCCCCAATGGAGCTGAACTGACCACAGTGATTGGATGCCCTTGAAAATAGTGCTTTAGCTTCCAGTTTGCCAGGAAAACTCCATACACCAATTTCTGCCAATGCGGATATCTCTGTTTTGATTCAATGAGCACCTCACTGATGTAGTAAACCGGATATTCTTTGCCTGCCTCCTTACGCTCTACCACAACGGCAACGCTTACTGCACGGGCATTAGCAGCCACATATAACAACAGCGGCTCATTGTCAACTGGGGCAGAAAGGACCGGTGGCTCTGCTAATTGCTTCTTCAAACGCAGCATCAGCAGCATCACTCCAGACAAAGCGATTTGTCTTTTTCATCATCTGATAGAGCGGGATAGCCTTCTCCCCCAAACGGCTGATCAACCGGCTGAGCGCCGCAATACGGCCCGCCACGCGTTGGACATCGTTGATGCATGCCGGTTTAGCCAAGGATGTAATCGCCTTGATCTTCTCTGGATTAGCTTCAATTCCCCTGTCTGATACCAAGAATCCCAGGAGCTTGCCTGCCGGAACACCAAAAACACCCTTATCCAGATTAAGCATCATTTTGTAAATCCGGAGATTATCGAAGGTTTCTTTCAAGTCTGTTATTAACGTCTCCTCCTTCCTAGATTTCACCACAATGTCATCCACGTATGCATGAACATTCCGCCCAATCTGTCCATGAAAGCAGTTCTGTCAGGGATATGACTAGTAGGTATAAACCGGCTAGTATAAACCGGCTTTGTTAGTATTATACTTGTTTGTAATATTTAATAAGGCTACGGCCCATAAAGATCTTAGGGCCCGTGTATAGAATTAAGGTTTGTAAACCGCCCCGTGATGTAACTTGAGAGATAAGGAAGAAAAGACAGAGACCGAGGCGGACACAGATATGAGCCGGCCTCGGGACTCTGTAAACCGGACCAGGCGTACCCTCTATATAAAGGGGCGACCTGGCGACGGTTCAAGGACAAGCAACAATCAACCCGTCGAGACACAGGCAAGCGAATCCGCTCCCTGTAATCCGACGCCCAAGCAATACCAAACCAACTAGCCGTAGGCTTTTACCTTCATTGAAGGGGCCGAACTAGTATAAACCCTCTGTGTCTCTTGTGTGCTATGAACCCCTTCAAGCTAACCCGTGCAATGGTTCCATCATCAAGTCCACTAAACCGGACATCTGCCGTGCTATTTCCACGACAGTTGGCGCCCACCGTGGGGCCTGCGCACGATGGTTTCGAGTTCTTGAAGGGCAGCTTCGAAGGGCTCAAGGGTTACGTGGTCGGCCGGATGACCAAGAGTCGCCGCGGCCGGATCTACATCGACGACGCAGGTTGGGGACCGGACGCTGATTCGATTGAATACGGGTACCGGGTTCCCTTCGGCGGCATCCAAGTCTTCATTGGCGAAATCGGTGAACCGGGACCTGAGCCGGACATCTTCCCCAACATCGTCGAGCCAGCTCAGCGTGCGAGATGTCGGGGGAAACTGTCCACCACGAGCACCTATGGGACCGGAGCCCCTTGTTCGTGCGGTAAGGGAGCGGAGGGAGCACAAAGAGCAGATCGTAGTGAGCACGCGGGTAGTTTACCCAGGTTCGGGCCGCGGTGGACACGTAAAACCCTACTCCTGCTTAGTTTGTATTGAGTTGGAGAGCTCGGGAGCTTGAAGAACTAGCTACACCAAGCGAATGAGCGATCTAGGTTCCGAACCCCCTCTACGTTGTGCATGGGCCTCCTTTTATAGCTCAAGGGGTCACCGACAGGTGTCAACGTAGGAGAAAGGGTAAAAATGTAATAATGGTGGTAGTTGTAACAGTGCGGGAATAGTGGATCAACAATGGATGAACAGTGGTCATCACCTACTTTGACAGTGGGGGACAAGAGCATTAAATGCCCGTCGCCGTCGACCCCAAAAGCGCTCGCCCTTGCGTCTCCGTTTGCCACGGCGATGGCTTTATCACCGTGGAGTGCCACCGTGTCCCCCAGGCTGCACAGCCATCCGCCACGCGTCCCTGGAATGGCCCCAGGGCGACGCGTGGTTCGATGAGCTGGAGCGCGGGCACACAGCGTAACTCTCCCCGGCAAGCACCTTGCCGGGGCCTTGACCTTGCCGGGCTCGGAAGCTTGTCGGGCTCTGAAGCTTGTCGCTCCCCGGGCCCTGCCGGGGCGCATGTTGCGCCGAGGCGTGTCTTTTAGATACAGTCTTCTGGTCTTCCTGGCAAGCTCCTCTTGCCAGGGTCTTGTGCTAGTGAGGTAATCTTGAGCCTGGGACGGCCTTCCCGGCAAGCTCCACTTGCCGGGGCCTCGATCTTCTGTCTTGTATACTTTGTTTTTGAATGGCTTTATATGGAGGAGAAAAGTCTCCGGCAAGCACGTGGTAGGCCCTGCCGCGGGAAGCTGCTACTGCCCGTGCATAAGTTGGGGTACTGAGGTACCCCTACCTTAGTACACCGAAAGGAGCCCCCGGGCCTGGGCCACACACGGTGTCGAGCGCTGTTGGGCCAGGCCCAAAACAGTGCACGGGCACGCGCGGCCCACGGCACGCCGAATCCCCTTCCGCATCCGCCGCGTCCCTCCGTAACGGCACGCGTCGATTGCGGCGTCGTGGGAGGGAACGTGGCCACGTTCCTTAATGGGAAATGCGGAGCGTCCCCCACTTCCCCCTTAAAAGCAGAGGAAGCAGGGGCCGTTACCTTACTTCGCCTTCATTGCATCGTCTTCCATCTCCAGAAATTCCCCTTTGCGCTCCGACTCCACACCTCCTCCGCCGTCTTCCGCATCTGCGGCGCCGCCGGACTCTTCACTCTCCCCTCCTCGCCGCCTCCGCCATGGCCCCGAAGACCGAGAAGGCGAAGGCGGAGAAGACCAAGAAAGAGAAATCCGAGCAGGCGGCGAGGCTTGCTCTTCTGCGGAAGAAGAATGTCGTCTTCGCGCCAAGGCTCAGCGCGCGGGAGCTCTGGAACAAGTACTACTTGTTCTAGGCCAAGGAGACCAAGGCGCACCCTCGGACCAGAGCTTATCCCGCCGCCGCCAAGGATATCTACCCCGGCGGGTACTTCTTCTTCGCTGTTTTCTTCCACTGCGGCCTTTGTCCTCCCTTCTCTGAATTTTTTTGCGATATCATGAACACCTACAACCTCCACCTTCTAGACTTCACCCCCAACGCCATCCTCACGATGGCGGTTTTCGCACATCTGTGCGAAAACTATATTGGGATCTATCCAAATGTAGCGCTGTTTAGGCATTTCTTTACGCCTAGAGTAGAGGCCGGGGCTCCCCTCTCTGGAGGAATCTCTTGGGTCTTCCGCTTGAACAAGAAGGAGTCCTATCTGCAAGGGGAGCTCCGCGGCAAGTGGGAGGAGTGGCGCGCGGACTGGTGCTGGATAGTTGAGGACGAGCCGCAGCCCTTCACCGCGCCGCGCACAACAGCCATAGTGCGCGGCAGGGACTGGAGCGAGCTGGATTCGGACGACATCAAGCTCAACGTCGCCCTTGTCAGAATTCTTCGTCTCCGGGTAGCGAAGCTGACCATCGGAGAGGTGGGAGCAGACTTCCTCCGCCGCCGCATTGCCCCTCTACAGAATAGGAAGAGGCCGGCATGGGAGTACGGCAACGCGGCGGACATAATGAGACTGCGCCCAGGGCTAAACTTCAATTCCACATCGCTGGAGCTGAAGGGGATGGTCCGGGAACTTTTTAAGCACGACCCGGCCCACCCAGAGTGGTTCAGAGCTCCCCGGGGAGTGGTGCCCCTATGCAACAGCACGGCCCGGGATCCTCTTCGCGCCATGATGCCCGCATGTGACTCGCACGGCGTCGACCGCACATGGATACCGCCCAAGCCAGATGCCATCATGAGCTTCTTCGACAACCTGGTGGAGGTGCCGAAGAACAAGGATGAGATCAAGGGGCTCACCCGGGACACTACCGATTGGGAAATTGCCTATATCGCTTCTCGGGTAGAAGAGGTCGTCGCAGCCGCAGCGGCAGGAAAGTTCGGCTTCACAGTTGAAGAGGCAGAGGCTGCGGAAGCATCCTGCCAAGCAGAGGAGGCGGAGATCCACAGGCTGCTGAAGCTTCTGCCCGACGAGCTCGCCGGGGTCCCCTCTCTGAGACATGCTGGCATCCCCGGGATCGTGACCGAGGCCGCCGCGAGGGGCGACGTTGCCGGAGGAAACAGAGGTGCCGGAGGGAGCGAAGGCGCCGGAGGGAGCACGGCCGCAGGGCAGGGCGCTGGGTCCAGCAAGCCGGCCGAGGAGGAGGAGGAGGAGGACGCCGGGGCCGGTGAGGACTCCGGTGGATCTCTGGGGCTCTACAACGACGGCGTCTCTTCGTCATCGGAGACCTCCCCGCCTCGGGCAAGTCCCAGGCGATCTCCGCTGAAGCGCCTCCGCAAGGCGACGACGGGGACGAGGGCGCAGGCGCCCCGACAACAACCAGCTCGCCGGGTGGCGCGAGCTACCCGGGGGAGCCAAGCCGCGACGGGAGCGCCCGGCGCACCAATCGTGGCGGAGGCGCCCCGCACACAGGCTACGGCGGAGGCGCCCCGTACATCAGCGCCAAGTGGAGGAGGGTCTTCACAGAGCGGAGCAGCTGCTCCGCCTGCTCCCCTGGCCTCGGCGTCCACAGGGTCCGGGTCTTCGCAGCCCCCAGCCCCGGGGACCGCCAAGCGCCCGAGGGAGCCTTCTCCTCCCGCTCCTCGCGCGGACGCGCCTCAGGTGGCGTTTGACTTCTCCGCCCTGAGCGACGACGACGACGACGAGGAACAGGAGTAAGGACTTGAAGTTTTGTATCTTCTTTAACTTTGTCTTGATTCTTCCTTCGATGATTCTGATCTTGCTTCTTGCTTTGATTTCAGGACCCTGGCCCAGCGAGTGACGAAGAAGGCCAAGGTTCCCGTCGTCGAGGTCGAGGACGACTCGCCCGTCGCGGCGACAGGGGACCCGCCAGCGACGAGCTTGCCGGACCCGAGCGCTGCTCCGAGGAGGAGCCCCCAGCGCAGCCCCCAGTGTAAGTCTGGTTTGAACTTTCCGCTCGTCGGGCGCACTTGAGGATTTTGTCTTGTACTAGCATCTTATTGTTCTGTTTTGTCTTGGTTGTCTTGTGCAGAGGTGGAGCCGCAGCCACAAGAGCACCCGGAGATCACTCCCGAGGAGCTGCAGGCCCCGCCGTCCCCGCCAAGGACGAACCCTCCGGCGAGGGAGAGCGCTCCGCCAAGGGCGGGTACCCCGCCAAGGGCGAGCAGCCCGGCGAGGGCGGCCACCCCGCCAAGGCAGAGCTCCCCGGCGAGGGAGCCCGCCGTCGACGAAGTCCATCAAGGTAAGTCTTGTAACTCCGTCTTCTCGGACTTGTATTTTTTTGGATATTTGCTTGAACTTCTTCTTTTTCTTCTTCTTCTAGATCCTCCTCCCCCAGAGCAAATGGAGACGGAGATCGTCGTCGAGGAGGAGGGCGCGCAGGCCGACGGCGGCAACGCCCCTGTCGTTGAAGACACGGCGGGAGCCGCTGAGCCTGCCGCGGAGGAGACTTCCCCGACCGCAGACGCAGCGGCCGGGGAAGGTTACGGCGACCGCACTGCCGGCCCGGAGGCGGCAGGAGCGTCGGGCGCTGCACCGGCCGCCGACCCCTCCGCCGGAACGGAGCAGTCCGCCTACTACCTTGAGGCTCCCAACGGCGTCTTCATCCAAGTGCCGTGGGGATCCTCATCTCGAGCCCCCGAGGAGGGAGAGACCTTCGATGGGGAGGTTATCGCCTCCGCGGGGCTGAAGATCGTCGAGGCGCCCGGCGGGAGCGACGAGCCCGAGGAGGAGAAGTTGCTCCACCGGCTCCTGGCCCTTTACCGGGCCAGGCAAGCGAAGCTTGAATCTCGGGAGGCCCTCACCGCTAAGGCCGCAGCTGACATGGAGAAACGCGCCGCGGAGCTCCGTGCCGCCAACCAGGCGGCCCTCTGCGACGTAGCGGAGGAGCGCGAGCGGCTTGCCGGGGAGTACCAGGAGTGGCTCTTGGAGAAAGCCGAGGCCGAGGAGCAGCAGCGACTCGCCGGAGAAGAGCTGTCCCGGCGAGAAGGAGAGCTCACCCAACGGAAGATCAACCTCGACGCTCACGAGGAAGACCTTACCGCCCGGGAGCAGGCCCTTGGCGGGGAGCTGAAGGAGGCGAAGGCCACCGCCGCCACAGCAGAGACCGCCAAAAAAGACCTTGAGGCTAAAGTGGCGCAGCTGGAGGAGTTCCTTAAAGCGAGCACGGAGAGGGTCACCGCGCTGAACTTAGAGCGCGAGAAGGACGCCCATACTAACTCTGAACTCCAGGTGCGCCTTTCCAAGCAAGGCGACGAGCTGAAGGCCGCCAAGGACTCGATCGCAGATCTGGAGCTGAAGGTTTCCACGTTGAAGGACTCTCTTGACGCCGTCCGGGATCGCGAAACCAAGCTGAAGGACGAGCTCCGCAAGGAGCGAGGCTTGGTGGAGAGCGCCACCACTGCGGCTAACAACTTCCGCCAAACCGTCGAGGTATGGACCGAAGACTTAGTGGCCTCTGCAGCTAGCATCGACAAGGAGCTGATGGCGCTGAGGGTTGAGCATCTCATATACTCTCCGGATCAAAACCTCCCCCACAGCGCCAAGCTCAGTCTCTTCTTCAGAGGGATCGCGCCGGCTCTTGCAAATCTTCAGAAGAAGCTCCCCGCGCAACTGGCCGAGGAGTCACGCCAGCTCTGCGCGGGAACTCTGGAGCGCGTCTTGACGAAGATAGTGTACCGCAATCCTGGTATAAACCTCGCCAACGTTCTCCGCAGCTTGCCGGCCGACGCGGATATGGAGGCGCTGAAGGCGCAGGTCGCCCACATTATCGCCAAAGTGAACAAGATCTCTAGGATTGAGGGCGACCGCATAGATTAGGCCTCCTTTTCTTTATCTCTTTTGTTGCTGCAAAGTGTGCCATGGGCACGAACTCGTTAATAATTGCGACAAGTTATCCCTTGCAATATATTATCTTATTTTGATCAATCAGCGCAATGTTATCTCCCTTGCTTTGGTCCTTTACTTTGTATGCTTTTAACCCTACGCTTCTAGGGGACTTGCCGGCAAGGTGCCCTTGCCGCGAGCGCTGAGTGCTGGACTCTGAGCAGCCTGCTGGCCAAGGTCTTACCGGCAAGCAACCTCGCCGCAGCTAGTCGCAACGCACTTAGCTTGCTGAGCGAACTCGAAAACGAAACAAGGGCGCGACACTTGTCGCAGCTCACTTAAGTCGTTGAACGTACTCGAAAACAAGGTAAGGGTGCGGCTAGCCACGGGTAGGTTCCTCCGCGCACAGGTTTTCCATACAAAGTGTGGTTGTTCAAGGAAGATAACTTAAAATTTAAAATTTTGAACTGCTCGAATTCCAGTAACTTAGCTTTCATAATCTGTGCGTTCTCCGGCAAGCTTCTCTTTCTTGAACAGCACTTGGTTCATCTTCCATCTCCTCCCCCCC
>LR738709.1:115792103-115888140 GCA_902687465.1 Secale cereale | reverse complement strand
CCCCCCCCCCCCCCCCGGCAAACTTGTGCGCGAGGAACATTCCTTCTGCTAAAGAGGGAAAGAAAAAGAAGAGGAAACAAGTATATGGCCTTTCGGCGTGCTAATGCTTACCGGATACGTGGGTTGCACAAGATGCCAAATAACGCATGCAAATAGCAAAGAAAAGCATGGAAAAGGCATAGCGCAAAACACAAAAGCTTTACTCATGCACGGGGTCTGCGCCCGGCTTTGTACAAAGGGTTACATGCAACAGCGGCAAAGCTTGTACAAAAGGTGGTTGCCGGAACGAATCACGGCAACCGCGCCTTATGGGTGAAACTTGCGAAGATGCTCTATGTTCCAGGAATTGCTCACCGGTAAGCCTTCTTCGGTCTCAAGGCGGACAGCGCCAGGCCTTGTTACTTGTCTCACCCGATAAGGGCCTTCCCACTTCGGCGTCAACTTGTTGGAAATTCTTGGCGGACTGAACACGCCGAAGAACAAGGTAGCCTTCCTCGAGACTCCTGGCCTTAACCTTGCGGCTATGATAGCGACGCAAGGCTTGCTGGTATCGAGCAGCTCGTACAGCAGCCTGGAGACGTTCCTCCTCGAGGAGCAATGCATCATCTTGTCGCAGTTGCTCTTGCTCGAACTCATCATAAGCGAGCACTCGAGGAGATCCGTATACGAGTTCCGTGGGGAGAACTGCCTCTGCTCCATAGATTAGAGCAAAGGGTGTCTGTCCGGTGGCTCGACTTGGTGTCGTTCTGATTGACCAAAGAGCCGTCGGTAGCTCCTCTATCCAGTTTCTTCCACACTTGTGCAGCCTGTCAAAGGTCCTTGTCTTGAGTCCACGCAGCACTTCAGCATTTGCCCTCTCCGCTTGACCATTGCTCCTCAGGTGAGCAACAGAAGCGAAACAAACCTTGGCGCCAAGGTCTTGGACGTACTGCATGAAGGTGCGACTAGTAAATTGTGTACCGTTGTCGGTGATGATCCTGTTAGGGATTCCGAAACGGCAAAAAATCGACCTGAAGAACCTGACCGCTGACTGTGCTGTCACCTTTCTCACTGGTTCCACTTCTGGCCACTTTGTGAACTTGTCGATTGCAACGTACAAGTACTCAAAGCCCCCGACGGCTCGAGGGAAAGGGCCGAGGATATCGAGCCCCCAGACCGAGAAGGGCCAGGACAAAGGGATTGTCTGGAGAGCTTGAGCTGGCTGATGAATTTGTTTGGCATGGAAATGGCACGCTTCACACTTGGTTACTAGTGCAGTTGCATCTTGGAGGGCTTCTTGCCAAAAGAACCCTTGCCGGAAAGCTTTCCCGGCAAGTGCCCTTGCGCCAATGTGGTGGCCACATATGCCTCCGTGTATTTCTGCCAACAGCTTTTGTCCATCTTCCCTGGAGATGCACTTCAACCTGACACCATTGAGTCTACTTCTGTACAGCTCGTTATCCACGAACTGGTACATACTTGACTGCCTGGTTATCTTTTCTATCTCTTCTGGGTCGTCGGGAAGTTCTCCAGTTTGCAGAAAACGAACGATCTGCTGCGCCCATGCCGGAGCCCGAGGCTCAACGGCAAGGACTAAAGGCATGAGGGCCGCTGCGGGAACCTCAGCTTCCACGGCAAGAACCTCTGGTTCCGCCGGAGCGGATGGTCCCCCGGCAAGCTCGCTGGGGCGAGGCTTGTCGGGAACGCTTGCTTCAACTGTACAGATCCGAGGATCTGCAGGAGCAAACTGTTCCTCAGCGTTCTAGTCGTTGATCTTGGGGACATTGGCGGCGGTTTCAGGAAGATCCGCCGGCAAGTAGTCGCCGGAGACCAACTTTCTCTTCTTGGACTGCCCAAATGATGGTGTAACGGATGGTTGAGTTAGCTTGAGCAAGAAGGTCCCTGGTTCCACAGGTAACTTCATCGCAGCACACTTTGAAAGGCCATCTGCAATGTCATTCTGAGCTCTTGGAACGTGCTCCATTTGCAGACCTTCAAAGTGTTCTTCAAGCTTCCTCACTTCATCTACATAAGCTTCCATCAAAGGGCTCTGGTAACTCTTGTTAACTTGTCGGACCACCAACTGAGAATCTCCCCAGACAATCAGCTTCCTGATCCCAAGTTCGGCCGCAATCCTGAGGCCGGCAAGCAAGCCTTCATACTCAGCAGTGTTGTTTGTCGCTTGCTCCCTGGGAAAGTGCATCTGGATAACATACTTGAGGTGCTCTCCGGTGGGCGCGATGAGTACCACGCCGGCACCGGCGCCTTGCAGCGAGAAGGCACCATCAAAGTACATCACCCATTCACTTGTCGCTTCCTGTACGGGTACACTTGTCTCTGGAACTTCCTCATCGGGTGTCGGGGTCCATTCGTCCTTGGCGGGGACGGCGGGGCCTGCAGCTCCTCGGGAGTGATCTCCGGGTGCTCTTGTGGCTGCGGCTCCACCTCTACACAAGACAACCAAGACAAAACAGAACAATAAGATGCTAGTACAAGACAAAATCCTCAAGTGCGCCCGACGAGCGGAAAGTTCAAACCAGACTTACGCTGGGGGCTGCGCTGGGGGCTGCTCCTCGGAGCAGCGCTCGGGTCCGGCAAGCTCGTCGCTGGCGGGTCCCCTGTCGCCGCGACGGGCGAGTCGTCCTCGACCTCGACGATGGGAACCTTGGCCTTCTTCGTCACTCGCTGGGCCAGGGTCCTGAAATCAAAGCAAGAAGCAAGATCAGAATCATCGAAGGAAGAATCAAGACAAAGTTAAAGAAGATACAAAACTTCAAGTCCTTACTCCTGTTCCTCGTCGTCGTCGTCGTCGCTCAGGGCGGAGAAGTCAAACGCCACCTGAGGCGCGTCCGCGCGAGGAGCGGGAGGAGAAGGCTCCCTCGGGCGCTTGGTGGTCCCCGGGGCTGGGGGCTGCGAAGACCCGGCCCCTGTGGACGCCGAGGCCCGGGGAGCAGGCGGAGCAGCTGCTCCGCTCTGTGAAGACCCTCCTCCACTTGGCGCTGATGTACGGGGCGCCTCCGCCGTAGCCTGTGTGCGGGGCGCCTCCGCCACGGTTGGTGCGCCGGGCGCTCCCGTCGCGGCTTGGCTCCCCCGGGTAGCTCGCGCCGCCCGGCGAGCTGGTTGTTGTCGGGGCGCATGTGCCCTCGTCCCCGTCGTCGCCTTGCGGAGGCGCTTCAGCGGAGATCGCCTGGGACTTGCCCGAGGCGGGGAGGTCTCCGATGACGAAGAGACGTCGTCGTTGTAGAGCCCCAGAGATCCACCGGAGTCCTCACCGGCCCCGGCGTCCTCCTCCTCCTCCTCGGCCGGCTTGCTGGACCCAGCGCCCTGCCCTGCGGCCGTGCTCCCTCCGGCGCCTCCGCTCCCTCCGGCACCTCTGTTTCCTCCGGCAACGTCGCCCCTCGCGGCGGCCTCGGTCACGATCCCGGGGATCCCAGCATGTCTCAGAGAGGGGATCCCGGCGAGCTCGTCGGGCGGAAGCTTCAGCAGCCTGCGGATCTCCGCCTCCTCTGCTTGGCATGATGCTTCCGCAGCCTCTGCCTCTTCAACTGTGAAGCCGAACTCTCCTGCCGCTGCGGCTGCGGTGGCCTCTTTTACCCGAGAAGCGATATAGGCAATTTCCCGATCGGTGGTGTCCCGGGTGAGCCCCTTGATCTCATCCTTGTTCTTCGGCACCTCCACCAGGTTGTCGAAGAAGCTCATGATGGCATCTGGCTTGGGCGGTATCCATGTGCGGTCGACGCCGTGCGAGTCACATGCGGGCATCATGGCGCGAAGAGGATCCCGGGCCGTGCTGTTGCATAGGGGCACCACTCCCCGGGGAGCTCTGAACCACTCTGGGTGGGCCGGGTCGTGCTTAAAAAGTTCCCGGACCATCCCCTTCAGCTCGAGCGATGTGAAATTGAAGTTTAGCCCTGGGCGCAGTCTCATTATGTCCGCCGCGTTGCCGTACTCCCATGCCGGCCTCTTCCTATCCTGTAGAGGGGCAATGCGGCGGCGGAGGAAGTCTGCTCCCACCTCTCCGATGGTCAGCTTCGCTACCCGGAGACGAAGAATTCTGACAAGGGCGACGTTGAGCTTGATGTCGTCCGAATCCAGCTCGCTCCAGTCCCTGCCGCGCACTATGGCTGTTGTGCGCGGCGCGGTGAAGGGCTGCGGCTCGTCCTCAACTATCCAGCACCAGTCCGCGCGCCACTCCTCCCACTTGCCGCGGAGCTCCCCTTGCAGATAGGACTCCTTCTTGTTCAAGCGGAAGACCCAAGATATTCCTCCGGAGAGGGGAGCGCCGGCCTCTACTCTAGGCGTAAAGAAATGCCTAAACAGCGCTACATTTGGATAGATCCCAATATAGTTTTCGCACAGATGTGCGAAAACCGCCATCGTGAGGATGGCGTTGGGGGTGAAGTCTAGAAGGTGGAGGTTGTAGGTGTTCATGATATCGCAAAAAAATTCAGAGAAGGGAGGACAAAGGCCGCAGTGGAAGAAAACAGCGAAGAAGAAGTACCCGCCGGGGTAGATATCCTTGGCGGCGGCGGGATAAGCTCTGGTCCGAGGGTGCGCCTTGGTCTCCTTGGCCCAGAACAAGTAGTACTTGTTCCAGAGCTCCCGCGCGCTGAGCCTTGGCGTGAAATCGACATTCTTCTTCCACAGAAGAGCAAGCCTCGCCGCCTGCTCGGATTTCTCTTTCTTGGTCTTCTCCGCCTTCGCCTTCTCGGTCTTCGGGGCCATGGTGGAGGCGGCGAGGAGGGGAGAGCGAAGAGTCCGGCGGCGCCGCAGATGCGGAAGACGGCGGAGGAGGTGTGGAGTCAGAGCGCAAAGGGGAATTTCTGGAGATGGAAGACGATGCAATGAAGGCGAAGTAAGGTAACGGCCCCTGCTTCCTCTGCTTTTAAGGGGGACGCTCCGCATTTCCCATTAAGGAACGTGGCCACGTTCCCTCCCACGACGCCGCAATCGACGCGTGCCGTTACGGAAGGACGCGGCGGATGCGGAAGGGGATTCGGTGTGCCGTGGGCCGCGCGTAGGATATCTACCCCGGCGGGTACTTCTTCTTCGCTGTTTTCTTCCACTGCGGCCTTTGTCCTCCCTTCTCTGAATTTTTTTGTGATATCATGAACACCTACAACCTCCACCTTCTAGACTTCACCCCCAACGACATCCTCACGATGGCGGTTTTCGCACATCTGTGCGAAAACTATATTGGGATCTATCCAAATGTAGCGCTGTTTAGGCATTTCTTTACGCCTAGAGTAGAGGCCGGCGCTCCCCTCTCCGGAGGAATCTCTTGGGTCTTCCGCTTGAACCAGAAGGAGTCCTATCTGCAAGGGGAGCTCCGCGGCAAGTGGGAGGAGTGGCGCGCGGACTGGTGCTGGATAGTTGAGGACGAGCCGCAGCCCTTCACCGCGCCGCGCACAACAGCCATAGTGCGCGGCAGGGACTGGAGCGAGCTAGATTCGGACGACATCAAGCTCAACGTCGCCCTTGTCAGAATTCTTCGTCTCCGGGTAGCGAAGCTGACCATCGGAGAGGTGGGAGCAGACTTCCTCCGCCGCCGCATTGCCCCTCTACAGGATAGGAAGAGGCCGGCATGGGAGTACGGCAACGCGGCGGACATAATGAGACTGCGCCCAGGGCTAAATTTCAATTTCACATCGCTGGAGCTGAAGGGGATGGTCCGGGAACTTTTCAAGCACGACCCGGCCCACCCAGAGTGGTTCAGAGCTCCCCGGGGAGTGGTGCCCCTATGCAACAGCACGGCCCGGGATCCTCTTCGCGCCCCCAGCGCCAGGTAGGGGGCGTCGAGGTTGTGCGAACCTGATCCGGCGTTCGCGCGGGCGCATTCTTCATCAACCTCTCCAGCCACTTCAACTTCATCAGCAACAGCAGCATGGCCCCGAAGAAGAAGGCTTCGGAGGTCGCGGTCCCGTCTGCGTCTCATCCGCCGCCACCGGAGCCAACGGTGGGCGGAGGAGACGTCGGCGGAAGGATGGTCGCCGGCGAGGAAACTCGCGGCACCACCAAATCCAAGGACAAGACGGACGACCGAGCCTCGGTCTCCGTGGACGCACCACGTCCATCTCAGCAAACAACAACCCAGCAGCGCCATGGCACAGGAGGTGGCATCCGCTTGCTGGGCCAAGGGCAAACCGGAGGCTCGCGGGATGCTCCGGGCCATCGTCCTGGCACGAGCAAGGCGCGGTCGCCGGGGTGGGACCCTGCTCCTTCTAACCCTGTTAGGAGTCCGAGCATATCCCGCTCTTCGCGCCGCTCGCCCCCGCTCCCCTCCTCTCCAGCAGAAGCGCTCGCAAGAGCGCAACTGCTCCTCGACTTCCCTCCAGCGGCAGACAAGGCCGAAGACTGGAGGGCAACCATCCAGAGCCTGATCGCCTTCGCCAACAACGACTCTCCGCAGCAGCCGGCGACCTCGCGGCCACGGCAAGTCGAAAAGACGAAGGCCGACGGCGACAAGACCGCCGGGGGTGCGACCACCGTGCACTCCCCGCCGCGGAAGCAGAAGACGCCGCCCCGCCGGATCAATGTCGACGACGACTCCACGGCGTCGTCGGATCCGCGGGCTCGTCGGGACCAGCGCCAAGTCCTTGACGACCGGCGACAAGAAGACGCTCGAACGACGATCGAGCGCCGCCGAGAAGCTCGGCGACAATCAGATCAGCGAGCTGGGAACGCTGTCGACACGTGCGCGCCCGGTGAACCAGGCGACTTGCCGTACGCGGCAGGTTGCCCTGCGTTTACCCGTGAGCTGCGGCGCGTCCAGTGGCCCAGCATGAAGAACTTCAAGCCCGACGTACCGGAGAAGTACGACGGCAAGACGCACCCCTCGGAATTCCTCAGCATCTACACCATTGCGGTGCAAGCTGCCGGGGGGCGTGACGAGAAGATATTGGCGAACTACTTCCCGCTGGTGCTTAAGCCGAACGTTCGTTCTTGGCTTATGCACTTGCCGGAAGGCTCCATTTCTTCTTGGGCGGATCTTTGCCACCAATTTGTTGGCGCCTTCACGGGCGGCTACAAACCCCACGGCCAGGAGAGCAATCTCCACATCTTGGCCCAGAAGGAAGGAGAACCTCTGCGCAAGTACATCCAGCGCTTCAGCCGCGTGCAGCACAACATCCCCGACGTCCACCCTGCTGCGGTTATCAGTGCGTTTCACCAGAACGTACGTAACCGCCGCATGCGTGAGGAGATGGCCATGACCAAGATACGGGATGTCAGCGAGCTCTATGCTCTAGCTGATAAGTGCGCGCGCGCCGAAGAGGGGAGGAGACTCCCCGGAGAGGATGCTGGCGCAGGGGGAAGCGACAGCGAGGATGCCGCCCCGGCAAAGAAGAGCCGGCGGCGGAACAATAGAAGAAAGAACAAGAAAGAAGTGCTTGCCGTCGAGAAGTCCGGCAAGGAGGCTCCCGCCAAGCAAGCACAGGCTGGCGGCTCCGGCAAGGAGCCTGCCCCTGTAGCGGCAGCCGACAAGCAGGACGGCTCCGACAAGCAATACTGCAAGATCCACCGCACCAAGGGCCACGACCTCTCCAACTGCAAACGCGTCGAGTACCTCGTCGAGCAGCAGAAAGCTGAGTACGAGCGGCGCGACAAGGAGAAGGCCCAAGGTAGCGGAGGAGAGCCCAGCAAGAAGCGGCCGTTCAATGGCCAGGGAGGACGCCGCGGCAAAGCCAAGCAGCGGCAAGGAGATCGACCTCCCCGGGGCCGCGACAAGGATGAAGAAGACGACGACGATGATATGGAGGATGAAGATAACAGCGACCAGGAGTTCCAGAAGGCCACGGAAGTCCTGTGCGTCGACGGTGGCGCCTCTCTGCATACTTCCCACCGCCAACTCAAGCAGTGGGTGCGGGAAGTAAATGCAGCAGAGCCGCCCGTGGAGTCGCGCAGGCTCCTCAAGTGGTCCAGCACGCCCATCATTTTTTATCTTGAGGATCACCCTGACCGCACCACTGCGGTCGGGTGCTTGCCGATGCTGGTCTCACCCACCATCCGCAACCTCAAGGTCACCAAAATGTTGGTTGACGGCGGGGCCGGGCTGAACTTGATCTCCTCGGCTGTGATCAAGAAACTCCAAATTCCAGATGGCGAGCTCGAAGAGACCGGTTCGTTCCAAGGAATAAACCCGGGAAGGAGCAAGCCCAAGGGGAAAATAACTTTGCCGGTGACCTTTGGCGGGGAGCTCAACTTCAGAACTGAGCGCATCACATTCGACGTTGCCGATATACCATTGCCATATAATGGGATACTCGGCCGTCCCGCCCTCGCCAAGTTCATGGTAGCTTCCCACTACACCTACAATGTACTCAAGATGCCGGGGCCGATAAGCGTCATCTCTGTCCATGGCGACAAGAAGGACGCGCTTATCTGCGCCGACAAGATCTACCGGGACGCGGCAGCCGCGGCAGAGAGCAGTACACTTGCCGCTGAAGCTCCCGGGGGGAAGAAGACGAAGACCAAGTCCGGCAAGTGCTCTGGGGCCCACTTCGGCAACCGCACCTCTTCGGAGTGCTGCGTTGCCGTCGAGGACGTTCCATCGAGCTCCACCGGCAAGTGCAAGAAAGGGATGGCCGCTCCTCCGGCAACCAAGAAGGTGTCCGCCAACGAGGACGTCACTGGCGGTACCTTCACCATCAGTGCCACGCTTGACAGCAAATAGGAAAGCGCGCTCGTTGCCTTCCTGCGGGCGAATGCCGATGTGTTTGCCTGGCAACCATCTGACATCCCCGGTGTTCCCAGGAAGGTAATTGAGCACAAGCTTGCTGTTTGTCCTCATGCGCGGCCCGTCAAGCAGAAGGTCAGGAAGCAAGCCGTGGAGCGCCAAGAATTCATTGCCGAAGAAATCAAGAAGCTAGAAGCAGCGGGCCTAGTTAGAGGCGTGATCCATCCGACGTGGTTGGCAAACCCAGTCGTCGTGCGTAAGGCCAACGGGAAGTGGAGACTGTGTATAGACTTCACCGATGTGAATAAAGCATGTCCCAAGGATCCATTTCCCTTGCCGCGCATTGACCAGATTGTTGACTCCACTGCCGGATGTGAGCTGCTCTCTTTCCTTGATGCATATTCAGGCTACCACCAGATTTTCATGGCCGAGGAAGATGAAGAGAAGACTGCATTTATTACTCCGTGTGGCACCTATTGCTTTATTCGCATGCCCTTCGGATTGAAGAATGCAGGCTCAACCTTTGCAAGGGTAGTATACACTGCTTTTGAGCCACAGATCCACAGAAATGTAGAGGCTTACATGGATGACATCGTGGTGAAGAGCAAGAGCAAAGATACCTTGATCCAAGACTTGGAAGAGACATTTGAGAACCTGCGCAAGATACAGCTTAAGTTGAACCCCGAGAAGTGCGTCTTCGGAGTCCCCTCCGGCAAGCTTCTCGGGTTCTTTGTGTCACAGAGGGGGATTGAAGCCAACCCCGACAAGATAAAAGCCATTGAGCAGATCGAAGCCCCGAAGCGCGTCAAGGATGTCAGGAGGCTTGCAGGTTGTGTGGCTGCCCTCAGTAGGTTCATTTCGAAGTCTGCAGAACGCGCCTTGCCTTTCTTCAAAATCTTGAAGAAAGCGGGTCCCATGAAGTGGACTCCCGAAGCGGAGGCAGCGCTGCAGGACTTGAAACGGTACCTATCCTCCACTCCAATACTTGTCGCACCTAGACCACAGGAGAAGTTGCTGCTGTACCTAGCGGCAACCAACCAGGTGGTTAGTGCTGCGTTAGTACCGGAGAGGGAGGCCGACGAGGAGTCTACACCACCGGCAAGCGAATCAAGCGACAAGCAGGGGGCTGTTCCGACAAGCTCTGGCCCCGACAAGGACAACTCTGCGCAGGAGCAAGGAGAAGTGCGGAAGAAGATGGTGCAGCGCCCAGTGTATTTTGTAAGCTCTCTTTTGCAAGGGGCTAGATCAAGATACTCTGGAGTGCAGAAGTTGCTTTTTGGCCTCCTCATGGCCTCGAGAAAGCTGCGCCATTACTTCCAAGCACATGAGATAACAGTGGTCACTCGCTTTCCGTTGAAGAGGATATTGCACAATCCAGAAGCAACAGGCAGGATCGTTGAGTGGGCACTGGAGCTGTCAAGCTTTGGACTCAAGTTTGAAAGTACTTCAACTATCCAGAGCCGAGCTTTAGCAGAATTTATAGCTGAATGGACCCCGACACCCGATGAGGAAGTTCCAGAGACAAGTGTACCCGTACAGGAAGCGACAAGTGAATGGGTGATGTACTTTGATGGTGCCTTCTCGCTGCAAGGCGCCGGTGCCGGCGTGGTACTCATCGCGCCCACCGGAGAGCACCTCAAGTATGTTATCCAGATGCACTTTCCCAGGGAGCAAGCGACAAACAACACTGCTGAGTATGAAGGCTTGCTTGCCGGCCTCAGGATTGCGGCCGAACTTGGGATCAGGAAGCTGATTGTCCGGGGAGATTCTCAGTTGGTGCTCCGACAAGTTAACAAGAGTTACCAGAGCCCTTTGATGGAAGCTTATGTAGATGAAGTGAGGAAGCTTGAAGAACACTTTGAAGGTCTGCAAATGGAGCACGTTCCAAGAGCTCAGAATGACATTGCAGATGGCCTTTCAAAGTGTGCTGCGATGAAGTTACCTGTGGAACCAGGGACCTTCTTGCTCAAGCTAACTCAACCATCCGTTACACCATCATTTGGGCAGTCCAAGAAGAGAAAGTTGGTCTCCGGCGACTTCTTGCCGGCGGATCTTCCTGAAACCGCCGCCAAGGTCCCCAAGATCAACGACCAGAACGCTGAGGAACAGTTTGCTCCTGCAGATCCTCGGATCTGTACAGTTGAAGCAAGCGTTCCCGACAAGCCTCGCCCCGGCGAGCTTGCCGGGGGACCATCCGCTCTGGCGGAACCAGAGGTTCTTGCCGTGGAAGCTGAGGTTCCCGCAGCGGCCCTCATGCCTTTAGTCCTTGCCGTTGAGCCTCGGGCTCCGGCATGGGCGCAGCAGATCGTTCGTTTTCTGCAAACTGGAGAACTTCCCGACGACCCAGAAGAGATAGAAAAGATAACCAGGCAGTCAAGTATGTACCAGTTCGTGGATAACGAGCTGTACAGAAGGAGACTCAATGGTGTCAGGTTGAAGTGCATCTCCAGGGAAGATGGACAGAAGCTGTTGGCAGAAATACACGGAGGCATATGTGGCCACCACATTGGCGCAAGGGCACTTGCCGGAAAAGCTTTCCGGCAAGGGTTCTTTTGGCAAGAAGCCCTCCAAGATGCAACTGCACAAGTAACCAAGTGTGAAGCGTGCCAGTTCCATGCCAAACAAATTCATCAGCCAGCTCAAGCTCTCCAGACAATCCCTTTGTCTTGGCCCTTCTCGGTCTGGGGGCTCGATATCCTCGGCCCTTTCCCTCGAGCTGTCGGGGGCTTTGAGTACTTGTACGTTGCAATCGACAAGTTCACAAAGTGGCCAGAAGTGGAACCAGTGAGAAAGGTGACAGCACAGTCAGCGGTCAGGTTCTTCAGGTCGATTGTTTGCCGTTTCGGAATCCCTGACAGGATCATCGCCGACAACGGTACACAATTTACTAGTTGCACCTTCATGCAGTACGTCCAAGACCTTGGCGCCAAGGTCTGTTTCGCTTCTGTTGCTCACCCGAGGAGCAATGGTCAAGCGGAGAGGGCAAATGCTGAAGTGCTGCGTGGACTCAAGACAAGGACCTTTGACAGGCTGCACAAGTGTGGAAGAAACTGGATAGAGGAGCTACCGGCGGCTCTTTGGTTAATCAGAACGACACCAAGTCGAGCCACCGAACAGACACCCTTTGCTCTAGTCTATGGAGCAGAGGCAGTTCTCCCCACGGAACTCGTATACGGATCTCTTCGAGTGCTCGGTTATGATGAGCTCGAGCAAGAGCAACTGCGACAAGATGATGCATTGCTCCTCGAGGAGGAACGTCTCCAGGCTGCTGTACGAGCTGCTCGATACCAGCAAGCCTTGCATCGCTATAATAGCCACAAGGTTAAGGCCAGGAGTCTTGAGGAAGGCGACCTTGTTCTTCGGCGTGTTCAGTCCGCCAAGAATTCCAACAAGTTGACGCCGAAGTGGGAAGGCCCTTATCGGGTGAGACAAGTAACAAGGCCTGGCGCTGTCCGCCTTGAGACCGAAGAAGGCTTACCGGTGAGCAATTCCTGGAACATAGAGCATCTTCGCAAGTTTCACCCATAAGGCGCGGTTGCCGTGATCCGTTCCGGCAACCACCTTTTGTACAAGCTTTGCCGCTGTTGCATGTAACCCTTTGTACAAAGCCGAGCGCAGACCCCGTGCATCAGTAAAGCTTTTGTGTTTTGCGCTATTTGCCTTTTCCATGCTTTTCTTCGCTATTTGCATGCGTTATTTGGCATCTTGTGCAACCCACGTATCCGGTAAGCATTAGCACGCCGAAAGGCCATATACTTGTTTCCTCTTCTTTTTCTTTCCCTCTTTAGCAGAAGGAATGTTCCTCGCGCACAAGTTTGCCGGGGGGGGGGGGGAGGAGATGGAAGATGAACCAAGTGCTGTTCAAGAAAGAGAAGCTTGCCGGAGAACGCACAGATTATGAAAGCTAAGTTACTGGAATTCGAGCAGTTCAAAATTGTAAATTTTAAGTTATCTTCCTTGAACAACCACACTTTGTATGGAAAACCTGTGCGCGGAGGAACCTACCCATGGCTAGCCACACCCTTACCTTGTTTTCGAGTACGTTCAACGACTTAAGTGAGCTGCGACAAGTGTCACGCCCTTGTTTCGTTTTCGAGTTCGCTCTGCAAGCTAAGTGCGTTGCGACTAGCTGCGGCGAGGTTGCTTGCCGGTAAGACCTTGGCCAGCAGACTGCTCAGAGTCCAGCACTCAGCGCTCGCGGCAAGGGCACCTTGCCGGCAAGTCCCCTAGAAGCGTAGGGTTAAAAGCATACAAAGTAAAGGACCAAAGCAAGGGAGATAACATTGCGCTGATTGATCAAAATAAGATAATATATTGCAAGGGATAACTTGTCGCAATTATTAACGAGTTCGTGCCCATGGCACACTTTGCAGCAACAAAAGAGATAAAGAAATGGAGGCCTAATCTACGCGGTCGCCCTCAATCCTAGAGATCTTGTTCACTTTGGCGATAATGTGGGCGAGCTGCGCCTTCAGCGCCTCCATATCCGCGTCGGCCGGCAAGCTGCGGAGAACGTTGGCGAGGTTTATACCAGGATTGCGGTACACTATCTTCGTCAAGACGCGCTCCAGAGTCCCCGCGCAGAGCTGGCGTGACTCCTCGGCCAGTTGCGCGGGGAGCTTCTTCTGAAGATTTGCAAGAGCCGGCGCGATCCCTCTGAAGAAGAGACTGAGCTTGGCGCTGTGGGGGAGGTTTGGATCCGGAGAGTATATGAGATGCTCAACCCTCAGCGCCATCAGCTCCTTTTCGATGCTAGCTGCAGAGGCCACCAAGTCTTCGGTCCATACCTCGACGGTTTGGCGGAAGTTGTTAGCCGCAGTGGTGGTGCTCTCCACCAAGCCTCGCTCCTTGCGGAGCTCGTCCTTCAGCTTGGTTTCGCGATCCCGGACGGCGTCAAGAGAGTCCTTCAACGTGGAAACCTTCAGCTCCAGATCTACGATCGAGTCCTTGGCGGCCTTCAGCTCGTCGCCTTGCTTGGAAAGGCGCACCTGGAGTTCAGAGTTAGTATGGGCGTCCTTCTCGCGCTCTAAGTTCAGCGCGGTGACCCTCTCCGTGCTCGCTTTAAGGAACTCCTCCAGCTGCGCCACTTTAGCCTCAAGGTCTTTCTTGGCGGTCTCTGCTGTGGCGGTGGCGGCCTTCGCCTCCTTCAGCTCCCCGCCAAGGGCCTGCTCCCGGGCGGTAAGGTCTTCCTCATGAGCGTCGAGGATGATCTTCCGTTGGGTGAGCTCTCCTTCTCGCCGGGACAACTCTTCTCCGGTGAGTCGCTGCTGCTCCTCGGCCTCGGCTTTCTCCAAGAGCCACTCCTGGTACTCCCCGGCAAGCCGCTCGCGCTCCTCCGCTACGTCGCGGAGGGCCGCCTGGTTGGCGGCGCGGAGATCCGCGGCGCGTTTCTCCATGTCAGCTGCGGCCTTGGCGGTGAGGGCCTCCCGAGATTCAAGCTTCGCTTGCCTGGCCCGGTAAAGGGCCAGGAGCCGGTGGAGCAACTTCTCCTCCTCGGGCTCGTAGCTCCCGCCGGGCGCCTCGACGATCTTCAGCCCCTGCGGAGGCGAGAACCTCCCCATCGAAGGTCTCTCCCTCCTCGGGGGCTCGAGACGAGGATCCCCACGGCACTTGGATGAAGACGCCGTTGGGAGCCTCAAGGTAGTAGGCGGAATGCTCCGTTCCGGCGGAGGGGTCGGCGGCCGGTGCAGCGCCCGACGCTCCTGCCGCCTCCGGGCCGGCAGTGCGGTCGCCGTCCCCTTCCCCGGCCGCTGTGTCTGCGGTCGGGGCAGTCTCCTCCGCGGCAGGCTCGACGGCTCCCGCCGTGTCTTCAACGACAGGGGCGTTGCCGCCGTCGCCCTGCGCGCCCTCCTCCTCGATGACGATCTCCGTCTCCATTTGCTCTGGGGGAGGAGGATCTAGAAGAAGAAGAAAAAGAAGAAGTTCAAGCAAATATCCAAAAAAATACAAGTCCGAGAAGACGGAGTTACAAGACTTACCTTGATGGACTTCGTCGACGGCGGGCTCCCTCACCGGGGAGCTCTGCCTTGGCGGGGTGGCCGCCCTCGCCGAGCTGCTCGCCCTTGGCGGGGTACTCGCCCTTGGCGGGGTACCCGCCCTTGGCGGAGCGCTCTCCCTCGCCGGAGAGTTCGTCCTTGGCGGGGACGGCGGGGCCTGCAGCTCCTCGGGAGTGATCTCCGGGTGCTCTTGTGGCTGCGGCTCCACCTCTGCACAAGACAACCAAGACAAAACAGAACAATAAGATGCTAGTACAAGACAAAATCCTCAAGTGCGCCCGACGAGCGGAAAGTTCAAACCAGACTTACGTTGGGTGCTGCGCTGGGGGCTGCTCCTCGGAGCAGCGCTCGGGTCCGGCAAGCTCATCGCTGGCGGGTCCCCTGTCGCCGCGACGGGCGAGTCGTCCTCGACGACGATGACGGGAACCTTGGCCTTCTTCGTCACTCGCTGGGCCAGGGTCCTAAAATCAAAGCAAGAAGCAAGATCAGAATCATCGAAGGAAGAATCAAGACAAAGTTAAAGAAGATACAAAGCTTCAAGTCCTTACTCCTGTTCCTCGTCGTCATCGTCGTCGCTCAGGGCGGAGAAGTCAAACGCCACCTGAGGCGCGTCCGCGCGAGGAGCAGGAGGAGAAGGCTCCCTTGGGCGCTTGGCGGTCCCCGGGGCTGGGGGCTGCAAAGACCCGGCCCCTGTGGACGCCGAGGCCCGGGGAGCAGGCGGAGCAGCTGCTCCGCTCTGTGAAGACCCTCCTCCACTTGGCGCTGATGTACGGGGCACCTCTGCCGTAGCCTGTGTGCGGGGCGCCTCCGCCACGGTTGGTGCGCCGGGCGCTCCCGTCGCGGCTTGGCTCCCCCGGGTAGCTCGTGCCGCCCGGCGAGCTGGTTGTTGTCGGGGCGCCTGCGCCCTCGTCCCCGTCGTCGCCTTGCGGAGGCGCTTCAGCGGAGATCGCCTGGGACTTGCCCGAGGCGGGGAGGTCTCCGATGACGAAGAGACGTCGTCGTTGTAGAGCCCCAGAGATCCACCGGAGTCCTCACCGGCCCCGGCGTCCTCCTCCTCCTCCTCCTCGGCCGGCTTGCTGGACCCAGCGCCCTGCCCTGCGGCCGTGCTCCCTCCGGCGCCTCCGCTCCCTCCGGCACCTCTGTTTCCTCCGGCAACGTCGCCCCTCGCGGCGGCCTCGGTCACGATCCCGGTGATCCCAGCATGTCTCAGAGAGGGGACCCCGGCGAGCTCGTTGGGCGGAAGCTTCAGCAGCATGCGGATCTCCGCCTCCTCTGCTTGGCAGGATGCTTCCGCAGCCTCTGCCTCTTCAACTGTGAAGCCGAACTCTCCTGCCGCTGCGGCTGCGGCGGCCTCTTCTACCCAAGAAGCGATATAGGCAATTTCCCGATCGGTGGTGTCCCGGGTGAGCCCCTTGATCTCATGCTTGTTCTTCGGCACCTCCACCAGGTTGTCGAAGAAGCTCATGATGGCATCTGGCTTGGGCGGTATCCATGTGCGGTCGACGCCGTGCGAGTCACATGCGGGCATCATGGCGCGAAGAGGATCCCGGGCCGTGCTATTGCATAGGGGCACCACTCCCCGGGGAGCTCTGAACCACTCTGGGTGGGCGGGTCGTGCTTAAAAAGTTCCCGGACCATCCCCTTCAGCTCCAGCGATGTGAAATTGAAGTTTAGCCCTGGGCGCAGTCTCATTATGTCCGCCGCGTTGCCGTACTCCCATGCCGGCCTCTTCCTATCCTGTAGAGGGGCAATGCGGCGGCGGAGGAAGTCTGCTCCCACCTCTCGGATGGTCAGCTTTGCTACCCGGAGACGAAGAATTCTGACAAGGGCGACGTTGAGCTTGATGTCGTCCGAATCCAGCTCGCTCCAGTCCCTGCCGCGCACTATGGCTGTTGTGCGCGGCGCGGTGAAGGGCTGCGGCTCGTCCTCAACTATCCAGCACCTGTCCGCGCGCCACTCCTCCCACTTGCCGCGGAGCTCCCCTTGCAGATAGGACTCCTTCTTGTTCAAGCGGAAGACCCAAGAGATTCCTCCAGAGAGGGGAGCGCCGGCCTCTACTCTAGGCGTAAAGAAATGCCTAAACAGCGCTACATTTGGATAGATCCCAATAGAGTTTTCGCACAGATGTGCGAAAACCGCCATCGTGAGGATGGCGTTGGGGGTGAAGTCTAGAAGGTGGAGGTTGTAGGTGTTCATGATATCGCAAAAAAATTCAGAGAAGGGAGGACAAAGGCCACAGTGGAAGAAAACAGCGAAGAAGAAGTACCCGCCGGGGTAGATATCCTTGGCGGCGGCGGGATAAGCTCTGGTCCGAGGGTGCGCCTTGGTCTCCTTGGCCCAGAACAAGTAGTACTTGTTCCAGAGCTCCCGCGCGCTGAGCCTTGGCGCGAAGACGACATTCTTCTTCCGCAGAAGAGCAAGCCTCGCCGCCTGCTCGGATTTCTCTTTCTTGGTCTTCTCCGCCTTCGCCTTCTCGGTCTTCGGGGCCATGGCGGAGGCGGCGAGGAGGGGAGAGCGAAGAGTCCGGCGGCGCCGCAGATGCGGAAGACGGCGGAGGAGGTGTGGAGTCGGAGCACAAAGGGGAATTTCTGGAGATGGAAGACGATGCAATGAAGGCGAAGTAAGGTCACGGCCCCTGCTTCCTCTGCTTTTAAGGGGGAAGTGGGGGACGCTCCGCATTTCCCATTAAGGAACGTGGCCACGTTCCCTCCCACGACGCCGCAATCGACGCGTGCCGTTACGGAGGGACGCGGCGGGTGCGGAAGGGGATTCGGCGTGCCGTGGGCCGTGCGTGCCCGTGCACTGTTTTGGGCCTGGCCTGAACACGCCGAAGAACAAGGTCGCCTTCCTCGAAACTCCTGGCCTTAACCTTGCGGCTATGATAGCGACGCAAGGCTTGCTGGTATCGAGCAGCTCGTACAGCAGCCTGGAGACGTTCCTCCTCGAGGAGCAATGCATCATCTTGTCGCAGTTGCTCTTGCTCGAGCTCATCATAAGCGAGCACTCGAGGAGATCCGTATACGAGTTCCGTGGGGAGAACTGCCTCTGCTCCATAGACTAGAGCAAAGGGTGTCTGTCCGGTGGCTCGACTTGGTGTCATTCTGATTGACCAAAGAGCCGCCGGTAGCTCCTCTATCTAGTTTCTTCCACACTTGTGCAGCCTGTCAAAGGTCCTTGTCTTGAGTCCACGCAGCACTTCAGCATTTGCCCTCTCCGCCGTCCACATTTGTCACGTCGAGGTTGTGCGAACCTGATCCGGCGTTCGCGCGGGCGCATTCTTCGTCAACCTCTCCAGCCACTTCAACTTCATCAGCAACAGCAGCATGGCCCCGAAGAAGAAGGCTTCGGAGGTCGCGGGCCCGTCTGCGTCTCATCCGCCGCCACCGGAGCCAACGGTGGGCGGAGGAGACGTCGGTGGAAGGGTGGTCGCCGGCGAGGAAACTCGCGGCACCACCAAATCCAAGGACAAGACGGACGACCGAGCCTCGGTCTCCGTGGACGCACCACGTCCATCTCAGCAAACAACAACCCAGCAGCGCCATGGCACAGGAGGTGGCATCCGCTTGCTGGGCCAAGGGCAAACCGGAGGCTCGCGGGATGCTCCGGGCCATCGTCCTGGCACGAGCAAGGCGCGGTCGCCGGGGCGGGACCCTGCTCCTTCTAACCCTGTTAGGAGTCCGAGCATATCCCGCTCTTCGCGCCGCTCGCCCCCGCTCTCCTCCTCTCCAGCAGAAGCGCTCGCAAGAGCGCAACTACTCCTCGACTTCCCTCCAGCGGCAGACAAGGCCGAAGACTGGAGGGCAACCATCCAGAGCCTGATCGCCTTCGCCAACAACGACTCTCCGCAGCAGCCGGCGACCTCGCGGCCACGGCAAGTCGAAAAGACGAAGGCCGACGGCGACAAGACCGCCGGGGGTGAGACCACCGTGCACTCCCTGCCGCGGAAGCAGAAGACGCCGCCCCGCCGGATCAACGTCGACGACGACTCCACGGCGTCGTCGGATCCGCGGGCTCGTCGGGACCAACGCCAAGTCCTTGACGGCCGGCGACAAGAAGACGCTCGAACGACGATCGAGCGCCGCCGAGAAGCTCGGCGACAATCAGATCAGCGAGCTGGGAACGCTGTCGACACGTGCGCGCCCGGTGAACCAGGCGACTTGCCGTACGCGGCAGGTTGCCCTGCGTTTACCCGTGAGCTGCGGCGCGTCGAGTGGCCCAGCATGAAGAACTTCAAGCCCGACGTACCGGAGAAGTACGACGGCAAGACGCACCCCTCGGAATTCCTCAGCATCTACACCATTGCGGTGCAAGCTGCCGGGGGGCGCGACAAGAAGATATTGGCGAACTACTTCCCGCTGGTGCTTAAGCCGAACGTTCGTTCTTGGCTTATGCACTTGCCGGAAGGCTCCATTTCTTCTTGGGCGGATCTTTGCCACCAATTTGTTGGCGCCTTCACGGGCGGCCACAAACCCCACGGCCAGGAGAGCGATCTCCACATCTTGGCCCAGAAGGAAGGAGAACCTCTGCGCAAGTACATCCAGCGCTTCAGCCGCGTGCAGCACAACATCCCCGACGTCCACCCTGCTGCGGTTATCAGTGCGTTTCACCAGAACGTACGTAACCGCCGCATGCGTGAGGAGATGGCCATGACCAAGATACGGGATGTCAGCGAGCTCTATGCTCTAGCTGATAAGTGCGCGCGCGCCGAAGAGGGGAGGAGAATCCCCGGAGAGGATGCTGGCGCAGGGGGAAGCGACAGCGAGGATGCCGCCCTGGCAAAGAAGAGCCGGCGGCGGAACAATAGAAGAAAGAACAAGAAAGAAGTGCTTGCCGTCGAGAAGTCCGGCAAGGAGGCCCCCGCCAAGCAAGCACAGGCTGGCGGCTCCGGCAAAGAGCCTGCCCCTGTAGCGGCAGCCGACAAGCAGGACGGCTCCGACAAGCAATACTGCAAGATCCACCGCACCAAGGGCCACGACCTCTCCAACTGCAAACGCGTCGAGTACCTCGTCGAGCAGCAGAAAGCTGAGTACGAGCGGCGCGACAAGGAGAAGGCCCAAGGTGGCGGAGGAGAGCCCAGCAAGAAGCGGCAGTTCAATGGCCGGGGAGGACGCCGCGGCAAAGCCAAGCAGCGGCAAGGAGATCGACCTCCCCAGGGCCGCGACAAGGATGAAGAAGACGACGACGATGATATGGAGGATGAAGATAACAGCGAGCAGGAGTTCCAGAAGGCCACGGAAGTCCTGTGCGTCGACAGTGGCGCCTCTCTGCATACTTCCCACCGCCAACTCAAGCAGTGGGTGCGGGAAGTAAATGCAGCAGAGCCGCCCGTGGAGTCGCGCAGGCTCCTCAAGTGGTCCAGCACGCCCATCATTTTTGATCTTGAGGATCACCCTGACCGCACCACTGCGGTCAGGTGCTTGCCGATGCTGGTCTCACCCACCATCCGCAACCTCAAGGTCACCAAAATGTTGGTTGACGGCGGGGCCGGGCTGAACTTGATCTCCTCAGCTGTGATCAAGAAACTCCAAATCCCAGATGGCGAGCTCGAAGAGACCGGTTCGTTCCAAGGAATAAACCCGGGAAGGAGCAAGCCCAAGGGGAAAATAACTTTGCCGGTGACCTTTGGCGGGGAGCTCAACTTCAGAACTGAGCGCATCACATTCGACGTTGCCGATATACCATTGCCATATAATGGGATACTCGGCCGTCCCGCCCTCGCCAAGTTCATGGCAGCTTCCCACTACGCCTACAATGTACTCAAGATGCCGGGGCCGATAAGCGGCATCTCTGTCCATGGCGACAAGAAGGACGCGCTTATCTGCGCTGACAAGATCTACCGGGACGCGGCAGCCGCGGCAGAGAGCAGTACACTTGCCGCTGAAGCTCCCGGGGGGAAGAAGACGAAGACCAAGTCCGGCAAGTGCTCTGGGGCCCACTCCGGCAACCGCACCTCTTCGGAGTGCTGCGCTGTCGTCGAGGACGTTCCATCGAGCTCCACCGGCAAGTGCAAGAAAGGGATGGCCGCTCCTCCGGCAACCAAGAAGGTGTCCGCCAACGAGGACGACACTGGTGGTACCTTCACCATCAGTGCCACGCTTGACAGCAAATAGGAAAGCGCGCTCGTTGCCTTCCTGCGGGCGAATGTCGATGTGTTTGCCTAGCAACCATCTGACATCCCCGGTGTTCCCAGGAAGGTAATTGAGCACAAGCTTGTTGTTTGTCCTCATGCGCGGCCCGTCAAGCAGAAGGTCAGGAAGCAAGCCGTGGAGCGCCAAGAATTCATTGCCGAAGAAATCAAGAAGCTAGAAGCAGCGGGCCTAGTTAGAGGCGTGATCCATCCGACGTGGTTGGCAAACCCAGTCGTCGTGCGTAAGGCCAACGGGAAGTGGAGACTGTGTATAGACTTCACCGATGTGAATAAAGCATGTCCCAAGGATCCATTTCCCTTGCCGCGCATTGACCAGATTGTTGACTCCACTGCCGGATGTGAGCTGCTCTCTTTCCTTGATGAATATTCAGGCTACCACCAGATTTTCACGGCCGAGGAAGATGAAGAGAAGACTGCATTTATTACTCCGTGTGGCACCTATTGCTTTATTCGCATGCCCTTCGGATTGAAGAATGCAGGCTCAACCTTTGCAAGGGTAGTATACACTGCTTTTGAGCCACAGATCCACAGAAATGTTGAGGCTTACATGGATGACATCATGGTGAAGAGCAAGAGCAAAGATACCTTGATCCAAGACTTGGAAGAGACATTTGAGAACCTGCGCAAGATACAGCTTAAGTTGAACCCCGAGAAGTGCGTCTTCGGAGTCCCCTCCGGCAAGCTTCTCGGGTTCTTTGTGTCACAGAGGGGGATTGAAGCCAACCCCGACAAGATAAAAGCCATTGAGCAGATCGAAGCCCCGAAGCGCGTCAAGGATGTCAGGAGGCTTGCAGGTTGTGTGGCTGCCCTCAGTAGGTTCATTTCGAAGTCTGCAGAACGCGCCTTGCCTTTCTTCAAAATCTTGAAGAAAGCGGGTCCCATGAAGTGGACTCCCGAAGCGGAGGCAGCGCTGCAGGACTTGAAACGGTACCTATCCTCCACTCCAATACTTGTCGCACCTAGACCACAGGAGAAGTTGCTGCTGTACCTAGCGGCAACCAACCAGGTGGTTAGTGCTGCGTTAGTAGCGGAGAGGGAGGCCGACGAGGAGTCTACACCACCGGCAAGCGAATCCAGCGACAAGCAGGGGGCTGTTCCGACAAGCTCTGGCCCCGACAAGGACAACTCTGCGCAGGAGCAAGGAGAAGTGCGGAAGAAGATGGTGCAGCGCCCAGTGTATTTTGTAAGCTCTCTTTTGCAAGGGGCTAGATCAAGATACTCTGGAGTGCAGAAGTTGCTTTTTGGCCTCCTCATGGCCTCGAGAAAGCTGCGCCATTACTTCCAAGCACATGAGATAACAGTGGTCACTCGCTTTCCGTTGAAGAGGATATTGCACAATCCAGAAGCAACAGGCAGGATCGTTGAGTGGGCACTGGAGCTGTCAAGCTTTGGACTCAAGTTTGAAAGTACTTCAACTATCCAGAGCCGAGCTTTGGCAGAATTTATAGCTGAATGGACCCCGACGCCCGATGAGGAAGTTCCAGAGACAAGTGTACCCGTACAGGAAGCGACAAGTGAATGGGTGATGTACTTTGATGGTGCCTTCTCGCTGCAAGGCGCCGGTGCCGGCGTGGTACTCATCGCGCCCACCGGAGAGCACCTCAAGTATGTTATCCAGATGCACTTTCCCAGGGAGCAAGCGACAAACAACACTGCTTAGTATGAAGGCTTGCTTGCCGGCCTCAGGATTGCGGCCGAACTTGGGATCAGGAAGCTGATTGTCCGGGGAGATTCTCAGTTGGTGGTCCGACAAGTTAACAAGAGTTACCAGAGCCCTTTGATGGAAGCTTATGTAGATGAAGTGAGGAAGCTTGAAGAACACTTTGAAGGTCTGCAAATGGAGCACGTTCCAAGAGCTCAGAATGACATTGCAGATGGCCTTTCAAAGTGTGCTGCGATGAAGTTACCTGTGGAACCAGGGACCTTCTTGCTCAAGCTAACTCAACCATCCGTTACACCATCATTTGGGCAGTCCAAGAAGAGAAAGTTGGTCTCCGGCGACTACTTGCCGGCGGATCTTCCTGAAATCGCCGCCAAGGTCCCCAAGATCAACGACCAGAACGCTGAGGAACAGTTTGCTCCTGCAGATCCTCGGATCTGTACAGTTGAAGCAAGCGTTCCCGACAAGCCTTGCCCCGGCGAGCTTGCCGGGGGACCATCCGCTCCGGCGGAACCAGAGGTTCTTGCCGTGGAAGCTGAGGTTCCCGCAGCGGCCCTCATGCCTTTAGTCCTTGCCGTTGAGCCTCAGGCTCCGGCATGGGCGCAGCAGATCGTTCGTTTTCTGCAAACTGGAGAACTTCCCGACGACCCAGAAGAGATAGAAAAGATAACCAGGCAGTCAAGTATGTACCAGTTCGTGGATAACGAGCTGTACAAAAGGAGACTCAATGGTGTCAGGTTGAAGTGCATCTCCAGGGAAGATGGACAGAAGCTGTTGGCAGAAATACATGGAGGCATATGTGGCCACCACATTGGCGCAAGGGCACTTGCCGGGAAAGCTTTCCGGCAAGGGTTCTTTTGGCAAGAAGCCCTCCAAGATGCAACTGCACTAGTAACCAAGTGTGAAGCGTGCCAGTTCCATGCCAAACAAATTCATCAGCCAGCTCAAGCTCTCCAGACAATCCCTTTGTCCTGGCCCTTCTCGGTCTGGGGGCTCGATATCCTCGGCCCTTTCCCTCGAGCTGTCGGGGGCTTTGAGTACTTGTACGTTGCAATCGACAAGTTCACAAAGTGGCCAGAAGTGGAACCAGTGAGAAAGGTGACAGCACAGTCAGCGGTCAGGTTCTTCAGGTCGATTGTTTGCCGTTTCGGAATCCCTAACAGGATCATCACCGACAACGGTACACAATTTACTAGTCGCACCTTCATGCAGTACGTCCAAGACCTTGGCGCCAAGGTCTGTTTCGCTTCTGTTGCTCACCCGAGGAGCAATGGTCAAGCGGAGAGGGAAAATGCTGAAGTGCTGCGTGGACTCAAGACAAGGACCTTTGACAGGCTGCACAAGTGTGGAAGAAACTGGATAGAGGAGCTACCGGCGGCTCTTTGGTCAATCAGAACGACACCAAGTCGAGCCACCGGACAGACACCCTTTGCTCTAGTCTATGGAGCAGAGGCAGTTCTCCCCACGGAACTCGTATACGGATCTCCTCGAGTGCTCGCTTATGATGAGCTCGAGCAAGAGCAACTGCGACAAGATGATGCATTGCTCCTCGAGGAGGAACGTCTCCAGGCTGCTGTACGAGCTGCTCGATACCAGCAAGCCTTGCGTCGCTATCATAGCCGCAAGGTTAAGGCCAGGAGTCTCAAGGAAGGCGACCTTGTTCTTCGGCGTGTTCAGTCCGCCAAGAATTCCAACAAGTTGACGCCGAAGTGGGAAGGCCCTTATCGGATGAGACAAGTAACAAGGCCTGGCGCTGTCCGCCTTGAGACCGAAGAAGGCTTACCGGTGAGCAATTCCTGGAACATAGAGCATCTTCGCAAGTTTCACCCATAAGGCGCGGTTGCCGTGATCCGTTGCGGCAACCAACTTTTGTACAAGCTTTGCCGCTGTTGCATGTAACCCTTTGTACAAAGCCGGGCGCAGACCCCGTGCATCAGTAAAGCTTTTGTGTTTTGCGCTATTTGCCTTTTCCATGCCTTTCTTCGCTATTTGCATGCGTTATTTGGCATCTTGTGCAACCCACGTATCCGGTAAGCATTAGCACGCCGAAAGGCCATATACTTGTTTCCTCTTCTTTTTCTTTCCCTCTTTAGCAGAAGGAATGTTCCTCGCGCACAAGTTTGCCGGGGGGGAGGAGATGGAAGATGAACCAAGTGCTGTTCAAGAAAGAGAAGCTTGCCGGAGAACGCACAGATTATGAAAGCTAAGTTACTGGAATTCGAGCAGTTCAAAATTTTAAATTTTAAGTTATCTTCCTTGAACAACCACACTTTGTATGGAAAACCTGTGCGCGGAGGAACCTACCCGTGGCTAGCCGCACCCTTACCTTGTTTTCGAGTACGTTCAACGACTTAAGTGAGCTGCGACAAGTGTCGCGCCCTTGTTTCGTTTTCGAGTTCGCTCAGCAAGCTAAGTGCGTTGCGACTAGCTGCGGCGAGGTTGCTTGCCGGTAAGACCTTGGCCAGCAGGCTGCTCAGAGTCCAGCACTCAGCGCTCGCGGCAAGGGCACCTTGCCGGCAAGTCCCCTAGAAGCGTAGGGTTAAAAGCATACAAAGTAAAGGACCAAAGCAAGGGAGTTAACATTGCGCTGATTGATCAAAATAAGATAATATATTGCAAGGGATAACTTGTCGCAATTATTAACGAGTTCGTGCCCATGGCACACTTTGCAGCAACAAAAGAGATAAAGAAAAGGAGGCCTAATCTACGCGGTCGCCCTCAATCCTAGAGATCTTTTTCACTTTGGCGATAATGTGGGCGACCTGCGCCTTCAGCGCCTCCATATCCGCGTCGGCCGGCAAGCTGCGGAGAACGTTGGCGAGGTTTATACCAGGATTGCGGTACACTATCTTCGTCAAGACGCGCTCCAGAGTTCCCGCGCAGAGCTGGCGTGACTCCTCGGCCAGTTGCGCAGGGAGCTTCTTCTGAAGATTTGCAAGAGCCGGCGCGATCCCTCTGAAGAAGAGACTGAGCTTGGCGCTGTGGGGGAGGTTTGGATCCGGAGAGTATATGAGGTGCTCAACCCTCAGCGCCATCAGCTCCTTGTCGATGCTAGCTGCAGAGGCCACCAAGTCTTCGGTCCATACCTCGACGGTTTGGCGGAAGTTGTTAGCCGCAGTGGTGGCGCTCTCCACCAAGCCTCGCTCCTTGCGGAGCTCGTCCTTCAGCTTGGTTTCGCGATCCCGGACGGCGTCAAGAGAGTCCTTCAACGTGGAAACCTTCAGCTCCAGATCTGCGATCGAGTCCTTGGCGGCCTTCAGCTCGTCGCCTTGCTTGGAAAGGCGCACCTGGAGTTCAGAGTTAGTATGGGCGTCCTTCTCGTGCTCTAAGTTCAGCGCGGTGACCCTCTCCGTGCTCGCTTTAAGGAACTCCTCCAGCTGCGCCACTTTAGCCTCAAGGTCTTTCTTGGCGGTCTCTGCTGTGGCGGCGGCGGCCTTCGCCTCCTTCAGCTCCCTGCCAAGGGCCTGCTCCCGGGCGGTAAGGTCTTCCTCGTGAGCGTCGAGGTTGATCTTCCGTTGGGTGAGCTCTCCTTCTCGCCGGGACAGCTCTTCTCCGGCGAGTCGCTGCTGCTCCTCGGCCTCGGCTTTCTCCAAGAGCCACTCCTGGTACTCCCCGGCAAGCCGCTCGCGCTCCTCCGCTACGTCGCGGAGGGCCGCCTGGTTGGCGGCGCGGAGCTCCGCGGCGCGTTTCTCCATGTCAGCTGCGGCCTTGGCGGTGAGGGCCTCCCGAGATTCAAGCTTCGCTTGCCTGGCCCGGTAAAGGGCCAGGAGCCGGTGGAGCAACTTCTCCTCCTCGGGCTCGTCGCTCCCGCCGGGCGCCTCGACGATCTTCAGCCCCGCGGAGGCGAGAACCTCCCCATCGAAGGTCTCTCCCTCCTCGGGGGCTCGAGACGAGGATCCCCACGGCACTTGGATGAAGACGCCGTTGGGAGCCTCAAGGTAGTAGGCGGACTGTTCCGTTCCGGCGGAGGGGTCGGAGGCCGGTGCAGCGCCCGACGCTCCTGCCGCCTCCGGGCCGGCAGTGCGGTCGCCGTCCCCTTCCCCGGCCGCTGCGTCTGCGGTCGGGGCAGTCTCCTCCGTGGCAGGCTCGGCGGCTCCCGCCGTGTCTTCAACGACAGGGGCGTTGCCGCCGTCGCCCTGCGCGCCCTCCTCCTCGACGACGATCTTCGTCTCCATTTGCTCTGGGGGAGGAGGATCTAGAAGAAGAAGAAAAAGAAGAAGTTCAAGCAAATATCCAAAAAAATACAAGTCCAAGAAGACGGAGTTACAAGACTTACCTTGACGGACTTCGTCGACGGCGGGCTCCCTCGCCGGGGAGCTCTGCCTTGGCGGGGTGGCCGCCCTCGCCGGGCTGCTCGCCCTTGGCGGGGTACTCGCCCTTGGTGGGGTACCCGCCCTTGGCGGAGCGCTCTCCCTCGCCGGAGAGTTCGTCCTTGGCGGGGACGGCGGGGCCTGCAGCTCCTCGGGAGTGATCTCCGGGTGCTCTTGTGGCTGCGGCTCCACCTCTGCACAAGACAACCAAGACAAAACAGAACAATAAGATGCTAGTACAAGACAAAATCCTCAAGTGCGCCCGACGAGCGGAAAGTTCAAACCAGACTTACGCTGGGGGCTGCGCTGGGGGCTGCTCCTCGGAGCAGCGCTCGGGTCCGGCAAGCTCGTCGCTGGCGGGTCCCCTGTCGCCGCGACGGGCGAGTCGTCCTCGACCTCGACGACGGGAACCTTGGCCTTCTTCGTCACTCGCTGGGCCAGGGTCCTGAAATCAAAGCAAGAAGCAAGATCAGAATCATCGAAGGAAGAATCAAGACAAAGTTAAAGAAGATACAAAACTTCAAGTCCTTACTCCTGTTCCTCGTCGTCGTCGTCGTCGCTCAGGGCGGAGAAGTCAAACGCCACCTGAGGCGCGTCCGAGCGAGGAGCGGGAGGAGAAGGCTCCCTCGGGCGCTTGGCGGTCCCCGGGGCTGGGGGCTGCGAAGACCCGGCCCCTGTGGACGCCGAGGCCCGGGGAGCAGGCGGAGCAGCTGCTCCGCTCTGTGAAGACCCTCCTCCACTTGGCGCTGATGTACGGGGCGCCTCCGCCGTAGCCTGTGTGCGGGGCGCCTCCGCCACGGTTGGTGCGCCGGGCGCTCCCGTCGCGGCTTGGCTCCCCCGGGTAGCTCGCGCCGCCCGGCGAGCTGGTTGTTGTCGGGGCGCCTGCGCCCTCGTCCCCGTCGTCGCCTTGCGGAGGCGCTTCATCGGAGATCGCCTGGGACTTGCCCGAGGCGGGGAGGTCTCCGATGACGAAGAGACGTCGTCGTTGTAGAGCCCCAGAGATCCACCGGAGTCCTAACCGGCCCTGGCGTCCTCCTCCTCCTCCTCCTCCTCGGCCGGCTTGCTGGACCCAGCGCCCTGCCCTGCGGCCGTGCTCCCTCCGGCGCCTCCGCTCCCTCCGGCACCTCTGTTTCCTCCGGCAACGTCGCCCCTCGCGGCGGCCTCGGCCACGATCCCGGGGATCCCAGCATGTCTCAGAGAGGGGACCCCAGCGAGCTCGTCGGGCGGAAGCTTCAGCAGCCTGTGGATCTCCGCCTCCTCTGCTTGGCAGGATGCTTCCGCAGCCTCTGCCTCTTCAACTGTGAAGCCGAACTCTCCTGCCGCTGCGGCTGCGGCGGCCTCTTCTACCCGAGAAGCGATATAGGCAATTTCCTGATCGGTGGTGTCCCGGGTGAGCCCCTTGATCTCATCCTTGTTCTTCGGCACCTCCACCAGGTTGTCGAAGAAGCTCATGATGGCATCTGGCTTGGGCGGTATCCATGTGCGGTCGACGCAGTGCGAGTCACATGCGGGCATCATGGCGCGAAGAGGATCCCGGGCCGTGCTGTTGCATAGGGGCACCACTCCCCGGGGAGCTCTGAACCACTCTGGGTGGGCCGGGTCGTGCTTAAAAAGTTCCCAGACCATCCCCTTCAGCTCCAGCGATGTGAAATTGAAGTTTAGCCCTGGGCGCATTCTCATTATGTCCGCCGTGTTGCCGTACTCCCATGCCGGCCTCTTCCTATCCTGTAGAGGGGCAATGCGGCGGCGGAGGAAGTCTGCTCCCACCTCTCCGATGGTCAGCTTCGCTACCCGGAGACAAAGAATTCTGACAAGGGCGACGTTGAGCTTGATGTCGTCCGAATCCAGCTCGCTCTAGTCCCTGCCGCGCACTATGGCTGTTGTGCGCGGCGCGGTGAAGGGCTGCGGCTCGTCCTCAACTATCCAGCACCAGTCCGCGCGCCACTCCTCCCACTTGCCGCGGAGCTCCCCTTGCTGATAGGACTCCTTCTTGTTCAAGCAGAAGACCCAAGAGATTCCTCCGGAGAGGGGAGCGCCGGCCTCTACTCTAGGCGTAAAGAAATGCCTAAACAGCGCTACATTTGGATAGATCCAAATATAGTTGTCGCACAGATGTGCAAAAACCGCCATCGTGAGGATGGCGTTGGGGGTGAAGTCTCGAAGGTGGAGGTTGTAGGTGTTCATGATATCGCAAAAAAATTCAGAGAAGGGAGGACAAAGGCCGCAGTGGAAGAAAACAGCGAAGAAGAAGTACCCGCCGGGGTAAATATCCTTGGCGGCGGCGGGATAAGCTCTGGTCCGAGGGTGCGCCTTGGTCTCCTTGGCCCAGAACAAGTATTACTTGTTCCAGAGCTCCCGCGCGCTGAGCCTTGGCGCAAAGACGACATTCGTCTTCCGCAGAAGAGCAAGCCTCGCCGCCTGCTCGGATTTCTCTTTCTTGGTCTTCTCCGCCTTCGCCTTCTCGGTCTTCGGGGCCATGGCGGAGGCGGCGAGGAGGGGAGAGCGAAGAGTCCGGCGGCGCCGCAGATGCGGAAGACGGCGGAGGAGGTGTGGAGTCGGAGCGCAAAGGGGAATTTCTGGAGATGGAAGACGATGCAATGAAGGCGAAGTAAGGTAACGGCCCCTGCTTCCTCTGCTTTTAAGGGGGAAGTGGGGGACGCTCCGCATTTCCCATTAAGGAACGTGGCCACGTTCTCTCCCACGACGCCGCAATCGATGCGTGCCGTTACGGAGGGACGCGGCGGATGCGGAAGGGGATTTGGCGTGCCGTGGGCCGCGCGTGCCCGTGCACTGTTTTGGGCCTGGCCCAACAGCGCTCGGCACCGTGTGTGGCCCAGGCCCGGGGGCTCCTGTCGGTGTACTAAGGTAGGGGTACCTCAGTACCCCAACTTGTGCACGGGCAGTAGCAGCTTCCCGCGGCAGGGCCTACCACGTGCTTGCCGGAGACCTTTCTGCTCCATATAAAGCCATTCAAAAACAAAGTATACAAGATAGAAGATCGAGGCCCCGGCAAGTGGAGCTTGCCGGGAAGGCCGTCCCAGGCTCAAGATTACCTCACTAGCACAAGACCCTGGCAAGAGGAGCTTGCCAGGAAGACCAGAAGACTGTATCTAAAAGACACGCCTCGGCGCAACATGCGCCCCGGCAGGGCCCGGGGAGCGACAAGCTTCAGAGCCCGACAAGCTTCCGGGCCCGGCAAGGTCAAGGCCCCGGCAAGGTGCTTGCCGGGGAGAGTTACGCTGTGTGCCCGCGTTCCAGCTCATTGAACCACGCGTCGCCCTGGGGCCATTCCAGGGACGCGTGGCGGATGGCTGTGCAGCCTGGGGGACACGGTGGCACTCCACGGTGATAAAGCCATCGCCGTGGCAAACGGAGACGCAAGGGCGGGCGCTTTTGGGGTCGACGGCGACGGGCATTTAATGCTCTTGTCCCCCACTGTCAAAGTAGGTGATGACCACTGTTCATCCACTGTTGATCCACTATTCCCGCATTGTTACAACTACCACCACTATTACATTTTTACCCTTTCTCCTACGTTGACACCTGTCGGTGACCCCTTGAGCTATAAAAGGAGGCCCATGCACAATGTAGAGGGGGTTCGGAACCTAGATCGCTCATTCGCTCGGTGTACCTAGTTCTTCAAGCTCCCGAGCTCTCCAACTCAATACAAACTAAGCAGGAGTAGGGTTTTACCCGTCCACCGCGGCCCGAACCTGGGTAAACTGCCCGCGTGCTCACTACGATCTGCTCTTTGTGCTCCCTCCGCTCCCTTACCGCACGAACGGCCTGGGCCACACACGGTGCCGAGCGCTGTTGGGCCAGGCCCAAAACAGTGCACGGGCACGCGCGGCCCACGGCACGCCGAATCCCCTTCCGCATCCGCCGCGTCCCTCCGTAACGGCACGCGTCGATTGCGGCGTCGTGGGAGGGAACGTGGCCATGTTCCTTAATGGGAAATGTGGAGCGTCCCCCACTTCCCCCTTAAAAGCGGAGGAAGCAGGGGCCGTTACCTTACTTCGCCTTCATTGCATCGTCTTCCATCTCCAGAAATTCCCCTTTGCGCTCCGACTCCACACCTCCTCCGCCGTCTTCCGCATCTGCGGCGCTGCCGGACTCTTCGCTCTCCCCTCCTCGCCGCCTCCGCCATGGCCCCGAAGACCGAGAAGGCGAAGGCGGAGAAGACCAAGAAAGAGAAATCCGAGCAGGCGGCGAGGCTTGCTCTTCTGCGGAAGAAGAATGTCGTCTTCGCGCCAAGGCTCAGCGCGCGGGAGCTCTGGAACAAGTACTACTTGTTCTGGGCCAAGGAGACCAAGGCGCACCCTCGGACCAGAGCTTATCCCGCCGCCGCCAAGGATATCTACCCCGGCGGGTACTTCTTCTTCGCTGTTTTCTTCCACTGCGGCCTTTGTCCTCCCTTCTCTGAATTTTTTTGCGATATCATGAACACCTACAACCTCCACCTTCTAGACTTCACCCCCAACGCCATCCTCACGATGGCGGTTTTCGCACATCTGTGCGAAAACTATATTGGGATCTATCCAAATGTAGCGCTGTTTAGGCATTTCTTTACGCCTAGAGTAGAGGCCGGCGCTCCCCTCTCCGGAGGAATCTCTTGGGTCTTCCGCTTGAACAAGAAGGAGTCCTATCTGCAAGGGGAGCTCCGCGGCAAGTGGGAGGAGAGGCGCGCGGACTGGTGCTGGATAGTTGAGGATGAGCCGCAGCCCTTCACCGCGCCGCGCACAACAGCCATAGTGCACGGCAGGGACTGGAGCGAGCTGGATTCGGACGACATCAAGCTCAACGTCGCCCTTGTCAGAATTCTTCGTCTCCGGGTAGCGAAGCTGACCATCGGAGAGGTGGGAGCAGACTTCCTCCGCCGCCGCATTGCCCCTCTACAGGATAGGAAGAGGCCGGCATGGGAGTACGGCAACACGGCGGACATAATGAGACTGCGCCCAGGGCTAAACTTCAATTTCACATCGCTGGAGCTGAAGGGGATGGTCCAGGAACTTTTTAAGCACGACCCGGCCCACCCAGAGTGGTTCAGAGCTCCCCGGGGAGTGGTGCCCCTATGCAACAGCACGGCCCGGGATCCTCTTCGCGCCATGATGCCCGCATGTGACTCGCACGGCGTCGACCGCACATGGATACCGCCCAAGCCAGATGCCATCATGAGCTTCTTCGACAACCTGGTGGAGGTGCCGAAGAACAAGGATGAGATCAAGGGGTTCACCCGGGACACCACCGATCGGGAAATTGCCTATATCGCTTCTCGGGTAGAAGAGGCCGCCGCAGCCGCAGCGGCAGGAGAGTTCGGCTTCACAGTTGAAGAGGCAGAGGCTGCGGAAGCATCCTGCCAAGTAGAGGAGGCGGAGATCCGCAGGCTGCTGAAGCTTCCGCCCGACGAGCTCGCTGGGGTCCCCTCTCTGAGACATGCTGGGATCCCCGGGATCGTGACCGAGGCCGCCGCGAGGGGCGACGTTGCCGGAGGAAACAGAGGTGCCGGAGGGAGCGGAGGCGCCGGAGGGAGCACGGCCACAGGGCAGGGCGCTGGGTCCAGCAAGCTGGCTGAGGAGGAGGAGGAGGAGGACGCCGGGGCCGGTGAGGACTCCGGTGGATCTCTGGGGCTCTACAACAACGACGTCTCTTCGTCATCGGAGACCTCCCCGCCTCGGGCAAGTCCCAGGCGATCTCCGCTGAAGCGCCTCCGCAAGGCGACGACGGGGACGAGGGCGCAGGCGCCCCGACAACAACCAGCTCGCCGGGCGGCGCGAGCTACCCGGCGGAGCCAAGCCGCGACGGGAGCGCCCGGCGCACCAACCGTGGCGGAGGCGCCCCGCACACAGGCTACGGCGGAGGCGCCCCATACATCAGCGCCAAGTGGAGGAGGGTCTTCACAGAGCGGAGCAGCTGCTCCGCCTGCTCCCCGGGCCTCGGCGTCCACAGGGGCCGGGTCTTCGCAGCCCCTAGCCCCGGGGACCGCCAAGCGCCCGAGGGAGCCTTCTCCTCCCGCTCCTCGCGCGGACGCGCCTCGGGTGGCGTTTGACTTCTCCGCCCTGAGCAACGATGACGACGACGAGGAACAGGAGTAAGGACTTGAAGTTTTGTATCTTCTTTAACTTTGTCTTGATTCTTCCTTCGATGATTCTGATCTTGCTTCTTGCTTTGATTTCAGGACCCTGGCCCAGCGAGTGACGAAGAAGGCCAAGGTTCCCGTCGTCGAGGTCGAGGACAACTCGCCCGTCGCGGCGACAGGGGACCCGCCAGCGACGAGCTTGCCGGACCCGAGCGCTGCTCCGAGGAGCAGCCCCCAGCGCAGCCCCCAGCGTAAGTCTGATTTGAACTTTCCGCTCGTCGGGCGCACTTGAGGATTTTGTCTTGTACTAGCATCTTATTGTTCTGTTTTCTCTTGGTTGTCTTGTGCAGAGGTGGAGCCGCAGCCACAAGAGCACCCGGAGATCACTCCCGAGGAGCTGCAGGCCCCGCCGTCCCCGCCAAGGACGAACTCTCCGGCGAGGGAGAACGCTCCGCCAAGGGCGGGTACCCCGCCAAGGGCGAGTACCCCGCCAAGGGCGAGCAGCCCGGCGAGGGCGGCCACCCCGCCAAGGCAGAGCTCCCCGGCGAGGGAGCCCGCCGTCGACGAAGTCCGTCAAGGTAAGTCTTGTAACTCCGTCTTCTCGGACTTGTATTTTTTTGGATATTTGCTTGAACTTCTTCTTTTTCTTCTTCTTCTAGATCCTCCTCCCCCAGAGCAAATGGAGACGGAGATCGTCGTCGAGGAGGAGGGCGCGCAGGGCGACGGCGGCAACGCCCCTGTCGTTGAAGACACGGCGGGAGCCGCCGAGCCTGCCGCGGAGGAGACTGCCCCGACCGCAGACGCAGCGGCCGGGGAAGGGGACAGCGACCGCACTGCCGGCCCGGAGGCGGCAGGAGCGTCGGGTGCTGCACCGGCCGCCGACCCCTCCGTCGGAACGGAGCAGTCCGCCTACTACCTTGAGGCTCCCAACGGCGTCTTCATCCAAGTGCCGTGGGGATCCTCGTCTTGAGCCCCCGAGGAGGGAGAGACCTTCGATGGGGAGGTTCTCGCCTCCGCGGGGCTGAAGATCGTCGAGGCGCCCGGCGGGAGCGACCAGCCCGAGGAGGAGAAGTTGCTCCACCGGCTCCTGGCCCTTTACCGGGCCAGGCAAGCGAAGCTTGAATCTCGAGAGGCCCTCACCGCCAAGGCCGCAGCTGACATGGAGAAACACGCCGCGGAGCTCCACGCCGCCAACCAGGCGGCCCTCCGCGACGTAGCGGAGGAGCGCGAGCGGCTTGCCGGGGAGTACCAGGAGTGGCTCTTGGAGAAAGCCGAGGCCGAGGAGCAGCAGCGACTCGCCGAAGAAGAGCTGTCCCGGCGAGAAGGAGAGCTCACCCAACGGAAGATCAACCTCGACGCTCACGAGGAAGACCTTACCGCCCGGGAGCAGGCCCTTGGCGGGGAGCTGAAGGAAGCGAAGGCCGCCGCCGCCACAGCAGAGACCGCCAAGAAAGACCTTGAGGCTAAAGTGGCGCAGCTGGAGGAGTTCCTTAAAGCGAGCATGGAGAGGGTCACCGGGCTGAACTTAGAGCGCGAGAAGGACGCCGATACTAACTCTGAACTCCAGGTGCGCCTTTCCAAGCAAGGCGACGAGCTGAAGGCCGCCATGGACTCGATCGCAGATCTGGAGCTGAAGGTTTCCACGTTGAAGGACTCTCTTGACGTCGTCCGGGATCGCCAAACCAAGCTGAAGGACGAGCTCCGCAAGGAGCGAGGCTTGGTGGAGAGCGCCACCACTGCGGCTAACAACTTCCGCCAAACCGTCGAGGTATGGACCGAAGACTTGGTGGCCTCTGCAGCTAGCATCGACAAGGAGCTAATGGCGCTGAGGGTTGAGCATCTCATATACTCTCCGGATCCAAACCTCCCCCACAGCGCCAAGCTCAGTCTCTTCTTCAGAGGGATCGCGCCGGCTCTTGCAAATCTTCAGAAGAAGCTCCCCGCGCAACTGGCCGAGGAGTCACGCCAGCTCTGCGCGGGAACTCTGGAGCGCGTCTTGACGAAGATAGTGTACCGCAATCCTGGTATAAACCTCGCCAACGTTCTCCGCAGCTTGCCGGCCGACGCGGATATGGAGGCGCTGAAGGCGCAGGTCGCCCACATTATCGCCAAAGTGAACAAGATCTCTAGGATTGAGGGCGACCGCGTAGATTAGGCCTCCTTTTCTTTATCTCTTTTGTTGCTGCAAAGTGTGCCATGGGCACGAACTCGTTAATAATTGCGACAAGTTATCCCTTGCAATATATTATCTTATTTTGATCAATCAGCGCAATGTTATCCCCCTTGCTTTGGTCCTTTACTTTGTATGCTTTTAACCCTACGCTTCTAGGGGACTTGCCGGCAAGGTGCCCTTGCCGCGAGCGCTGAGTGCTGGACTCTGAGCAGCCTGCTGGCCAAGGTCTTACCGGCAAGCAACCTCGCCGCAGCTAGTCGCAACGCACTTAGCTTGCTGAGCGAACTCGAAAACGAAACAAGGGCACGACACTTGTCGCAGCTCACTTAAGTCGTTGAACGTACTCGAAAACAAGGTAAGGGTGCGGCTAGCCACGGGTAGGTTCCTCCGCGCACAGGTTTTCCATACAAAGTGTGGTTGTTCAAGGAAGATAACTTAAAATTTAAAATTTTGAACTGCTCGAATTCCAGTAACTTAGCTTTCATAATCTGTGCGTTCTCCGGCAAGCTTCTCTTTCTTGAACAGCACTTGGTTCATCTTCCATCTCCTCCCCCCCCCCCGGCAAACTTGTGCGCGAGGAGCATTCCTTCTGCTAAAGAGGGAAAGAAAAAGAAGAGGAAACAAGTATATGGCCTTTCGGCGTGCTAATGCTTACCGGATACGTGGGTTGCACAAGATGCCAAATAACGCATGCAAATAGCGAAGAAAAGCATGGAAAAGGCAAATAGCGCAAAACACAAAAGCTTTACTGATGCACGGGGTCTGCGCCCGGCTTTGTACAAAGGGTTACATGCAACAGCGGCAAAGCTTGTACAAAAGGTGGTTGCCGGAACGGATCACGGCAACCGCGCCTTATGGGTGAAACTTGCGAAGATGCTCTATGTTCCAGGAATTGCTCACCGGTAAGCCTTCTTCGGTCTCAAGGCGGACAGCGCCAGGCCTTGTTACTTGTCTCACCCGATAAGGGCCTTCCCACTTCGGCGTCAACTTGTTGGAATTCTTGGCGGACTGAACACCCCGAAGAACAAGGTCGCCTTCCTCGAGACTCCTGGCCTTAACCTTGCGGCTATGATAGCGACGCAAGGCTAGCTGGTATCGAGCAGCTCGTACAGCAGCCTGGAGACGTTCCTCCTCGAGGAGCAATGCATCATCTTATCGCAGTTGCTCTTGCTCGAGCTCATCATAAGCGAGCACTCGAGGAGATCCGTATACGAGTTCCGTGGGGAGAACTGCCTCTGCTCCATAGACTAGAGCAAAGGGTGTCTGTCCGGTGGCTCGACTTGGTGTCGTTCTGATTGACCAAAGAGCCGCCGGTAGCTCCTCTATCCAGTTTCTTCCACACTTGTGCAGCCTGTCAAAGGTCCTTGTCTTGAGTCCACGCAGCACTTCAGCATTTGCCCTCTCCGCTTGACCATTGCTCCTCGGGTGAGCAACAGAAGCGAAACAGACCTTGGCGCCAAGGTCTTGGACGTACTGCATGAATGTGCGACTAGTAAATTGTGTACCGTTGTCGGTGATGATCCTGTTAGGGATTCCGAAACGGCAAACAATCGACCTGAAGAACCTGACCGCTGACTGTGCTGTCACCTTTCTCACTGGTTCCACTTCTGGCCACTTTGTGAACTTGTCGATTGCAACGTACAAGTACTCAAAGCCCTCGACAGCTCGAGGGAAAGGGCCGAGGATATCGAGCCCCCAGACCGAGAAGGGCCAGGACAAAGGGATTGTCTGGAGAGCTTGAGCTGGCTGATGAATTTGTTTGGCATGGAACTGGCACGCTTCACACTTGGTTACTAGTGCAGTTGCATCTTGGAGGGCTTCTTGCCAAAAGAACCCTTGCCGGAAAGCTTTCCCGGCAAGTGCCCTTGCGCCAATGTGGTGGCCACATATGCCTCCGTGTATTTCTGCCAACAGCTTCTGTCCATCTTCCCTGGAGATGCACTTCAACCTAACACCATTGAGTCTCCTTCTGTACAGCTCGTTATCCACGAACTGGTACATACTTGTCTGCCTGGTTATCTTTTCTATCTCTTCTAGGTCGTTGGGAAGTTCTCCAGTTTGCAGAAAACGAACGATCTGCTGCGCCCATGCCGGAGCCCGAGGCTCAACGGCAAGGACTAAAGGCATGAGGGCCGCTGCGGGAACCTCAGCTTCCACGGCAAGAACCTCTGGTTCCGCCGGAGCGGATGGTCCCCCGGCAAGCTCGCCGGGGCGAGGCTTGTCGGGAACGCTTGCTTCAACTGTACAGATCCGAGGATCTGCAGGAGCAAACTGTTCCTCAGCGTTCTGGTCGTTCATCTTGGGGACCTTGGCGGCGGTTTCAGGAAGATCCGCCGGCAAGTAGTCGCCGGAGACCAACTTTCTCTTCTTGGACTGCCCAAATGATGGTGTAACGGATGGTTGAGTTAGCTTGAGCAAGAAGGTCCCTGGTTCCACAGGTAACTTCATCGCAGCACACTTTGAAAGGCCATCTGCAATGTCATTCTGAGCTCTTGGAACGTGCTCCATTTGCAGACCTTCAAAGTGTTCTTCAAGCTTCCTCACTTCATTTACATAAGCTTCCATCAAAGGGCTCTGGTAACTCTTGTTAACTTGTCGGACCACCAACTGAGAATCTCCCCGGACAATCAGCTTCCTGATCCCAAGTTCGGCCACAATCCTGAGGCCGGCAAGCAAGCCTTCATACTCAGCAGTGTTGTTTGTCGCTTGCTCCCTGGGAAAGTGCATCTGGATAACATACTTGAGGTGCTCTCCGGTGGGCGCGATGAGTACCACGCCGGCACCGGCGCCTTGCAGCGAGAAGGCACCATCAAAGTACATCACCCATTCACTTGTCGCTTCCTGTACGGGTACACTTGTCTCTGGAACTTCCTCATCGGGCGTCGGGGGTCCATTCAGCTATAAATTCGGCCAAAGCTTGGCTCTGGATAGTTGAAGTACTTTCAAACTTGAGTCCAAAGCTTGACAGCTCCAGTGCCCACTCAACAATCCTGCCTGTTGCTTCTGGATTGTGCAATATCCTCTTCAACGGAAAGCGAGTGACCACTGTTATCTCATGTGCTTGGAAGTAATGGCGCAGCTTTCTCGAGGCCATGAGGAGGCCGAAAAGCAACTTCTGCACTCCAGAGTATCTTGATCTAGCCCCTTGCAAAAGAGAGCTTACAAAATACACTGGGCGCTGCACCATCTTCTTCCGCACTTCTCCTTGCTCCTGCGCAGAGTTGTCCTTGTCAGGGCCAGAGCTTGTCGGAACAGCCCCCTGCTTGTCGCTGGATTCGCTTGCCGGTAGTGTAGACTCCTCGTCGGCCTCCCTCTCCGCTACTAACGCAGCACTAACCACCTGGTTGGTTGCCGCTAGGTACAGCAGCAACTTCTCCTGTGGTCTAGGTGCGACAAGTATTGGAGTGGAGGATAGGTACCGTTTCAAGTCCTGCAGCGCTGCCTCCGCTTCGGGAGTCCACTTCATGGGACCCGCTTTCTTCAAGATTTTGAAGAAAGGCAAGGCGCGTTCTGCAGACTTCGAAATGAACCTACTGAGGGCAGCCACAGAACCTGCAAGCCTCCTGACATCCTTGACGCGCTTCGGGGCTTCGATCTGCTCAATGGCTTTTATCTTGTCGGGGTTGGCTTCAATCCCCCTCTGTGACACAAAGAACCCGAGAAGCTTGCCGGAGGGGACTCCGAAGACGCACTTCTCGGGGTTCAACTTAAGCTGTATCTTGCGCAGGTTCTCAAATGTCTCTTCCAAGTCTTGGATCAAGGTATCTTTGCTCTTGCTCTTCACCACGATGTCATCCATGTAAGCCTCTACATTTCTGTGGATCAGTGGCTCAAAAGCAGTGTATACTACCCTTGCAAAGGTTGAGCCTGCATTCTTCAATCCGAAGGGCATGCGAATAAAGCAATAGGTGCCACACGGAGTAATAAATGCAGTCTTCTCTTCATCTTCCTCGGCCATGAAAATCTGGTGGTAGCCTGAATATGCATCAAGGAAAGAGAGCAGCTCACATCCGGCAGTGGAGTCAACAATCTGGTCAATGCGCGGCAAGGGAAATGGATCCTTGGGACATGCTTTATTCACATCGGTGAAGTCTATACACAGTCTCCACTTCCCGTTGGCCTTACGCACGACGACTGGGTTAGCCAACCACGTCGGATGGATCACGCCTCTAACTAGGCCCGCTGCTTCTAGCTTGTTGATTTCTTCGGCAATGAATTCTTGGCCCTCCACGGCTTGCTTCCTGACCTTCTGCTTGACGGGCCGTGCATGAGGACAAACAGCAAGCTTGTGCTCAATTACCTTCCTGGGAACACCGGGGATGTCAGATGGTTGCCAGGCAAACACATCGACATTCGCCCGCAGGAAGGCAACGAGCGCGCTTTCCTATTTGCTGTCAAGCGTGGCACTGATGGTGAAGGTACCACCAGTGCCGTCCTCGTTGGCGGACACCTTCTTGGTTGCCGGAGAAGCGGCCATCCCTTTCTTGCACTTGCCGGTGGAGCTCGATGGAACGTCCTCGACGGCAGCGCAGCACTCCGAAGAGGTGCGGTTGCCGGAGTGGGCCCCAGAGCACTTGCCGGACTTGGTCTTCGTCTTCTTCCCCCCGGGAGCTTCAGCGGCAAGTGTACTGCTCTCTGCCGCGACTGCCGCGTCCCGGTAGATCTTGTCGGCGCAGATAAGCGCGTCCTTCTTGTCGCCATGGACAGAGATGACGCTTATCGGCCCCGGCATCTTGAGTACATTGTAGGCGTAGTGGGTAGCTGCCATGAACTTGGCGAGGGCGGGACGGCCGAGTATCCCATTATATGGCAATGGTATATCGGCAACGTCGAATGTGATGCGCTCAGTTCTGAAGTTGAGCTCCCCGCCAAAGGTCACCGGCAAAGTTATTTTCCCCTTGGGCTTGCTCCTTCCCGGATTTATTCCTTGGAACGAACCGGTCTCTTCGAGCTCGCCATCTGGAATTTGGAGTTTCTTGATCACAGCTGAGGAGATCAAGTTCAGCCCGGCCCCGCCGTCAACCAACATTTTGGTGACCTTGAGGTTGCGGATGGTGGGTGAGACCAGCATCGGCAAGCACCCGACCGCAGTGGTGCGGTCAGGGTGATCCTCAAGATCGAAAATGATGGGCGTGCAGGACCACTTGAGGAGCCTGCGCGACTCCACGGGCGGCTCTGCTGCATTTACTTCCCGCACCCACTGCTTGAGTTGGCGGTGGGAAGTATACAGAGAGGCGCCACCGTCGACGCACAGGACTTCCGTGGCCTTCTGGAACTCCTGCTCGTTGTTATCTTCATCCTCCATATCATCGTCGTCGTCTTCTTCATCCTTGTCGCGGCCCCGGGGAGGTCGATCTCCTTGCCGCTGCTTGGCTTTGCCGCGGCGTCCTCCCCGGCCATTGAACGGCCGCTTCTTGCTGGGCTCTCCTCCGCCACCTTGGGCCTTCTCCTTGTCGCGCCGCTCGTACTCAGCTTTCTGCTGCTCGACGAGGTACTCGACGCGTTTGCACTTGGAGAGGTCGTGGCCCTTGGTGCGGTGGATCTTGCAGTATTGCTTGTCGGAGCCGTCCTGCTTGTCGGCTGCCGCTACAGGGGCAGGCTCCTTGCTGGAGCCGCCAGCCTGTGCTTGCTTGGCGGGAGCCTCCTTGCCGGACTTCTCGACGGCAAGCACTTCTTTCTTGTTCTTTCTTCTATTGTTCCGCCGCCGGCTCTTCTTTACCGGGGCGGCATCCTCGCTGTCGCTTCCCCCTGCGCCAGCATCCTCTCCGGGGAGTCTCCTCCCCTCTTCAGCGCGCGCGCACTTATCAGCTAGAGCATAGAGCTCGCTGACATCCCGTATCTTGGTCATGGCCATCTCCTCACGCATGCGGCGGTTACGTACGTTCTGGTGAAACGCACTGATAACCGCAGCAGGGTGGACGTCGGGGATGTTGTGCTGCACGCGGCTGAAGCGCTGGATGTACTTGCGCAGAGGTTCTCCTTCCTTCTGGGCCAAGATGTGGAGATCGCTCTCCTGGCCGTGGGGTTTGTGGCCGCCCGTGAAGGCGCCAACAAATTGGTGGCAAAGATCCGCCCAAGAAGAAATGGAGCCTTCCGGCAAGTGCATAAGCCAAGAACGAACGTTCGGCTTAAGCACCAGCGGGAAGTAGTTCGCCAATATCTTCTCGTCGCGCCCCCCGGCAGCTTGCACCGCAATGGTGTAGATGCTGAGGAATTCCGAGGGGTGCGTCTTGCCGTCGTACTTCTCCGGTACGTCGGGCTTGAAGTTCTTCATGCTGGGCCACTGGACGCGCCGCAGCTCACGGGTAAACGCAGGGCAACCTGCCGCGTACGGCAAGTCGCCTGGTTCACCGGGCGCGCACATGTCGACAGTGTTCCCAGCTCGCTGATCTGATTGTCGCCGAGCTTCTCGGCGGCGCTCGATCGTCGTTCGAGCGTCTTCTTGTCGCCGGCCGTCAAGGACTTGGCGCTGGTCCCGACGAGCCCGCGGATCCGACGACGCCGTGGAGTCGTCGTCGACGTTGATCCGGCGGGGCGGCGTCTTCTGCTTCCGCGGCGGGGAGTGCACGGTGGTCTCACCCCCGGCGGTCTTGTCGCCGTCGGCCTTCGTCTTTTCGACTTGCCGTGGCCGCGAGGTCGCCGGCTGCTGCGGAGAGTCGTTGTTGGCGAAGGCGATCAGGCTCTGGATGGTTGCCCTCCAGTCTTCGGCCTTGTCTGCCGCTGGAGGGAAGTCGAGGAGCAGTTGCGCTCTTGCGAGCGCTTCTGCTGGAGAGGAGGGGAGCGGGGGCGAGCGGCGCGAAGAGCGGGATATGCTCGGACTCCTAACAGGGTTAGAAGGAGCAGGGTCCCGCCGCGACGACCGCGCCTTGCTCGTGCCAGGACGATGGCCCGGAGCATCCCGCGAGCCTCCGGTTTGCCCTTGGCCCAGCAAGCGGATGCCACCTCCTGTGCCATGGCGCTGCTGGGTTGTTGTTTGCTGAGATGGACGTGGTGCGTCCACGGAGACCGAGGCTCGGTCGTCCGTCTTGTCCTTGGATTTGGTGGTGCCGCGAGTTTCCTCGCCGGCGACCACCCTTCCGCCGACGTCTCCTCCGCCCACCGTTGGCTCCGGTGGCGGCGGATGAGATGCAGACGGGCCCGCGACTTCCGCAGCCTTCTTGTTCGGGGCCATGCTGCTGTTGCTGATGAAGTTGAAGTGGCTGGAGAGGTTGATGAAGAATGCACCCGCGCGAACGCCGGATCAGGTTGGCACAACCTCGATGCCCCCTACCTGGCGCGCCAAAGATGTCGGGGGAAACTGTCCACCACAAGCACCTATGGGACCGGAGCCCCTTGTTCGTGCGGTAAGGGAGCGGAGGGAGCACAAAGAGCAGATCGTAGTGAGCACCCGGGCAGTTTACCCAGGTTCGGGCCGCGGTGGACGCGTAAAACCCTACTCCTGCTTAGTTTGTATTGAGTTGGAGAGCTCGGGAGCTTGAAGAACTAGCTACACCGAGCGAATGAGCGATCTAGGTTCCGAACCCCCTCTACGTTGTGCATGGGCCTCCTTTTATAGCTCAAGGGGTCACCGGCAGGTGTCAACGTAGGAGAAAGGGTAAAAATGTAATAGTGGTGGTAGTTGTAACAGTGCGGGAATAGTGGATCAACAGTGGATGAACAGTGGTCATCACCTACTTTGACAGTGGGGGAGAAGAGCATTAAATGTCCGTCGCCGTCGACCCCAAAAGCGCCCGCCCTTGCGTCTCCGTTTGCCACGGCGATGGCTTTATCACCGTGGAGTGCCACCGTGTCCCCCAGGCTGCACAGCCATCCGCCACGCGTCCCTGGAATGGCCCCAGGGCGACGCGTGGTTCGATGAGCTGGAGCGCGGGCACACAGCGTAACTCTCCCCGGCAAGCACCTTGCCGGGGCCTTGACCTTGCCGGGCCCGGAAGCTTGTCGGGCTCTGAAGCTTGTCGCTCCCCGGGCCCTGCCGGGGCGCATGTTGCGCCGAGGCGTGTCTTTTAGATACAGTCTTCTGGTCTTCCTGGCAAGCTCCTCTTGCCAGGGTCTTGTGCTAGTGAGCTAATCTTGAGCCTGGGACGGCCTTCCCGGCAAGCTCCACTTGCCGGGGCCTCGATCTTCTGTCTTGTATACTTTGTTTTTGAATGGCTTTATATGGAGCAGAAAGGTCTCCGGCAAGCATGTGGTAGGCCCTGCCGCGGGAAGCTGCTACTGCCCGTGCACAAGTTGGGGTACTGAGGTACCCCTACCTTAGTACACCGACAGGCACCTATGGGACCGGAGCCCCTTGTTCGTGCGGTAAGGGAGCGGAGGGAGCACAAAGAGCAGATCGTAGTGAGCACGCGGGCAGTTTACCCAGGTACGGGCCGCGGTGGACGCGTAAAACCCTACTCCTGCTTAGTTTGTATTGAGTTGGAGAGCTCGGGAGCTTGAAGAACTAGCTACACCGAGCGAATGAGCGATCTAGGTTCCGAACCCCCTCTACGTTGTGCATGGGCCTCCTTTTATAGCTCAAGGGGTCACCGACAGGTGTCAACGTAGGAGAAAGGGTAAAAATGTAATAGTGGTGGTAGTTGTAACAGTGCGGGAATAGTGGATCAACAGTGGATGAACAGTGGTCATCACCTACTTTGACAGTGGGGGACAAGAGCATTAAATGCCCGTCGCCGTCGACCCCAAAAGCGCCCGCCCTTGCGTCTCCGTTTGCCACGGCGATGGCTTTATCACCGTGGAGTGCCACCGTGTCCCCCAGGCTGCACAGCCATCCGCCACGCGTCCCTGGAATGGCCCCAGGGCGACGCGTGGTTCGATGAGCTGGAGCGCGGGCACACAGCGTAACTCTCCACGGCAAGCACCTTGCAGGGGCCTTGACCTTGCCGGGCCCGGAAGCTTGTCGGGCTCTGAAGCTTGTCGCTCCCCGGGCCCTGCCGGGGCGCATGTTGCGCCGAGGCGTGTCTTTTAGATACAGTCTTCTGGTCTTCCTGGCAAGCTCCTCTTGCCAGGGTCTTGTGCTAGTGAGGTAATCTTGAGCCTGGGACGGCCTTCCCGGCAAGCTCCACTTGCCGGGGCCTCGATCTTCTGTCTTGTATACTTTGTTTTTGAATGGCTTTATATGGAGCAGAAAGGTCTCCGGCAAGCATGTGGTAGGCCCTGCCGCGGGAAGCTGCTACTGCCCGTGCACAAGTTGGGGTACTGAGGTACCCCTACCTTAGTACACCGACAGGCACCTATGGGACCGGAGCCCCTTGTTCGTGCGGTAAGGGAGCAGAGGGAGCACAAAGAGCATATCGTAGTGAGCACGCGGGCAGTTTACCCAGGTACGGGCCGCGGTGGACGCGTAAAACCCTACTCCTGCTTAGTTTGTATTGAGTTGGAGAGCTCGGGAGCTTGAGGAACTAGCTACACCGAGCGAATGAGCGATCTAGGTTTCGAACCCCCTCTACGTTGTGCATGGGCCTCCTTTTATAGCTCAAGGGGTCACCGACAGGTGTCAACGTAGGAGAAAGGGTAAAAATGTAATAGTGGTGGTAGTTGTAACAGTGCGGGAATAGTGGATCAACAGTGGATGAACAGTGGTCATCACCTACTTTGACAGTGGGGGACAAGAGCATTAAATGCCCGTCGCCGTCGACCCCAAAAGCGCCCGCCCTTGCGTCTCCGTTTGCCACGGCGATGGCTTTATCACCGTGGAGTGCCACCGTGTCCCCCAGGCTGCACAGCCATCCGCCACGCGTCCCTGGAATGGCCCCAGGGCGACGCGTGGTTCGATGAGCTGGAGCGCGGGCACACAGCGTAACTCTCCCCGGCAAGCACCTTGCCGGGGCCTTGACCTTGCCGGGCCCGGAAGCTTGTCGGGCTCTGAAGCTTGTCGCTCCCCGGGCCCTGCCGGGGCGCATGTTGCGCCGAGGCGTGTCTTTTAGATACAGTCTTCTGGTCTTCCTGGCAAGCTCCTCTTGCCAGGGTCTTGTGCTAGTGAGGTAATCTTGAGCCTAGGACGGCCTTCCCGGCAAGCTCCACTTGCCAGGGCCTCGATCTTCTGTCTTGTATACTTTGTTTTTGAATGGCTTTATATGGAGCAGAAAGGTCTCCGGCAAGCACGTGGTAGGCCCTGCCGCGGGAAGCTGCTACTGCCCGTGCACAAGTTGGGGTACTGAGGTACCCCTACCTTAGTACACCGACAGGGGCCCGGGTTCAGCCCACCATGAAGCACATGTTCGTTGGAGCAGTCCACGGAGGTCGGATCCAGGACGGATCGGAATCTGATGGAGCAACAATTGTATATTCAGACGACGAGTCTTCATCCGGAGAAACTGAATCTCTGTATCAGTTGCAGGACGGCCGGTCTGAGGGTGAGTCCGATGGAAACAGTATTCCGGGCCCCTTTGACCCGCCAAACCGGGTGGCGGTCTTCATGGCCGGTTCACAGCCCCCGATGAACGGGACGACAGCAGAAGCCAGTGCGGGGGGAAGCGGCCCAATCCCCTCACTTACGGAAGTTCTATCCACATTGATCGAGGAGTTCACGGCTAAGGCGATGGAAACGATAGCTCCAGCAGACAAGGCGCATCATGATGCAGAGCTCCTTCAGTTGAAAGGCCGGATTGATCAGTTGAAGGAAGACCTAAAGGCAGAGAGAGAGATGATAGCAGTGAGACAAGCGGAATTGGATGATCAAGCTTTTTACTTAAGGATGGAGCAAGCTTCTATGGAAGGAGTAAGGGGACGAAAGTACCAGTCTCGTATACCGCCGGTTTATGAAGCAACGAATCTGTTCAGGACACCCAGGGCTGGGACTAGTAACAATCCGGCTTCAAACCGGAGGGCATCCCTGGCTAGGGAGGAGCCGGTTTAGCAGCCCACCGCAGAGCGGGAGCGCCGGATTACGATGGCACCTTATGTTCCCGTCCCTCCGGGTCATTATTCCAACCCTTTGGATAACATCGCTGCAGCAGCGGCGCGTTTGGCCGCTTTACCTGCGGAAGAAACATCTCCGACAGCGATAGAGGCGCGCAGGGTCCAGAAGCTACTTAATACGCCGTTGATATAGCAGCAGGCATATTCTCATAGCAGGGAAAGGTTACATTCAACACCGCGTCCCAGCCGAAGTTATACTAGACATTGGGAGGAGCCAGAAGTATCTAGCAGTGAGCGCGGGAGACATCAGCGCAGGCAGGATAATCCGGCAGGAGCGGCGATGCCAGCTCCAGACATAAACCGGGTTAGATCAGGTGCCAGGGAGGAGATTCGTGAAACGACGCCGGTTCACACAGCCACTGCAAAAACAGGGGTTACGGCGAGTTCCTTTGGGGTGCAGTGTCTTGTCCCCGCTTTTCGGAGTGTCAAGCTGCCCAAAGATTTCAAGGGGCCCCGCAAGGTACCTAACTACACAGCCGATTTAGCACCGGAAGCTTGGGTTGAAAGTTATGAGATGGCCATGGAGATGCTGGACGTGGATGAATCGGCTTGTGCTAAATATTTTACTATGATGCTCGAGGGCACGGCCCGGACTTGGCTGAAAGCTCTACCCCCGAACTCTATTGGGTCATGGGGGGAACTGCGCAGTCAGTTTATCAAAAACTTCAAGGACACATGCAAGCAGCCGATGTCAGTGATAGATCTAGCAGCTTGTGTGCAAGGAGAGCAGGAGTCTACAGCAGCTTGGGTACGGAGAGTAGCAGAGATTTTACACTCTTCGAATGGCATTAATCCTAGTACGGCAATAGTGACGTTGGAGAACAATTGCCGGTTTGAATCTTTAAAGTTAAAACTCGGACGGCTTAAAAGGGACTGCAATGATATGGGAACTTTAATGAGTGCCCTGGTGAAATACGGAGACTCTGATAACACAAAGTATCTGGAAGCAGAAGGAGACAAGGCTGGGAAGATTGGCAAGTCTGGAAAACCGGCACCGATCAATCCGGTTACTTCAGGTTTTTTGGGCAAACGGAAAGCAGAGGGTGGTTCAGACTTCGTGGCTAACACTCAAGTTCAAGGGGGTTTTCAGCGTAGTCCAGGAGATCCAGCTTCACAAACCAGCGGAGGAGCTTTTGGCTGGGAACAGGAGTTAGATCAGCCTTGTCCAAAGCATAGCGGAAAAGGGAAGGTGGCGAAGCATACCATGAGAGAGTGCATACCCCTTATGAAGGCAATAGCAGGCCGTTTCAACCCTCCTAATCGACCCCCAAGTGGCGGCTCAGGGCCCGGATTTTATGGTCCGGGTCATCAGGGGAACAGTTCTGGATCAGGATATAGGGGCAATAACGGTGGTTATCAACACCGGTCAGGCGGCCAAAATAATCAAGGAAACTATAATGGTCAGGGCAATCAATCACATCATCAAGGTGGTTACAATAATCAGAATAATCAGCAGCAGGGCCAAGGGAATTATAATAATCAGGGAAATCAGCAGCAACAGCGTCAGCAACAGCAGCCACAATCTAGATATCAGAGTAATCCGAAGGAGTTAAGCAGTGGGCAATATCATGTCTTCACCACAAGTCTGTGTAAGAGGGACCAGAAGGTTTTGAAGCGGGCTGTTAATGCAGTGGAACCGGCGACACCGCAATTTCTGTGAACCGGTGCCACCAAACACTTTTTTGGATGAATTGCATAGTCCTTCGGTTCAGATACCTTCGGAGGAAGACCTAGCTGTTCCGGACCCAGAGGCACAGTTAGTTGCAGCACTCCATATTATTCCGGATTGGACGCTGCCCTACTTGGCATACCTGAGCCGAGGAGAGTTGCCAGATGACGAAGAAGAAGCACGACAGATAATCCGGCACTCTAAGTCAATGACAATTGCGAACGGAGAAATTCACCATCGCAGTACTTCTGGAGTATTTCAGCGATGTGTGTCAACTGAGGAAGGTTGTGAGATTCTTCGTGAGATTCATGAAGGAGATTGTGGTCATCATGCCGGTTCAAAATCATTGGTGGCGAAGGCATTCCGACATGGTTTCTATTGGTTAACTGCTCATGCGGATGCAGCAGATCTGGTCCGGAAGTGTGATGCTTGTCAGAAATTCTCAAGACGTGCCCTGGTTCCGACACAGGAACTCCGGATGATACCAATAACTTGGCCGTTCGCGACTTGGGGACTTGATATGGTTGGGCCTTTCAAGCGATCCCAAAATAAGAAAACTCATCTACTAGTGGCAGTAGACAAATTCACAAAGTGGGTTGAAGCGAAGCCTATAAGCAAGTGTGATGCGGCAACGGCAGTTAAATTCATCAAAAAAGTAATATTCCGGTTTGGCTTTCCACACAGCATCATCACAGACAATGGTACTAACTTATCTAAGGGTGAGATGAAGGAATTTTGTCAAAGAGAACATATTCGTTTAGACGTATCTTCTGTGGCTCACCCCCAAACCAACGGTCAGGCCGAAAGGGCAAATCAGGAGATTTTGCGAGGTGTCAAACCCCGGCTTATGACACCTTTGCAGAGAACCCCGGGATGTTGGGTTGAGGAATTGCCATCTGTTCTTTGGAGTATTAACACTACACCAAACCGGTCTACAGGCTACACGCCTTTCTTCATGGTTTATGGTGCTGAAGCAGTTCTTCCGAGTGATATACGTCATGACTCACCAAGGGTAACGGCATCCAAGTCTTCATTGGCAAAATCGGTGAACCGGGACCTAAGCCGGACATCTTCCCCAACATCGTCGAGCCGGCTCAACGTGCGAGATGTCGGGGGAAACTGTCCACCACGAGCACCTATGGGACCGGAGCCCCTTGTTCGTGCGGTAAGGGAGCGGAGGGAGCACAAAGAGCAGATCGTAGTGAGCACGCGGGCAGTTTACCCAGGTTCGGGCCGCGGTGGACGCGTAAAACCCTACTCCTGCTTAGTTTGTATTGAGTTGGAGAGCTCGGGAGCTTGAAGAACTAGCTACACCGAGCGAATGAGCGATCTAGGTTCCGAACCCCCTCTACGTTGTGCATGGGCCTCCTTTTATAGCTCAAGGGGTCACCGACAGGTGTCAACGTAGGAGAAAGGGTAAAAATGTAATAGTGGTGGTAGTTGTAACAGTGCGGGAATAGTGGATCAACAGTGGATGAACAGTGGTCATCACCTACTTTGACAGTGGGGGACAAGAGCATTAAATGCCCGTCGCCATCGACCCCAAAAGCGCCCGCCCTTGCGTCTCCGTTTGCCACGGCGATGGCTTTATCACCGTGGAGTGCCACCGTGTCCCCCAGGCAGCACAGCCATCCGCCACGCGTCCCTGGAATGGCCCCAGGGCGACGCGTGGTTCGATGAGCTGGAGCGCGGGCACACAGCGTAACTCTCCCCGGCAAGCACCTTGCCGGGGCCTTGACCTTGCCGGGCCCGGAAGCTTGTCGGGCTCTGAAGCTTGTCGCTCCCCGGGCCCCGGGGCGCATGTTGCGCCGAGGCGTGTCTTTTAGATACAGTCTTCTAGTCTTCCTGGCAAGCTCCTCTTGCTAGGGTCTTGTGCTAGTGAGGTAATCTTGAGCCTGGGACGGCCTTCCCGGCAAGCTCCACTTGCCGGGGCCTCGATCTTCTGTCTTGTATACTTTGTTTTTGAATGGCTTTATATGGAGCAGAAAGGTCTCCGGCAAGCACGTTGTAGGCCCTGCCGCGGGAAGCTGCTACTGCTCGTGCACAAGTTGGGGTACTGAGGTACCCCTACCTTAGTACACCGACAGGAGCCCCCGGGCCTGGGCCACACACGGTCCCAGACTGGCGGCTCCGGCAAGGAGCCTGCCCCTGTAGCGGCAGCCGACAAGCAGGGCGGCTCCGACAAGCAATACTGCAAGATCCACCGCACCAAGGGCCACGACCTCTCCAACTTCAAACGCGTCGAGTACCTCGTCGAGCAGCAGAAAGCTGAGTACGAGCGGCGCGACAAGGAGAAGGCCCAAGGTGGCGGAGGAGAGCCCAGCAAGAAGCGGCCGTTCAATGGCCGGGGAGGACGCCGCGGCAAAGCCAAGCAGCGGCAAGGAGATCGACCTCCCCGGGGCCGCGACAAGGATGAAGAAGACGACGACGATGATATGGAGGATGAAGATAACAGCGAGCAGGAGTTCCAGAAGGCCACGGAAGTCCTGTGCGTCGACGGTGGCGCCTCTCTGCATACTTCCCACCGCCAACTCAAGCAGTGGGTGCGGGAAGTAAATGCAGCAGAGCCGCCCGTGGAGTCGCGCAGGCTCCTCAAGTGGTCCAGCACGCCCATCATTTTTGATTTTGAGGATCACCCTGACCGCACCACTGCGGTCGGGTGCTTGCCGATGTTGGTCTCACCCACCATCCGCAACCTCAAGGTCACCAAAATGTTGGTTGACGGCGGGGCCGGGCTGAACTTGATCTCCTCAGCTTCGATCAAGAAACTCCAAATTCCAGATGGCGAGCTCGAAGAGACCGGTTCGTTCCAAGGAATAAACCCGGGAAGGAGCAAGCCCAAGGGGAAAATAAATTTGCCGGTGACCTTTGGCGGGGAGCTCAACTTCAGAACTGAGCGCATCACATTCGACGTTGCTGATATACCATTGCCATATAATGGGATACTCGGCCGTCCCGCCCTCGCCAAGTTCATGGCAGCTTCCCACTACGCCTACAATGTACTCAAGATGCCGGGGCCGATAAGCGTCATCTCTGTCCATGGCGACAAGAAGGACGCGCTTATCTGCGCCGACAAGATCTATCGGGACACCGCAGCCGCGACAGAGAGCAGTACACTTGCCGCTGAAGCTCCCGGGGGGAAGAAGACGAAGACCAAGTCCGGCAAGTGCTCTGGGGCCCACTCCGGCAACCGCACCTCTTCGGAGTGCTGCGCTGCCGTCGAGGACGTTCCATCGAGCTCCACAGGCAAGTGCAAGAAAGGGATGGCCGCTCCTCCGGCAACCAAGAAGGTGTCCGCCAACGAGGACGGCACTGGTGGTACCTTCACCATCAGTGCCACGCTTGACGGCAAATAGGAAAGCGCGCTCGTTGCCTTCCTGCGGGCGAATGTCGATGTGTTTGCCTGGCAACCATCTGACATCCCCGGTGTTCCCAGGAAGGTAATTGAGCACAAGCTTGCTGTTTGTCCTCATGCGCGGCCCGTCAAGCAGAAGGTCAGGAATCAAGCCGTGGAGCGCCAAGAATTCATTGCCGAAGAAATCAAGAAGCTAGAAGCAGCGGGTCTAGTTAGAGGCGTGATCCATCCGACGTGGTTGGCAAACCCAGTCGTCGTGCGTAAGGCCAACGGGAAGTGGAGACTGTGTATAGACTTCACCGATGTGAATAAAGCATGTCCCAAGGATCCATTTCCCTTGCCGCGCATTGACCAGATTGTTGACTCCACTGCCGGATGTGAGCTGCTCTCTTTCCTTGATGCATATTCAGGCTACCACCAGATTTTCATGGCCGAGGAAGATGAAGAGAAGACTGCATTTATTACTCCGTGTGGCACCTATTGCTTTATTTGCATGCCCTTCGGATTGAAGAATGTAGGCTCAACCTTTGCAAGGGTAGTATACACTGCTTTTGAGCCACAGATCCACAGAAATGTAAAGGCTTACATGGATGACATCGTGGTGAAGAGCAAGAGCAAAGATACCTTGATCCAAGACTTGGAAGAGACATTTGAGAACCTGCGCAAGATACAGCTTAAGTTGAACCCCGAGAAGTGCGTCTTCGGAGTCCCCTCCGGCAAGCTTCTCGGGTTCTTTGTGTCACAGAGGGGGATTGAAGCCAACCCCGACAAGATAAAAGCCATTGAGCAGATCGAAGCCCCGAAGCGCGTCAAGGATGTCAGGAGGCTTGCAGGTTCTGTGGATGCCCTCAGTAGGTTCATTTCGAAGTCTGCAGAACGCGCCTTGCCTTTCTTCAAAATCTTGAAGAAAGCGGGTCCCATGAAGTGGACTCCCGAAGCGGAGGCAGCGCTGCAGGACTTGAAACGGTACCTATCCTCCACTCCAATACTTGTCGCACCTAGACCACAGGAGAAGTTGCTGCTGTACCTAGCGGCAACCAACCAGGTGGTTAGTGCTGCGTTAGTAGCGGAGAGGGAGGCCGACGAGGAGTCTACACCACCGGCAAGCGAATCCAGCGACAAGCAGGGGGCTGTTCCGACAAGCTCTGGCCCCGACAAGGACAACTCTGCGCAGGAGCAAGGAGAAGTGCGGAAGAAATTGGTGCAGCGCCTAGTGTATTTTGTAAGCTCTCTTTTGCAAGGGGCTAGATCAAGATACTCTGGAGTGCAGAAGTTGCTTTTCGGCCTCCTCATGGCCTCGAGAAAGCTGCGCCATTACTTCCAAGCACATGAGATAACAGTGGTCACTCGCTTTCCGTTGAAGAGGATATTGCACAATCCAGAAGCAACAGGCAGGATCGTTGAGTGGGCACTGGAGCTGTCAAGCTTTGGACTCAAGTTTGAAAGTACTTCAACTATCCAGAGCCGAGCTTTTGCAGAATTTATAGCTGAATGGACCCCGACGCCCGATAAGGAAGTTCCAGAGACAAGTGTACCCGTACAGGAAGCGACAAGTGAATGGGTGATGTACTTTGATGGTGCCTTCTCGCTGCAAGGCGCCGGTGCCGGCGTGGTACTCATTGCGCCCACCGGAGAGCACCTCAAGTATGTTATCCAGATGCACTTTCCCAGGGAGCAAGCGACAAACAACACTGCTGAGTATGAAGGCTTGCTTGCCGGCCTCAGGATTGCGGCCGAACTTGGGATCAGGAAGCTGATTGTCCGGGGAGATTCTCAGTTGGTGGTCCGACAAGTTAACAAGAGTTACCAGAGCCCTTTGATGGAAGCTTATGTAGATGAAATGACGAAGCTTGAAGAACACTTTGAAGGTCTGCAAATGGAGCACGTTCCAAGAGCTCAGAATGACATTGCAGATGGCCTTTCAAAGTGTGCTGCGATGAAGTTACCTGTGGAACCAGGGACCTTCTTGCTCAAGCTAACTCAACCATCTGTTACACCATCATTTGGGCAGTCCAAGAAGAGAAAGTTGGTCTCCGGCGACTACTTGCCGGCGGATCTTCCTGAAACCGCCGCCAAGGTCCCCAAGATCAACGACCAGAACGCTGAGGAACAGTTTGCTCCTGCAGATCCTCGGATCTGTACAGTTGAAGCAAGCGTTCCCGACAAGCCTCGCCCCGGCGAGCTTGCCGGGGGACCATCCGCTTCGGCGGAACCAGAGGTTCTTGCCGTGGAAGCTGAGGTTCCCGCAGCGGCCCTCATGCCTTTAGTCCTTGCCGTTGAGCCTCGGGCTCCGGCATGGGCGCAGCAGATCGTTCGTTTTCTGCAAACTGGAGAACTTCCCGACGACCCAGAAGAGATAGAAAAGATAACCAGGCAGTCAAGTATGTACCAGTTCGTGGATAACGAGCTGTACAGAAGGAGACTCAATGGTGTTAGCTTGAAGTGCATCTCCAGGGAAGATGGACAGAAGCTGTTGGCAGAAATACACGGATGCATATGTGGCCACCACATTGGCGCAAGGGCACTTGCCGGGAAAGCTTTCCGGCAAGGGTTCTTTTGGCAAGAAGCCCTCCAAGATGCAACTGCACTAGTAACCAAGTGTGAAGCATGCCAGTTCCATGCCAAACAAATTCATCAGCCAGCTCAAGCTCTCCAGACAATCCCTTTGTCCTGGCCCTTCTCGGTCTGGGGGCTCGATATCCTCGGCCCTTTCCCTCGAGCTGTCGGGGGCTTTGAGTACTTGTACGTTGCAATCGACAAGTTCACAAAGTGGCCAGAAATGGAACCAGTGAGAAAGGTGACAGCACAGTCAGCGGTCAGGTTCTTCAGGTCGATTGTTTGCCGTTTCGGAATCCCTAACAGGATCATCACCGACAACGGTACACAATTTACTAGTCGCACCTTCATGCAGTACGTCCAAGACCTTGGCGCCAAGGTCTGTTTCGCTTCTGTTGCTCAACCGAGGAGCAATGGTCAAGCGGAGAGGGCAAATGCTGAAGTGCTGCGTGGACTCAAGACAAGGACCTTTGACAGGCTGCACAAGTGTGGAAGAAACTGGATAGAGGAGCTACCGGCGGCTCTTTGGTCAATCAGAACGACACCAAGTCGAGCCACCGGACAGACACCCTTTGCTCTAGTCTATGGAGCAGAGGCAGTTCTCCCCACGGAACTCGTATACGGATCTCCTCGAGTGCTCGCTTATGATGAGCTCGAGCAAGAGCAACTGCGACAATATGATGCATTGCTCCTCGAGGAGGAACGTCTCCAGGCTGCTGTACGAGCTGCTCGATACCAGCAAGCCTTTCGTCGCTACCATAGCCGCAAGGTTAAGGCCAGGAGTCTCGAGGAAGGCGACCTTGTTCTTCGGCGTGTTCAGTCCGCCAAGAATTCCAACAAGTTGACGCCGAAGTGGGAAGGCCCTTATCGGGTGAGACAAGTAACAAGGCCTGGCGCTGTCCGCCTTGAGACCGAAGAAGGCTTACCGGTGAGCAATTCCTGGAACATAGAGCATCTTCGCAAGTTTCACCCATAAGGCGCGGTTGCCGTGATCCGTTCCGGCAACCACCTTTTGTACAAGCTTTGCCGCTGTTGCATGTAACCCTTTGTACAAAGCCGGGCGCAGACCCCGTGCATCCGTAAAGCTTTTGTGTTTTGCGTTATTTGCCTTTTCCATGCTTTTCTTCGCTATTTGCATGCGTTATTTGGCATCTTGTGCAACCCACGTATCCGGTAAGCATTAGCACGCCGAAAGGCCATATACTTGTTTCCTCTTCTTTTTCTTTCCCTCTTTAGCAGAAGGAATGTTCCTCGCGCACAAGTTTGCCGGGGGGGAGGAGATGGAAGATGAACCAAGTGTTGTTCAAGAAAGAGAAGCTTGCCGGAGAACGCACAGATTATGAAAGCTAAGTTACTGGAATTCGAGCAGTTCAAAATTTTAAATTTTAAGTTATCTTCCTTGAACAACCACACTTTGTATGGAAAACCTGTGCGCGGAGGAACCTACCCGTGGCTAGCCGCACCCTAACCTTGTTTTCGAGTACGTTCAACGACTTAAGTGAGCTGCGACAAGTGTCGCGCCCTTGTTTCATTTTCGAGTTCGCTCAGCAAGCTAAGTGCGTTGCGACTAGCTGCGGCGAGGTTGCTTGCCGGTAAGACCTTGGCCAGCAGGCTGCTCAGAGTCCAGCACTCAGCGCTCGCGGCAAGGGCACCTTGCCGGCAAGTCCCCTGGAAGCGTAGGGTTAAAAGCATACAAAGTAAAGGACCAAAGCAAGGGAGATAACATTGCGCTGATTGATCAAAATAAGATAATATATTGCAAGGGATAACTTGTCGCAATTATTAACGAGTTCGTGCCCATGGCACACTTTGCAGCAACAAAAGAGATAAAGAAAAGGAGGCCTAATCTACGCGGTCGCCCTCAATCCTAGAGATCTTGTTCACTTTGGCGATAATGTGGGCGACCTGCGCCTTCAGCGCCTCCATATCCGCGTCGGCCGGCAAGCTGCGGAGAACGTTGGCGAGGTTTATACCAGGATTGTGGTACACTATCTTCGTCAAGACGCGCTCCAGAGTCCCCGCGCAGAGCTGGCGTGACTCCTCGGCCAGTTGCGCAGGGAGCTTCTTCTGAAGATTTGCAAGAGCCGGCGCGATCCCTCTGAAGAAGAGACTGAGCTTGGCACTGTGGGGGAGGTTTGGATCCGGAGAGTATATGAGATGCTCAACCCTCAGCGCCATCAGCTCCTCGTCGATGCTAGCTGCAGAGGCCACCAAGTCTTCGGTCCATACCTCGACGGTTTGGCGGAAGTTGTTAGCCGCAGTGGTGGCGCTCTCCACCAAGCCTCGCTCCTTGCGGAGCTCGTCCTTCAGCTTGGTTTCGCGATCCCGGACGGCGTCAAGAGAGTCCTTCAACGTGGAAACCTTCAGCTCCAGATCTGCGATCGAGTCCTTGGCGGCCTTCAGCTCGTCACCTTGCTTGGAAAGGCGCACCTGGAGTTCAGAGTTAGTATGGGCGTCCTTCTCGCGCTCTAAGTTCAGCGCGGTGACCCTCTCCGTGCTCGCTTTAAGGAACTCCTCCAGCTGCGCCACTTTAGCCTCAAGGTCTTTCTTGGCGGTCTCTGCTGTGGCGGCGGCGGCCTTCGCCTCCTTCAGCTCCCCGCCAAGGGCCTGCTCCCGGGCGGTAAGGTCTTCCACGTGAGCGTCGAGGTTGATCTTCCGTTGGGTGAGCTCTCCTTCTCGCCGGGACAGCTCTTCTTCGGCGAGTCGCTGCTGCTCCTCGGCCTCGGCTTTCTCCAAGAGCCACTCCTGGTACTCCCCGGCAAGCCGCTCGCGCTCCTCCGCTATGTCGCGGAGGGCCGCCTGGTTGGCGGCGCGGAGCTCCGCGGCGCGTTTCTCCATGTCAGCTGCGGCCTTGGCGGTGAGGGCCTCCCGAGATTCAAGCTTCGCTTGCCTGGCCCGGTAAAGGGCCAGGAGCCGGTGGAGCAACTTCTCCTCCTCGGGCTCGTCGCTCCCGCCGGGCGCCTCGACGATCTTCAGCCCTGCGGAGGCGAGAACCTCCCCATCGAAGGTCTCTCCCTCCTCGGGGGCTCGAGACGAGGATCCCCACGGCACTTGGATGAAGACGCCGTTGGGAGCCTCAAGGTAGTAGGCGGACTGCTCCGTTCCGGCGGAGGGGTCGGCGGCCGGTGCAGCGCCCGACGCTCCTGCCGCCTCCGGGCTGGCAGTGCGGTCGCCGTCCCCTTCCCCGGCCGCTGCGTCTGCGGTCGGGGCAGTCTCCTCCGCGGCAGGCTCGGCGGCTCCCGCCGTGTCTTCAACGACAGGGGCGTTGCAGCCGTCGCCGTGCGCGCCCTCCTCCTCGACGACGATCTCCGTCTCCATTTGCTCTGGGGGAGGAGGATCTAGAAGAAGAAGAAAAAGAAGAAGTTCAAGCAAATATCCAAAAAAATACAAGTCCGAGAAGACGGAGTTACAAGACTTACCTTGACGGACTTCGTCGACGGCGGGCTCCCTCGCCGGGGAGCTCTGCCTTGGCGGGGTGGCCGCCCTCGCCGGGCTGCTCGCTCTTGGCGGGGTACCCGCCCTTGGCGGAGCGCTCTCCCTCGCCGGAGAGTTCGTCCTTGGCGGGGACGGCGGGGCCTGCAGCTCCTCGGGAGTGATCTCCGGGTGCTCTTGTGGCTGCGGCTCCACCTCTGCACAAGACAACCAAGACAAAACAGAACAATAAGATGCTAGTACAAGACAAAATCCTCAAGTGCGCCCGACGAGCGGAAAGTTCAAACCAGACTTACGCTGGGGGCTGCGCTGGGGGCTGCTCCTCGGAGCAGCGCTCGGGTCCGGCAAGCTCGTCGCTGGCGGGTCCCCTGTCGCCGCGACGGGCGAGTCGTCCTCGACCTCGACGACGGGAACCTTGGCCTTCTTCGTCACTCGCTGGGCCAGGGTCCTGAAACAAAGCAAGAAGCAAGATCAGAATCATCGAAGGAAGAATCAAGACAAAGTTAAAGAAGATACAAAACTTCAAGTCCTTACTCCTGTTCCTCCTCGTCGTCGTCGTCGCTCAGGGCGGAGAAGTCAAACGCCACCTGAGGCGCGTCCGTGCGAGGAGCGGGAGGAGAAGGCTCCCTCGGGCGCTTGGTGGTCCCCGGGGCTGGGGGCTGCGAAGACCCGGCCCCTGTGGACGCCGAGGCCCGGGGAGCAGGCGGAGCAGCTGCTCCGCTCTGTGAAGACCCTCCTCCACTTGGCGCTGATGTACGGGGCGCCTCCGCCGTAGCCTGTGTGCGGGGCGCCTCCGCCACGGTTGGTGCGCCGGGCGCTCCCGTCGCGGCTTGGCTCCCCCGGGTAGCTCACGCCGGCCGGCGAGCTGGTTGTTGTCGGGGCGCCTGCGCCCTCGTCCCCGTCGTCGCCTTGCGGAGGCGCTTCAGCGGAGATCGCCTGGGACTTGCCCGAGGCGGGGAGGTCTCCGATGACGAAGAGACGTCGTCGTTGTAGAGCCCTAGAGATCCACCGGAGTCCTCACCGGCCCCGGCGTCCTCCTCCTCCTCCTCCTCGGCCGGCTTGCTGGACCCAGCGCCCTGCCCTGCGGCCGTGCTCCCTCCGGCGCCTCCGCTCCCTCCGGCACCTCTGTTTCCTCCGGCAACGTCGCCCCTCGCGGCGGCCTCGGTCACGATCCCGGGGATCCCAGCATGTCTCAGAGAGGGGACCCCGGCGAGCTCGTCGGGCGGAAGCTTCAGCAGCCTGCGGATCTCCGCCTCCTCTGCTTGGCAGGATGCTTCCGCAGCCTCTGCCTCTTCAACTGTGAAGCCGAACTCTCCTGCCGCTGCGGCTGCGGCGGCCTCTTCTACCCGAGAAGCGATATAGGCAATTTCCCGATCGGTGGTGTCCCGGGTGAGCCCCTTGATCTCATCCTTGTTCTTCGGCACCTCCACCAGGTTGTCGAAGAAGCTCATGATGGCATCTGGCTTGGGCGGTATCCATGTGCGGTCGACGCCGTGCGAGTCACATGCGGGCATCATGGCGCGAAGAGGATCCCGGGCCGTGCCGTTGCATAGGGGCACCACTCCCCGGGGAGCTCTGAACCACTCTAGGTGGGCCGGGTCGTGCTTAAAAAGTTCCCGGACCATCCCCTTCAGCTCCAGCGATGTGAAATTGAAGTTTAGCCCTAGGCGCAGTCTCATTATGTCCGCCGCGTTGCCGTACTCCCATGCCGGCCTCTTCCTATCCTGTAGAGGGGCAATGCGGCGGCGGAGGAAGTCTGCTCCCACCTCTCCGATGGTCAGCTTCGCTACCCGGAGACGAAGAATTCTGACAAGGGCGACGTTGAGCTTGATGTCGTCCGAATCCAGCTCGCTCCTGTCCCTGCCGCGCACTATGGCTGTTGTGCGCGGCGCGGTGAAGGGCTGCGGCTCGTCCTCAACTATCCAGCACCAGTCCGCGCGCCACTCCTCCCACTTGCCGCGGAGCTCCCCTTGCAGATAGGACTCCTTCTTGTTCAAGCGGAAGACCCAAGAGATTCCTCCGGAGAGGGGAGCGCCGGCCTCTACTCTAGGCGTAAAGAAATGCCTAAACAGCGCTACATTTGGATAGATCCCAATATAGTTTTCGCACAGATGTGCGAAAACCGCCATCGTGAGGATGGCGTTGGGGGTGAAGTCTAGAAGGTGGAGGTTGTAGGTGTTCATGATATCGCAAAAAAATTCAGAGAAGGGAGGACAAAGGCCGCAGTGGAAGAAAACAGCGAAGAAGAAGTACCCGCCGGGGTAGATATCCTTGGCGGCGGCGGGATAAGCTCTGGTCCGAGGGTGCGCCTAGGTCTCCTTGGCCCAGAACAAGTAGTACTTGTTCCAGAGCTCCCGCGCGCTGAGCCTTGGCGCGAAGACGACATTCTTCTTCCGCAGAAGAGCAAGCCTCGCCGCCTGCTCGGATTTCTCTTTCTTGGTCTTCTCCGCCTTCGCCTTCTCGGTCTTCAGGGCCATGGCGGAGGCGGCGAGGAGGGGAGAGCGAAGAGTCCGGCGGCGCCGCAGATGCGGAAGACGGCGGAGGAGGTGTGGAGTCGGAGCGCAAAGGGGAATTTCTGGAGATGGAAGACGATGCAATGAAGGCGAAGTAAGGTAACGGCCCCTGCTTCCTCTGCTTTTAAGGGGGAAGTGGGGGACGCTCCGCATTTCCCATTAAGGAACGTGGCCACGTTCCCTCCCACGACGCCGCAATCGACGCATGCCGTTACGGAGGGACGCGGCGGATGCGGAAGGGGATTCGGCGTGCCGTGGGCCGCGCGTGCCCGTGCACTGTTTTGGGCCTGGCCTGAACACGCCGAAGAACAAGGTCGCCTTCCTCGAGACTCCTGGCCTTAACCTTGCGGCTATGATAGCGACGCAAGGCTTGCTGGTATCGAGCAGCTCGTACAGCAGCCTGGAGACGTTCCTCCTCGAGGAGCAATGCATCATCTTGTCGCAGTTGCTCTTGCTCGAGCTCATCATAAGCGAGCACTCGAGGAGATCCGTATACGAGTTCCGTCGGGAGAACTGCCTCTCCTCCATAGACTAGAGCAAAGGGTGTCTGTCCGGTGGCTCGACTTGGTGTCGTTCTGATTGACCAAAGAGCCGCCGGTAGCTCCTCTATCCAGTTTCTTCCACACTTGTGCAACCTGTCAAAGGTCCTTGTCTTGAGTCCACGCAGCACTTCAGCATTTGCCCTCTCCGCCGTCCACATTTGTCACGTCGAGGTTGTGTGAACCTGATCCGGCATTCGTGCGGGCGCATTCTTCATCAACCTCTCCAGCCACTTCAACTTCATCAGCAACAGCAGCAAGGCCCCGAAGAAGAAGGCTTCGGAGGTCGCGGGCCCGTCTGCGTCTCATCCGCGGCCACCGGAGCCAACGGTGGGCGGAGGAGACGTCGGCGGAAGGGTGGTCGCCGGCGAGGAAACTCGCGGCACCACCAAATCCAAGGAAACTCGCCGGTGTTTTATAGCCCTTTTTTAAACCGAATTGGAACAGCTACAGAAGATGACCACATATCTATGAAGTGAAAAGTCTGGATCATGAATACCAGCATAAGTAAACCGGCGTTCAAACCCGGATAATATATCAGGCAAAAGCTACTGCTTTTCGAACAAAGTCTTGAAGAAACAAGATGAACCGGATTTGTCATTAACATGGACCGGAGAAATTCGGGTTTCTACTTAGATCTATGAAGGTCTTCATAAAGTGATTTTAAGGTCCTAGCCGGATTAAGAATATGGAGCATATATAAATCTCAGGTATTAAAGGTTATTTTTAGTATAAAGATATCCTTATCTGACGTTTTAAGAGAACAGTTTAATCCGTCCAGTGGTAAGCCACTAGGACATATTTTCAATATTTTTTCTGCAGGAGCAGAGGATATGGAAGGCAACAAATATCCGACAACATGTCAACCGGCAAGTATTTTATAAAGACAAAATATCCGGATTGAAGCACATCAAGTTTCGGCTAGCATATTACAAGGCATAGCAAGCCCAATAGATTGGAAACATTGTTTGACAAAACATAGATTATGATTACAGCAATAAAATTCGAAGTTATGCTTCTCCTTGCTGAGACGGCTGGCCATCGCCTTGATCCGGAACATCTTCATCCTCGTGAAGCGGTTGGAAGTCCGGCGCACGCCAATCAATCTTCGTCAAGGCCCGGAAATACACCTCATCGTTGATAAGTTCAGCAGGATCAATGTCAGGAGCAAAGGTGTGAGGACGAACCGGCGGAATTAAGTTGACGGTATCATAGACCGGTCGCTCCACCCGCTCGTTCTGCAAATTGTATCCTGGATGATATCGGGACAAGTCAGATTCAGCTGCAAGCTTGCTGGCGAGGGGACGCATCTCCTTCGTCAGGGCATAGAGATCCTTTTCAGTAAAGGCTGAACCGTCATCCTTTGTATCTGGAAATCCGGTTAAAGCCTCCTCCGGATCAAGATCCGGGACCCAAGCCTTGGCCCTCGTGAGAGCCAGAAGAGCACCACCCCGAGAGGCAGATTTCTTGACTTCTTCAAGACGAGCCGGCAGAACGGATAACTTGTTCAAAGTGTCTTGGATCGTCTTAGGGGCCGGTTTACCAAAAGAAGTGGCACTGATGATCCTCTGAGTACCGGAGTACAGTTGCTCGACCAAGGTGTAGCATGCTTTAAGTTTCTTCCGTAAGTCATCCCGAAGATGGGAGACACGGCGGCCTACACACAACTATTATAGTTAAACCGGCACAAAATGCAGATTACAAAGACAGAAGCAGGAGTTCAGATTATACTTACCAAAGACAGCAGAGGTCATCAAGTCAATTTGCCGTCTTAATCCGGACAATTCTTCTGTTACCGGATTAAGTGCTCCTTCAGCATCTTGAACCCGCTTCTCCAGATCTTTCTTCTTGACCTCAAACTCTTCTTCAAAATATTTCTTTAGGTCTTCAGCAGTCTTTAAACTCACCTGAAGATCTTTTTTCGCCTTTGAAGCGGCAGATTCTGTGTCAGTAAGACGGCTACGAAGTTCATTAATTTCAATAGCATTCCGGTTCAACTCAGCCTGCAGACACAGTTAAAAAACAAGAGGTAAAAATCAGACAAGTCCCAAGCACACAAACAAGTTGTCTACTTGACACTTGGGGGCTAATGGCAGTTGAAGCAGTAAAGAGCAGCAATTCAAAGTTACAAGTCTCAAGCACACAAACAAGTTGTCTGCTTGACACTTGGGGGCTAATGCATAGTCGAAGTATCGTCAGCAACTTTTACAAGTATCAAATACATAAACAATTTATCTACTTGATACTTGGGGGCTAATGTAAAGATCAATGGTTCAAACTACAAAGTTCCGGTTCACCTTCAGCATGCAGCTAAACCGGAACTTGGGGGCTGTTATGAGAATAGAGACGCATCAAAAGAACAAAGTCAGAAGAAGAGCTTTACCTCATATTTTTCCCTCATTAAGTTAACCAGGCTGGCTTCATAATCCCGGCTGCTGTGGAGCCGGTTCAGATACCAGGAGTAAATTTCTTGAGCACTCATATCGGAAAGGCTGGATATCTCAGTACTCCATTTCCCCTTTTCTTGAGTTAGCTTTTCCGTTTTAGCCGTATGTTTGGCTAAAACGGTGGGTTCAGCTGGAGCAACAAAGGCAGCCCCAGTTACCACAACATCAGGAGAGGCAGGTGCGTTTGGGGGAGTGGCAGTATGAGCCGGATTAGGAGACGCCGGATTGATCTAAGGAGAGTTAACCCGGGCCGGACTTGGCGGATTTTGGACGTCTTCAGCAGTAGGATTCTCAGGAGCAGAGATATGGTCTGTTGGCGCAGGGTCTTCAAGAGGAGCTACGGGCTCGCCCTCGGAAGGAACAGTGTTGGACGGATTAGCAGCCGGATCATCTGCAGTGGGTTCGGCAGGAGGCTTATTTGCCTTGGGCTTCTTGCTGGGTTTTGGTTTGCTGAAAAAGTATGCAAAATGAGTTGACATTATAAAGCAAAAGGGATCATAAACCAGAAAAGGTGAGAAAAGTTACCCTGGGACAGTTTTTAATGGAGGAAGCTGTGTGGCGGTCGATTCACCAGAAGAGGACAGTGGAGTTTCCTGATAATCAGGGTCAGACGGTTTAAGAGGTTTTCGGATAAGCCCGGCCTTGGGATGAAGGGGAGTCGGAGAAAGTATCACCTCAGCACGGCGTTTTTGAACCAGAGTTAAAGAAATCCCGGATGATTCCACCGCCAGGCCGCTGTGGCGAGTGGTCCGGCGAAGAGCTTCGTGCTGTTGCTTCTTCAAAATAAAGTTAGGATCCAACTGAGCATAAGGGTGAGAAAATTGGTACTTCTGGACGGTCCGACGACTTTTTTGTGGAAGAGGTTCTGAGTCAGAGGAAAGAATGGTTACCTCAGCTTCGGCCGGATTATCACCTTCAGGCAACTCCTGTGGAAAAGTTATCGTTAAATATAGTCACAAGTACATGAAGCAAAATTTAAATCGGATTAAAAAGCATACCTCGGAATCCGGATCATCATCTTCAGTGGGAGAACCAGCGTCAACAGCTGCTTTCCTTTTCTTATTGGCAAAGGTTTTTCGGCGAGCCTGCTTGCCGGTTTTCTCCTGAGGTTTCCTCTTCCAGAAAGGGTCATCAGCCTAATCAAAAGAAAGAAAGACAATTGAAAGACGGTTCAAAAGAAACGGATTACAAATGTAGGGTAAAGTGAAACTTACTGCAGGCGGCTTGTTCTTCTTATAATACGGAGCTAACCCGACCTTGCTACAGTCTGCCAAAGAAACATTGAGAATTCTCTTGGCTGATTCTACAACTTCCGATTCAGAAAGCTTTTCCTTGGTAAACCTTTGAGGATCATCCGGTTTGCCAGAATATTTGCACATTAACTGTGATCGCCGGCTCAAGGGAAGTATGCTCCAGGATAACCAGCAGCGTAGAAAATCAGTCCCAATCAAACCATTAGCTATGAAGGCTCTTAACATGGAGAGCTGCGAGGAAAACCAGGTCCGTTCAACAGAGCCGAGCCGTTGTGGTAAAGGATGATTCTCCGGAATACGGGTTTCACGGTAACCCGGCAGAGGGTTCTCCCCTTCAGGAGAAGTGTCAATGCAGTAAAACCAGGATTTATTCCAGTCTTTTGGGTGAGTGTGTAAAGCGGCGTGAGGAAAAACCACGTCTCTCCTCTTCTGAATACTAACGCCACCGAGCTCCTGATGTGGTCCGCTGGTAAACTCGGTGCGCCGGTTTAAATAAAAGAAGTCCCGGAATAGATCGACGGACGGTTCTTCTTGCAGATATACTTCCGAAGACACTTGGAAGTCACAGATGTTTGAGACAGAATTGGGTCCAATATCCTGAGGGTGCAGTTGGAAAGCAGCAAGAACATCCCGGAAAAACTTTGAACCGGGGGGAGAGAAGCCTCGAGATATATGATCAAAGAACACATTGACCTCCCCGGACCTGGGAGTAGGGGGACATTCATTACCCGGGGCTCGCCACTTTACAACAGACTGAGGTCCTAACGTGCCAATCTCAGAAATTTTGGTCAAATCATCCTCAGTGATGATAGAAGGAACCCAATCGCAAGAGACATACTGCTTGGCCATTGCAACGAAAGGACGAGTACTGGAAAAGATAAAGTACAGAAAACGGATTATGAAGATACAACAGTATAACCCGGAACTATTTATGACAGCTACGCAACGGTTTAACTGAGGACTAATGGCATGATTAAACCGGCAATTACGACAAGCTACCCTATTTCCGGTCAATGGCAGTTGAAGCGGAACGGCTAAACCGTCGCGTTTAAATTACAGAATTTCACCGTAACAGGGCATAACAGTTTGAACCGGAACGTACCTAACAGATCTACCAAGGAGAAAAACAGGTTTTTAAAAGGCAGCTAAGGAAGAACAGATCTGAGCATACTAGGAAAAGAGAAAAAAATGTAAGAATATACGGGAAAGAACTACAAGGGCTTTATTCCAAGCGGATAAATTTACAGGTTAGACAGGAACGACGGAGATCTGAAGCATTTACAGCAAGATAAAGGTACAGTTTAAAGGGCAAGATCAGAAGGTGAAGGTTACTAGAAATCATTGGCTTAAGGTTGAGCAAGGTGAAACTTCTATTAAGGTTCTAATGGCGGAGGTGTGGAAAGGAACCCTAGAAGCTGCAGACTGATAATGAAGAAGAAGGACATACCTCGAGCGGCAAGGATCGGCGGCGGAGTTTCTTTGGTCAAGCTCAGGGTGATGCAGCGGCCGGCGAGGACTTGGATCCAGCAGTCGACGGCGGCGGTTCGAGCTCGGGCGGCGATGGAGTTGGGCGACGGAGGAAGAAGACGGAGCAGGAAGAAGATAACGAATGGGAATAGCAGTATTTATAAAGGAGAGTCAGATCTGAAGCGACAGGTGCGGGATTCGAGGAGGCAAAAAATCGGATAAAGATCATCTGACGCCTCGATTTTCGGGATAACCCTTAAAATAAGCTACAGTACAGCTCGCGGCGTTAAATGCGGAGATGATGTCACGGTCAGATTTAATGATCCCTGAGGATGACGTCAGAGCCGGTTTATAAGGATGTGAAGACAGAAGAAAACTATACAAGAGAAGACTGATATGAACAAGTTCAAATCATTCTAGGGCCTAATGTCAGGGATATGACTAGTAGGTATAAACCGGCTAGTATAAACCGGCTTTGTTAGTATTATACTTGTTTGTAATATTTAATAAGGCTACGGCCCATAAAGATCTTAGGGCCCGTGTATAGAATTAAGGTTTGTAAACCGCCCCGTGATGTAACTTGAGAGATAAGGAAGAAAAGACAGAGACCGAGGCGGACACAGATATGAGCCGGCCTCGGGACTCTGTAAACCGGACCAGGCGTACCCTCTATATAAAGGGGCGACCTGGCGACGGTTCAAGGACAAGCAACAATCAACCCGTCGAGACACAGGCAAGCGAATCCGCTCCCTGTAATCCGACGCCCAAGCAATACCAAACCAACTAGACGTAGGCTTTTACCTTCATTGAAGGGGCCGAACTAGTATAAACCTCTGTGTCTCTTGTGTGCTATGAACCCCTTCAAGCTAACCCGTGCGATGGTTCCATCATCAAGTCCGCTAAACCGGACATCTGCCGTGCTATTTCCACGACAAGTTCTGCACACAACGCTGATAGGTCGCCTGGGCACTGTTAAGCCCAATGGCATAGATACATAGCAGAAGGCTCCCAAGGGAGTTATAAAGGCCTTCTTCTCCTGGTACTTAATTGCCATCTTGATCTGATGATAACCTGAATATGCGTCCAAAAAACATAGTCGCTCACAACCTGTCGTAGCATCAATGATCTGATCAATACGGGGGAGGGCAAAGGGATCAGTTGGGCAAGCTTTGTTTAGATCTGTGTAATCAACACACATTCGCTAAGTGCCATTTTTCTTAAGCACTAGCACCGGATTAGCCAACCACTCTGGATGAAACACTTCAATTATAAAGCCTGCTGCTAAGAGCCTAGCCACTTCTTCACCAATAGCCTTGCGCCTTTCTTCATTGAAACGGCGCAGAAATTGCTTAACCGGTTTAAACATAGGATCAATGTTGAGAGTGTGCTCAGCGAGTTCCCTCGGTACACCTGGCATGTCAAATGGTTTCCATGCAAAAATGTCCTGATTCTCATGGATGAACTCGATGAGCGCACTTTCCTATTTTGGATCTAGGTTAGCACTGATGGTGAACTGCTTGGATGAATCGCGAGGAACAAAGTCAACCTGTTTGGTCTCTTTAGCTGATTTGAACTTCAAAGCCGGATCATGCTCTGTGGTTGGCTTTTTCAACGGAGACATATCTGCCGGATCAACATTATCTTTATAAAACTTCAGCTCCTCAGTTGCGCAAACCGCCTCAGCATAAGTTGCATCACCTTCCTCACACTCCAACGCAATCTTGCGACTCCCATGGACTGTAATGCTTCCCTTGTGGCCCAGCATCTTGACCTATAGATAAACATAACACGGCCTTGCCATGAACTTAGCGTAAACCGGCCGCCCGAACAGGGCGTGATACGGGCTCTTGATCTTTACCACTTCAAAGGTCAAAGTCTCCGGCGTGGAATCATGCTCATCTCCAAAAGTGACCTCCAAATCTATCTTGCCAACTGGATAGCCGATTTACCGGGCACCACTCCATGAAAAACTGTGTTGGACTGCCGAAGCTTCTTATCTGTCAGCCCCATGCGCCGGAAAGTCTCATAGTATAGAATGTTGATGCTGTTGCCTCCGTCCATAAGCACCTTGGTAAACTTGTAGCCACCCACCTGAGGTGCCACAACTAGAGCCAGCTGACCCGGATTATCAACCCGAGGCGGATGATCCTCTCGGCTCTACACAATGCGCTGTTCTGACCAACGTAGGTAACGCGGCACCGCCGGTTCAACAGAATGCACTGCCCTCTTGTAAACCTTCTGATCACGTTTACATAAGCTTGTGGTGAAGACATGATACTGCCCACTGCTCAGCTCCTTCGGATTATTCTGATATCCGGATTGCTGCTGCTGTTGGCGTTGTTGATTTCCCTGATTGTTATAACCGCCCTGGCCGTGCTGCTGGTTATGCTGATTGTGCCCGTTGTGGTTGCTGTTATTGCCTTGGTACCCTGAACCGGATCCATCACCTTGATAACCCGGCCCGTGAAAACCGAGACCTGATCCGCCGGATGGTCCATGATCGTATCGAGATCGGTTCATGATTTCCTGCACAATAAAACAGTCCTTCCATAGGTGTGTAGCTGGCTTTTCGGCTGTACCATGCCTCAGGCAAGGTATGTTCATCTGGTGTTCCTGATTAATAGGCTATCTCCCATTTCGTGGGGGCGGTCTACCCTTGTGGCGCTGTCCGTCCTCCTCAGCATTGGTGTTGGCCACAAAATTTGAGTTGCTATCCGCTTTACGCTTACCGTTGTATCCTTGATTCGCCGGGTTGGGCTGTGGTGTCTTAGCATTCTTGTTTACCTTCCCTGGCTTGTCATTATCAGAGTCTGGGTATTTGGTACTATCTGAGTCCGCATATTTCACTAAAGCACCCATGAGTGTCCCCATGTCATCACAATTGCGCCTAAGCCATCCCAACTTCAACTTCAAAGGTTCAAACCGGCAATTGCCTTCCAAGGTTACCACTTCTGTGCTTGGGTTGATGCTATTGGAGGAATGCAGGATCTCTGATACTCGACGCACCCAACTACTTGTTGAGTCATGCTCTCCTTGAACGCAGGCAGCTAAATCGACGATAGACATTGGTTGTTTGCACTTGTCTTTGAAGTTCTTGATAAACCGGCGGCGCAATTCGGCCCATGATCCGACGGAATTGGGTGGTAAGCCCTTCAGCCAAGTGCGAGTTGTGCCCTCTAACATCATTGTGAAATACTTAGCGCACGCTGCATCATCCACATCCAGCATCTCCATCGCCATCTCATAACTTTCAGCCCATGCCTCCGGGTATAGATCCGCCGTGTAGTTGGGCACTTTGCGCGGTCCTTTGAAATCCTTGGGCAGTTTCACGTTGCGCAAAGCGGGAGTAAGACAAGGCACTCCCAGGGAGCTAGACATAACCCCCGGTTCAACTAAGGTAGAAGGACGAACCGGTGTTGCCTGACGGGCTTCGTGCTGTGCTGTTAACTCGGCCTCTCGGCGTTGCCTGCCCTGATCCACCAAGTTCTGAGCGTTCGCGTCTCCTCCTACCGGATCATCCCGCCACGTCGAATTACGTCTGTGTGCGCTGCTTGATATGGCCGGTTCATCTAGACGCCTAGTGTAACTCCGGCTTGGGCGAGGGGTTGAATGAATCCTCTCACGGCTGTGAGAATAAGCTTGTTGTTGAATTAGTGCCGTTTCCAAAAACTCCCTGGCCCGTCGTGCCTCCACCGCTATAGGGGATGTTCCTTCAATGGGAAGGGCGGCCAGTCGTGAAGCGGCGGTGACTATGTTATCCAATGGATTGGAGTAATGACCGGGAGGGGTGGGCACATGTTGTGATGGTACAACCTGGCGGGTTTTCTCAGCAGCTAGGTCCAACTTGGCTTGATCTATCCGGCTTTTCACCTGAGCGACTTCCGCATCATGCTGCTCTTTATTGGCCTGGGCTACCTCTGCTGTTAACAGCACTGTCAAAGTATCAACCAAGACAGATAAACTTTCAGCCGGTGACGGATCAGGACCTCCAGCCCTAGCTCCCACCGTGTCTGATGTTAACGCCGCTGTAGTTGATGATTGATGCATAGGTTGTGATCCGGCCATAAAGACGGCAACACGATTCGGCGGATCGAGGGGGTCCGGAATACTGTCCCCATTGGAACAGCCCTCAGATCGACCATCCTGCAAGATTTTGTCTCTCCGGAGGACGATTCGTCGTCGTAATAGACAACAGTCTCACGGCCAGAGTCCAATCCGTCATCGGCTTGCGCTCCATGCACTGCTCCAACGAAGACGTGCTTCATGGCGGGCTGAACCCGGGCAGGTCTCGCATGCTGAGCCGGCTCGACAATTTTGGGGAAGATATCCGGCTCAGGGCCCGGTTCGCCGATCTTGCCGATGAAGACGTGGATGCCGCTGAAGGGGACCCGGTACCCGTATTCGATTGAATCGGCCTCGGGGCCCCAGCCTGCATCGTCGATGTAGATCTTGCCGCGACGACTCTTAGTCATCCGGCCCACTGCGTAGCCCTTGAGTCCTTCAAAGCTGCCCTTCAAGAACTCGAAACCATCGTGCGATAGCCCCACGGTGGGCACCAACTGTCGTGCTTTTGTCATGGGAGATGTCCTAGCAAAAGGACTTAGTCGTGAGGCCATCGCTACGGGTTAGCTTAAAGGGGTTAAAGCAAACAAGGACACAGTGATTTTATACTAGTTCGGCCCCTTCGATGAAGGTAAAAGCCTACGTCTAGTTTGGTGTAATATTGCTAGGGTTTCGATGACCAGGGAGCGAATCCGCTTTGCCTGTGTCTCGAGCTGTTGTTCTCTGCCCTGAACCGTCGTCGGGTCGTCTCTTCCTATAAGAGGTGACGCCCGGTCCGGTTTACAGAGTCCCGAGGCCGGCATATAAATGTATCCGGCTCGGTCTCTATTCTTCTTATCTTACATCACAAGTTACATATCATATGGCGGTTTACAAATCATGGGCCCTAACGCCTCTTGGGCTTTAAGCTTCTTGGACTAAAGCGCCTTGCTCCATGTTTGGCTGGGCTTCAGTAGAAATAATCTCCATAGGCATAAACCGGCCTCTCCTGGGCGGTTTATACCTAGTAGTAATATCCCTGACAGCCGCGGAAGGCACTTTCATGTAAACCACCTTAGGAGAAGCTACCAAACTCCTAGATAATATTATGGTTAATTATTCTCAATGGCACACCGAAAGATCTACTAGTAAAAAAGTGCATGCTATTGAAGAAATTAGTGTTTTGAGTGGAAAGATGGATGAACTTATGAAATTATTTGCTGCTAAGAGTGCTTCTTCTGATCCTAACGATATGCCTTTCTCCACTTTGATTGAAAATAGCAATGAATCTTTGGATGTGAATTTTGTTGGTAGGAATAATTTTGGTAACAATGCTTATAGAGGTAATTTTAGTCCTGGGCCTTTTCCTAGTAATTCCTCTAATAACTATGGTAATTCCTACAACAACTCTTATGGAAAGATGCCTTCTGAATTTGAAACTAGTGTTAAGGAGTTTATGATCTCGCAAAAGAATTTCAATGCTATGCTTGAAGAGAAATTGCTTAAGGTTGATGAATTGGCTAGAAGTGTGGGTAGAATTACTCTTGATGTTGATTCTTTGAAACTTTGATCTATCCCACCTAAGCATGATATCAATGAGTCTCTCAAAGCTATGAGAATTTCCATTGACGAATGCAAAGAAAGAACCGCTAGAATGCGTGCTAAAAGAGAGGATTATATTAAATCGTGTTCTTCTAGTTATCACGAAAATAAAGATGAAGATATGAAAGTTATTGATGTTTCTCATATTAGATCCTTGTTTTCTAGTATAAATCTTGATGAAAATAGGATTGGAGATGATTCTGCTTTAAGGTGTCCCAATGATTCGGAGTTTTTAGATCTTGATGCTAAAATTGCTAAAAGTGGGAGTGAAGAGATTAAAACTTTGCATAGTGATGAACCCACTACTTTGGATTTCAAGGCATTCAACAATGATAATTGCTCTTTGATTGATTGTATTTCCTTGTTGCAATCCATACTAAATTCCCCGCATGCTTATAGTCAAAATAAAGCTTTCACCAAACACATAATTGATGCTTTGATGCAATCTTATGAAGAAAAACTTGAGTTGGAAGTTTCTATCCCTAGAAATCTTTATGATGAGTGGGAACCTACTATCAAAATAAAAATAAACGATTATGAATGCTATGCTTTGTGTGATTTGGGTGCAAGTGTCTCCACTATCCGAAAAACTTTGTGTGATTTGCTAGGGTTCCATGAGCTTGATGATTGCTCTTTAAATTTGCATCTTGCGGATTCCACTATTAAGAAACCTATGGGAAGAATTAATGATGTTCTTATTGTTGCCAATAGGAATTATGTGCACGTAGATTTCATTGTTCTTGATATAGATTGCAATCCTTCATGTCCTATTATTCTTGGTGGACCTTTGCTTATAACGATTGGTGCAATCATTGATATGAAGGAAGGAAATATTAGATTCCAATTTCGGTTGAAGAAAGGCATGGAACACTTTCCTAGAAAGAAAATCAAATTACCATATGAATCTATCATGAGAGCCACCTATGGATTGCCTTGCAAAGATGGCATACCTAGATCTACCTTGTATCGTGCCTAGCTAGGGGCGTAAAATGATAGCGCTTGTTGGGAGGCAACCCAATTTTATATTTCTTGTTTTTGTTGTTGTTAGGGAATAAATATTGCATATAGCCTCTGATTAGATGTGGTTTCTGTTGGGGAACGCAGTATTTCAAAATTCCTACGATCACGCAAGATCTATCTACCAGATGCATAGCAACGAGAGGGGAGAGTGTGTCTACGTACCCTCGTAGACCGAAAGCGGAAGCGTTAGAACAACGCGGTTGATGTAGTCGTACGTCTTCACGGCCCAATCGATCAAGCACCGAAACTACGGCACCGCCGAGTTCTAGCACACGTTCAGCTCAATGACGTCCCTCGAACTCCGATCCAGCTGAGTGTCGAGGGAGAGTTGCGTCAGCACGACGGCGTGGTGACGATCTTGATGTTCTACCGTCGCAGGGCTTCGCCTAAGCACCACTACAATATTATCGAGGAGAACTATGGTGGAGGGGGGCACCGCACACGGCTAAGAGATCAAGAGATCAATTGTTGTGTCTAGAGGTGCCCCCCTACCCCCGTATATAAAGGAGGGAGGGAGAGGCCGGCCCTAGAGGGAGCGCGCCAAGTGTGGGGAGTCCTACTAGGACTCCCAAGTCCTAGTAGGATTCCCCTTTCCTTTCCGGAGTAGGGGAGAAGAAAAGAGGGGGAGAGGGAGAAGGAAAAGGGGGCTGCACCCCTTGTCCAATTCGGACCAGAAGGGGGGCGCGCGCCTCCTTCCTTTTGGCCTATCTCCTCTATTCCCGTAACTCCCCGGTACTCCGAAAATACCCGAATCACTCGGAACCTTTCCGATGTCCGAATATAGTCGTCCAATATATCGATTTTTACGTCTCGACCATTTCGAGACTCCTCGTCATGTCCCCGATCTCATCCGGGACTCCAAACTCCTTCGAGACATCAAAACTCATAAACTCATAATAAAATTGTCATCGAAACCTTAAGCGTGCGGACCCTACGGGTTCGAGAACTATGTAGACATGACCGAGACACGTCTCCGGTCAATAACCAATAGCGGAACCTGGATGCTCATATTGGCTCCCACATATTCTACGAAGATCTTTATCGGTCAAACCGCATAACAACATACGTTGTTCCTTTTGTCATCGGTATGTTACTTGCCCGAGAATCGATCGTCGGTATCTCAATACCTAGTTCAATCTCGTTACCGGCACGTCTCTTTACTCGTTCCATAATACATCATCCCGCAACTAACTCATTAGCTGCAATGCTTGCAAGGCTTATAGTGATGTGCATTACCGAGTGGGCCTAGAGATACCTCTCCGACAATAGGAGTGACAAATCCTAATCTCGAAATACGCCAACCCAACAAGTACCTTCGGAGACACCTGTAGAGTACCTTTATAATCACCCAGTTACGTTGTGACGTTTGGTAGCACACAAAGTGTTCCTTCGGTATTCGGGAGTTGCATAATCTCATAGTCATAGGAACATGTATAAGTCATGAAGAAAGCAATAGCAGTAAAACTTAAACGATCATAGTGCTAAGCTAACGGATGGGTCTTGTCCATCACATCATTCTCGTAATGATGTGATCCCCTTGATCAAATGACAACTCATGTCTATGGCTAGGAAACATAACCATCTTTGATCAATGAGCTAGTCTAGTAGAGGCATACTAGGGACACTTTGTTTTGTCTATGTATTCACACATGTACTAAGTTTCCGGTTAATACAATTCTAGCATGAATAATAAACATTTATCATGATATAAGGAAATAAATAATAACTTTATTATTGCCTCTAGGGCATATTTCCTTCAGTCTCCCACTTGCACTAGAGTCGATAATCTAGATCACATCACCATGTGATTAACACCAATTGTTCACATCACCATGTGACTACCACCCATAGTTCTCATCGCCATGTGACCAATACCCAAAGGGTTTACTAGAGTCAACAATGTAGTTCACATCCTCATGTGATTAACACCCAAAGAGTACTAAGGTGTGATCATTTTTTGCTTCGTGAGAGAAGTTTAGTCAACGGGTCTGTCACATTCAGATCCGTATGTATTTCGCAAATTTCTATGTCTACAATGCTCTGCATGGAGCTACTCTAGCTAATTGCTCCCACTTTCAATACGCATCCAGATTGATACTTAGAGCCATATGGATTTAGTGTCAAAGCTTGCATCGGCGTAACCCTTTACGACGAACTCTTTATCACCTCCATCGAGAAACATTTCCTTAGTCATCCAGATACTAAGGATAATTTTGACCACTGTCCAGTGATCTACTCCTAGATCACTATTGTACCTTCTTGTCAAACTCATGGCAAAGTACACAACATGTTTGGTACACAGCATGGCGTACTTTATAGAACCTATGGCTGAGGCATAGGGAATGACTTTCATTCTCTCTATATTTTTCTGCCGTGATCAGGCTTTAAGTCTTACTCAACTTCACACCTTACCAGTCAGGCAAGAACTCCTTCTTTGATTGAGCCATTTTGAACTACTTCAAAATCTTATCAAGGTATGTGCTCATTGAAAAAAATTATCAAGTGTCTCGATCTATCTCTATAGATCTTGATGCTCAATATGTAAGCAGCTTCACCGAGGTCTTTTTTTGAAAAACTCCTTTCAAACACTCCTTTATGCTTTCCAGAAAATTCTACATCTTTTCCGATCGACAATATGTCATTCACATATACTCATCAGAAAGGTTGTAGTGCTCCCACTCACTTTCTTGTAAATACAGGCTTCACCGCAAGTCTGTATAAATCTATATGCTTTGATCAACTTATCAAAGCGTATATTCCAACTCTGAGATGCTTGCACCAGTCCATAGATGGATCGCTGGAGCTTGCACACTTTTTTAGCACCTTTAGGATCGACAAAACATTCTGGTTGCATCATATGCAACTCTTCTTTAAGATATTCATTCAGGAATGCAGTTTTGACATCCATTTGCCAGATTTCATAAAATGCGGCAATTGCTAACATGATTCGGACAGACTTAAGCATCGCTACGGGTGAGAAAGTCTCATCGTAGTCAACTCTTTGAACTTGTTGAAAACCTTTCGCAACAAGTCGAGCTTTCTAAACAGTAACATTACCGTCAGCGTCGGTCTTCCTCTTGAAGATCCATTTATTTTGGATGGCTTGTCGATCATCGGGCAAGTCAACCAAAGTCCACACTTTGTTCTCATACATGGATCCCATCTCAGATTTCATGGCCTCAAGCCATTTTGCGGAATTGGGGCTCATCATTGCTTCCTCATAGTTCGCAGGTTCATCATGGTCTAGTAACATGACTTCCAGAACTGGGTTGCCGTACCACTCTGGTGCGGAACGTACTCTGGTTATCTACGAAGTTCAGCAGAAACTTGATCTGAAGTTTCATGATCATCATCATTAGCTTCCTCACTAATTGGTGTAGGAATCACTGGAACTAGTTTATGTGATGTACTACTTTCCAATTCGGGAGAAGGTACAATTACCTCATCAAGTTCCACTTTCCTCCCACTCACTTCTTTCGAGAGAAACTCCTTCTCTAGAAAGGATCCATTCCTAGCAACAAAGACCTTGCCTTCGGATCTGTGATAGAAGGTGTACCCAACAGTTTCTTTTGGGTATCCTATGAAGATTTACTTCTCTGATTTGGGTTCGAGCTTATCATGTTGAAACTTTTTCACATAAGCATCGCAGTCCCAAACTTAAAGAAATGACAGCTTAGGTTTCTCGTCAAACCATAGTTCATACGGTGTCATCTCCACGGATTTAGATGGTGCCCTATTTAACGTGAATGTAGCTGTCTCTAATGCATAACCCCAAAAGCGATAGTGGTAGATCGGTAAGAGACATCATCGATCACACCATATCTAATAAAGTACGGTTACGACGTTCAGACACACCATTACACTGTGGTGTTCCAGGTGGCGTGAGTAGTGAAACTATTTCACATTGTTTTTACTGAAGCCCAAACTCGCTAAATCAAATATTTTACCTCTACGATCATATCGTAGAAACTCTTATTTTCTTGTTACGATGATTCTCCACTTCACTCTAAAATTCTTTGAACTTTTCAAATGTTTCAGACTTGTGCTTCAGTAAGTAGATATACCCATATCTGCTCAAATCATCAGTGAAGGTCAGAAAATAACGATACCCGCCGCGAGCTTCAACACTCATTGGTCCGCATACATCACTATGTATGATTTCCAACAACTCTGTTGCTCGCTCCACAGTTCCGGAGAATGGAGTTTTAGTCATCTTGCCCATGAGGCATGGTTTGCAAGCACCAAGTGATTCATAATCAAGTGATTCCAAAAGTCCATCACTATGGAGTTTCTTCATGCGCTTTACACCAATATGACCTAAACGGCAGTGCCACAAATAAGTTGCACTATCATTATTAACCTTGCATCTTTTTGCTTCAATATTATGAATATGTGTATCACACGATCGAGATCCAACAAACCATTTTCATTGGGTGTATGACCATAGAAGGTTTTACTCATGTAAACAGAACAACAATTATTCTCTAACTTACATGAATAACCGTATTGCAATAAACATGATCAAATCATATTCATGCTCAACACAAACACCAAATAACACTTATTTAGGTTCAACACTAATCCCGAAAGTATAGGGAGTGTGCGATGATGATCATATCAATCTTGGAACTACTTCCAATACACATCGTCACTTCATCCTTTAACTATTTTCTGTTCATTATGCAACTCCCATTTCGAGTTACTACTCTTTAGCAACTGAACCAGTATCAAATACCGAGGGGTTGCTATGAACACTAGTAAAATACACATCAATAATCTGTATATCAAATATACCTTTGTTCACTTTGCCATCCTTCTTATCCGCGAAATATCTAGGGCAGTTCCACTTCCAGTGACCATTTCCTTTGCAGTAGAAGCACTTAGTTTCAGGCTTGAGTTTAGCTTTGGGTTTCTTCATGGGAGTGACAACTTGCTTGTCATTCTTCTTGAAGTTCCCCTTCTATCCCTTTGCCCTTTACTTGAAACAAGTGGTCTTATTAAGCATCAATACTTGATGCTCTTTCTTGATTTCTACCTTTGCTGATTTCAGGATCGCGAAGAGCTCGGGAATTACCTTCGTCATCCCTTGCATATTATAGTTCATCACGAAGTTCTACTAACTTGGTGATAGTGACTAGAGAACTTTGTAAATTACTATCTTATCTGGAAGATTAACTCCCACTTGATTCAAGTAATTGTAGTACCTAGACAATCTGAGCACATGCTCACTGGTTGAGTTATTCTCCTCCATCTTGTAGGCAAAGTACTGTCAGAGGTATTACACCTCTCGACACGGGCATGAGTATGAAATACTTATTTCAACTCTTGGAACATCTCATATGCTCTGTGGCGTTCAAAACATTTTTGAAGTCCCGGTTCTAAGCCGTAAAGCATGGTGCACTTAAACTATCAAGTAGTCATCATACCGAGCTTTTGTCAAAACGTTCATAACGTCTACATCTGCTCCTGCAATAGGTCTGTCACCTTGCGGTGCATCAAGGACATAATTCTATGTGCAGCAATGAGGATAATCCTCAGATCACGGAACAATTCCGCATCATTGCTACTAACATCTTTCAACTTAGTTTTCTCTAGGAACATATAAAAAAATAAACGTGGAGCAACATCGCGAGCTATTGATCTACAACATAGATATGCTAATACTACCAGGACTAAGTTCATGATAAATTAAAGTTCAATTTAATCATATTACTTAAGAACTCCCACTTAGATAGACATCCCTCTAGTAATCTAAATGATCACGTGATCCAAATCAACTAACCCATGTCCGATCATCACGTGAGATGGAGTAGTTTCAATGGTGAACATCTTATGTTGATCATATCTACTATATGATTCACGCTCGACCTTTCGGTCTCCAGTGTTCCGAGGCCATATCTGCATATGCTAGGCTCGTCAAGTTTAACCCGAGTATTCTACATGTGCAAAACTGTCTTCCACCCGTTGTATTTGAACGTAGAGCTTATCACACCCGATCATCACGTGGTGTCTCGGCACGAAGAACTTTCGCAACGGTGCATACTCAGGGAGAACACTTGTACCTTGAAATTTTGTAAGGGATCATCTTATAATGCTACCGTCGTTTTAAGCAAAATAAGAAGCATAATAAGATAAACAACACATGCAAATCAAAATATGTGACATGATATGGCCATCATCGTCTTGTGCTTTTGATCTCCATCTCCAAAGCACCGTCATGATCACCTTTGTCACCGGCACGACACCTTGATCTCCATCGTAGCATCGTTGTCGTCTCGCCAACTATTGTTTCTACGGCAATCGCTACTGCTTAGTGATAAAGTAAAGCAATTACATGGCGATTGCATTTCATACAATAAAGCGACAACCATATGGCTCCTGCCAGTTGCCGATAACTTTACAAAACATGATCATCTCATACAAAGCCGTATAACTCATCATGTCTTGACCATATCACATCACAACATGCCCTGCAAAAACAAGTTAGACGTCCTCTACTTTGTTGTTGCAAGTTTTACGTGGCTGCTACGGCTTTAACAAGAACCGTTCTTACCTACGCATACAAAACCACAACGATGTTTCGTCAAGTATGTGATGTTTTAAGCTTCACAAGGACCGGGCGTAGGCACACTTGATTCAGCTAAAGTGAGAGAGACAGACACCCGCCAGTCACCTTTAAGCAATGAGTGCTCATAACGGTGAAACCAGTCTCGCGTAAGCGTACGCGTAATGTCGGTCCGGGCCGCTTCATCTCACAATATCGCCGAAGCAAAGTATGACATGCTGCTAAGCAGTATGACTAGTATCGCCCACAACTCATTGTGTTCTACTCGTGCATATCATCTACGCATAGACCTGGCTCATGATGCCACTGTTGGGGAACGCAGTATTTCAAAATTCCTACGATCACGCAAGATCTATCTACCAGATGCATAGCAACGAGAGGGGAGAGTGTGTCTACGTACCCTCGTAGACCGAAAGCGGAAGCGTTAGAACAACGCGGTTGATGTAGTCGTACGTCTTCACGGCCCGATCGATCAAGCACCGAAACTACGGCACCTCCGAGTTCTAGCACACGTTCAGCTCGATGACGTCCCTCGAACTCCGATCCAGCTGAGTGTCGAGGGAGAGTTGCGTCAGCACGACGGCGTGGTGACGATCTTGATGTTCTACCGTCGCAGGGCTTCGCCTAAGCACCGCTACAATATTATCGAGGAGAACTATGGTGGAGGGGGGCACCGCACACGGCTAAGAGATCAAGAGATCAATTGTTGTGTCTAGAGGTGCCCTCCTACCCCCGTATATAAAGGAGGGAGGGAGAGGCCGGCCCTAGAGGGAGCGCGCCAAGTGTGGGGAGTCCTACTAGGACTCCCAAGTCCTAGTAGGATTCCCCTTTCCTTTCCGGAGTAGGAGAGAAGGAAAGAGGGGGAGAGGGAGAAGGAAAAGGGGGCTGCACCCCTTGTCCAATTCGGACCAGAAGGGGGGCGCGCGCCTCCTTCCTTTTGGCCTATCTCCTCTATTCCCGTAACTCCCCGGTACTCCGAAAATATCCGAATCACTCGGAACCTTTCCAATGTCCAAATATAGTCGTCCAATATATCGATTTTTACGTCTCGACCATTTCGAGACTCCTCGTCATGTCCCCGATCTCATCCGGGACTCCGAACTCCTTCGGTACATCAAAACTCATAAACTCATAATAAAACTGTCATCGAAACCTTAAGCGTGCGGACCCTACGGGTTCGAGAACTATGTAGACATGACCGAGACACGTCTCCGGTCAATAACCAATAGCGGAACCTGGATGCTCATATTGGCTCCCACATATTCTACAAAGATCTTTATCGGTCAAACCGTATAACGACATACGTTGTTCCTTTTGTCATCGGTATGTTACTTGCCCGAGATTCGATCGTCAGTATCTCAATACCTAGTTCAATCTCGTTACCGACACGTCTCTTTACTCGTTCCGTAATACATCATCCCGCAACTAACTCATTAGCTGCAATGCTTGCAAGGCTTATAGTGATGTGCATTACCGAGTGGGCCCAGAGATACCTCTCCGACAATCGGAGTGACAAATCCTAATCTCGAAATACGCCAACCCAACAAGTACCTTCGGAGACACCTGTAGAGTACCTTTATAATCACCCAGTTACGTTGTGACGTTTGGTAGCACACAAAGTGTTCCTTCGGTATTCGGGAGTTGCATAATCTCATAGTCATAGGAACATGTATAAGTCATGAAGAAAGCAATAGCAGTAAAACTTAAACGATCATAGTGCTAAGCTAATGGATGGGTCTTGTCCATCACATCATTCTCCTAATGATGTGATCCCCTTGATCAACTGACAACTCATGTCTATGGCTAGGAAACATAACCATCTTTGATCAATGAGCTAGTCTAGTAGAGGCATACTAGGGACACTCTGTTTTGTCTATGTATTCACACATGTACTAAGTTTCCGGTTAATACAATTCTAGCATGAATAATAAACATTTATCATGATATAAGGAAATAAATAATAACTTTATTATTGCCTCTAGGGCATATTTCTTCAGTTTCATGTTTTGTTTAGTGTTTGTGCCAAGTAGAACCTTTGGGAAGACTTGTGTGAAGTTTATGTGATCTTGTTGTGAAAAAAAGAATCGTTAGCACTAGCTAAAGTGGTCGTCAGATTTTACTGGAGCGTGCTATTTAGTTGATTCTTTTTGCAGATGATTAGTAGAAAAATTTCCCAAATTTACCAATTTAGTTTGAATTTTTTGGAGTTCCAGAATTAGGCGAAACCTGCAGATTACTACAAACTGTTCTTTTTTTGACAAATTCTGTTTTTCGTGTGTTGTTTGCTTATTTCAATGCATCTATGAGTAGTATTGGAGGATATGAACCATAGAGAAGTTGGAATACAGTAGGTTAACACCAATATAAACAAAGAATGAATTCATTGATGCACCTTTGAGTACTGGTTTGCTTTCTTATACTAACGGAGCTCACGAGAATTTTTGTCTAAGTTTTGTGTTGTGAAGTTTTCAAGTTTTGAGTATTGCTTTGATGGACTATGGAACAAGGAGTAGCAAAGTCCTAAGCTTGGGGATGCCCATGGCACCCCAAGTAAATTCAAGATAATCAAAAGCCTAAGCTTGGGGATGCCCCGGGAAGGTATCGCCTCTTTCGTCTTCATCCATCGGTAACTATACTTGGAGCTATATTTTTATTCGCAACATGATATGTGTTTTGTTTGGAGCGTCTTGTATAATTTGAGTCTTTGCTTGTTAGTTTGTCACAATCATACTTGCTGGACACACCTATTTGAGAGAGTTAAATATGGCCTAGGAATTGTTAGAACACTCTATGTGCTTCACTTATATCTTTTGAGTTGAATAGTTTTTGCTCTAGTGCTTCACTTATATCTTTTAGAACACGGTGGTGGTAATATTTTGTACAAATTGTTGAACTCTCATGCTTCACTTATATCAATTTGAGAGTCTATTAAAACAGCATGGTAATGTGTTTAGGCTAAAGAAACTAGTCTTCACATGATAGAGTCAATGTGGTAAAAAAAATCACACCAAGTGCATTTAATAGAATGAGATGTTGGATGCTTGATAATTGTTTTGAGATATGAGGATAGTGATATTAGAGTCATGCTAGTGGAGTTATTATGAAATTGAGAAATACTTGTGTTAAGGTTAGTGATTCCCGTAGCATGCACATATGGTGAACCGCTATGTGACGAAGTTAGAGCATGAGGTATTTGTAAAGTGCCAACCTTTGTGTGGAGGTCGGGGGCGCGCGATGGTTAACTCCTACCAACCTCCCGCCTAGGAGCATGCGTTGATTGCTTTGTTTTTATGACTCGTAGATCTTTGCAATAAGTATATGAGTTCTTATGACTAATGTTGAGTCCATGGATTATACGCACTCTCATCCTTCCACCATTGCTAGCCTCTCTTGTACCCCGCAACTTTCGCCGGTACCATAAACCCACTATATATCCTTCCTCAAAACTGCCACCATATTATTCCTCAAAACAGCCACCATATTATTCCTCAAAACAGCCACCATACCTACCTATCATGGCATTTCCATAGCCATTCCGAGATATATTGCCATGCAACTTTCCACCGTTCCGTTCAGATGACACGCATCATATTGTCATATTGCCATGCATGATCATGTAGTTGACGTCGAATTTGTGGCAAAGCCACCATGCATAATCTTCATATATGTCACTCTTGATTCATTGCACATCTCGGTACACCGCCGGAGGCATTCATGTGGAGTCATACTTGTTGTAGTATCGAGTTGTAATTTCGAGTTGTAATAAAAGTGTGATGATCATCATTATTAGAGCATTGTCCCATGTGAGGAAAGGCCAATAAAAAAAGAGATGGACCAAAAAATATAGAGAGGGGCTAATAAAAAAAGAGAGAAAGCCCCTCCAAAAAAATGAGAGAAAAGAGAGAAGGGACAATTGCTACTATCTTTTTCCACACTTGCGCTTCAACGTAGCACCGTGTTCTTCATTGTAGAGAATCTCATGTTTAGTCACTTTCATATACTAGTGGGAACTTTCGTTATAGAACTTGGCTTATATATTCCAACGATGGGCTTCCTCAAATGCCCTACGTCTTCGTGAGCAGGCAAGTTGGATGCACACCCACTAGTTTCTTTTGTTGAGCTTTCATACATACTTAGCTCTAGTACATCCGTTGCATGGCAATCCCTACTCACTCACATTGATATCTATTAATGGGCATCTCCATAGCCCGTTGATACGCCTAGTCGATGTGAGACTATCTCCCTCCTTTTTTTCTTCTCCACAACCACCTCTATTCCACCTATAGTGATATATCCATGGCTCACGCTCATGTATTGCGTGAAAGTTGAAAGGTTTGAAAAGATAGAGTATGAAAACAAGTGCTTGGCTGAAATCGGGGTTGCGCGTGATATGAATATTTTGTGTGATGAAGAGGGAGCATAGCCAGACTATATGGTTTTGTAGGGATAACTTTCTTTAGCCATAGTATTTTGAGAAGACATGATTGCTTTGTTAGTATGCTTGAAGTATTGTTATTTCTAATGTCAATATAGACTTTTATGTTGAATCTTTCAGATCTGAACATTCATGCCACAATTAAGATAATTACATTCAGAAACTATATTGGTTAGCATTCCACATCAAAAATTCTTTCTTTATCATTTACCTACTCGAGGACGAGCAGGAATTAAGCTTGGGGATGCTTGACACGTCTCCAACGTATCTATAATTTTTTTATTCTTCCATGCTATTATTTATGAAGTCTTGGATGTTTATTGGGCTTTATCATACAATTTTATATCATTTTTGGGACTAACCAACTAACCCAAAGGCCCAGTCCAGATTGCTGTTTTTGCCTTTTTCAGGGGGCTACAGAAAAAGAATATCAAACGGAGTCCAAATGGAATGAAACCTTCGCGAGAGATATTTTTGGAGAAAATTGTGCACGAGGGACTTGACAACCACGTCAGGGGATCGAGGGGCTGCCCACGAGGGTGGGGGTGCGCCCCCCTTCCCAGGGCATGCCCCCTACCTCATGGGGCCCCCGAGCACCCCCCCGGTGTCCTCCTTCTTCCAATATAAGTCCACCTACCCCGAAAGCGTCGACACCAGAGAGAAAACCCTAATTCCACCGCCGTGACCTTCTGTTCCCGTGAGATCCCATCTTGGAGCCTGTTCCGGAGCTCCACCGGAGGGGGATCCATCATGGAGTTCATCACCATCATCATCATCATCATCATCATCACCCTCACCATGAGTTGTGAGTAGTTTACTACAGACCTTCGGGTCCATAGCTAGTATCTAGATGGCTTCTTCTCTCTCTCTGGATCTCAATACAAAGTTCTCATCGGTCTTTGAGGAGATCTATTCGATGTAATCTCTTTTTGTGGTGTGTTTGTCGAGATCCGATGAATTGTGAGTTTATGATCAAGATTATTTATGAAAGATATTTGGTTCTTCTCTGAACCTTTTATGTGTGCTCATAATATCCTTGCAAGTCTCTTCAAATTATTGGTTTGGTTTGGCCTACTAGATCTATAGTTCTTGCAATGGGAGAAGTGCTTGGCTTTGGGTTCAATCTTGTGGTGTCCTTTCCCAGTGATAGTAGGGGCAGCAAGGCACGTATTGTATTGTTGCCATCGAGGATAAAAAGATGGGGTTTATATCATATTGCTTGAGTTTATCCCTCTACATCATGTCATCTTGTTTAAGGCGTTACTCTGTTCTGATGAACTCAATACACTAGATGCATGCTGGATAGCGGTCGATGTGTGGAGTAATATTAGTAGATGCAGGAAGGAGTCGGTCTACTTGTCTCGGACGTGATGCCTATATACAATGATCATTCCTAGATAGTCTCATAATTATTCGCTTTTCTATCAATTGCTCGACAGTAATTTGTTTACCCGCCGTAGAATATCGCTATCATGAGAGAAGCCACTAGAGAACACTATGGCCCCCGGGTCTATTCTCAACATCTCAATCTGCATCCACTTTACTTTTATCGCTTTTATTTGCTGTTATTATAAACCAAAAATATAAACTATCATCTCTTTCAGATCTCACTTTTGTAAGTGACCGTAAAGGGATTGACAACCCCTTATCGCGTTGGTTGCGAAGTTCTTATTTGTTTGTGCAGGTGCGAGGTACTCGCGTGTGGTCTCCTACTGGATTGATACCTTCGTTCTCAAAAACTTAGGGAAATACTTATGGTACTGTGCTGCATCTCCCTTTCCTCCTCGAGGGAATACAACGCAAGCTCGAGAAGTAGTAGATTGCAATAGTGATTACCGTTCTAGTTATTGATTGCCTTGGGACAAATAACTTTCTAGTGACAAAAAGCTCTCTACTAAAACTAATTTAGTTGTGTCTTTATCTTAACAGCCCCTAGTTTTATTTACGCGCTCTTTATATTCTTGCAAACCTATCCCACCAAAACTACAAACTACTTCTAGTTTCATACTTGTTCTAGGTAAAGTAAACGTCAAGCGTGCGTAGAGTTGTATCGGTGGTCTATAGAACTTGAGGGAATATTTGTTCTGCCTTTAGCTCCTCGTTGGGTTCAACACTCTTACTTATTGAAAGAGGCTACAACTGATCCCCTACACTTGTGGGTTATCAAGACCTTTTTCCGGCGCGGTTGCCGGGGAGCAATAGCGTGGGGTGAATATTCTCGTGTGTGCTTGTTTGCTTTATCAGTAAGTAGATTTTATTTGCTGTTCTAAGTTGTTCTCTATCTTTAGTTTTGTATATGGAACACAAAATATCAAAAAATTAGGTGTACTTGCTACTCATGGAGATGGGGAACCTCCTAAAACCCTCGATGCTCAGTATGTGAAAGATATTATGTACAACTTTGATAATCCTGAGGAAACCCCATCCAACTATATAATGGGAATAACGTTGGATCAACATGAATACTTTAGGGATTATTGGTTGACACAAAAATGGAAACTATTATGGGATCAAATTTATATGTTGTGTTGGTATGCTCGGCAACTATGCTTGAGATATGATTATACTTGTTGTTGTAGGATGAAGGCTCCACACCTTCCCTTTTCATGCAAATTTAATGATAATGAAACCTTAGCTTCTTATGCTAATGGTATATATGATTATTATGATGTGGAACAAATAGAAGAATTCGTTGTTTTTAAGGGTGCTTATGAAATTGAATCTCTGTTTAAAAAGAATGATGCTTTTGATGATGATGTTTCTTGGCCTGAAAATCTTGCTATATTGAAATATTGCTATTTGAATTATGAATATAACTCCGATATTGATGCGTTTATTGAGAAGGTCTCCGTTGTCCAAGAAGAGACTAATATTTTACAGGAGTCTATGGAAGAAGCAATTAATGACATTGTGAGCTCATTGGATGAAAAAGATGAGAGGAGAGCGAAGAACAAAAGGAGGAAGTGCAGATTAGCTACCCGTGCCCACCTTCTAATGAGAGTAACTTTTTACCCCATATATTGTTTAATTTCCCTTCGTGCTTACCGAAGGATGAATACTATGATGATTGCTATGTGATACGTCTCCAACGTATCTATAATTTTTTATTGTTCCATGCTATTATTTATGAAGTCTTGGATGTTTAATGGGCTTTATCATACACCTTTATATCTTTTTTGGGAATAACCTACTGACCCAAAGGCCCAGTCCAGATTGCTGTTTTTTGCCTGTTTCAAGGTTCTGCAGAAAAAGAATATCAAACGGAGTCCAAACGGAATGAAACCTTCACGAAAGATATTTTTGGAGAAAATCACGCACAGTGGACTTGAGAACCACATCAGGGGAGCCTCGGGGTGTCCACGAGGGTGGGGGCGCGCCCCCCTGCCTCGTGGGCCCCTCGAGCACCCCCTGGTGTCCTCCTTCCTCCTATATAAGTCTACGTACCCCGAAACCTTCGACAACAGAGAGAAAACCATAATTCCACTGCCGTAACCTTCTGTTCCTGTGAGATCCCATCTTGGAGCCTGTTCCAGAGCTCCACCAGAGGGAGATCCATCACGAAGTTCTTCATCATCATCATCATCGCCCTCACCACGAGTTGTGAGTAGTTTACTAAAGACCTTCAGGTCTATAGCTAGTATCTAGATGGCTTCTTCTCTCTCTCTGGATCTCAATACAAAGTTCTCCTTGGTCTTCGAGGAGATCTATTCGGTGTAATCTCTTTTTGCGGTGTGTTTGTCGAGATCCGATGAATTGTGAATTTATGATCAAGTTTATCTATGAAAAAAAATTGGTTCTTCTCTGAACTCTTTATGTGTGCTCATAATATCCTTGCAAGTCTCTTCGAATTATTGGTTTGGTTTGGCCTACTAGGTCTATAGTTCTTGCAATGGGAGAAGTGCTTGGCTTTGGGTTCAATCTTGCGGTGTCCTTTCCTAGTGACAGTAGGGGCAGCAAGGCACGTATTGTATTGTTGCCATCAAGGATAAAAAGATGGGGTTTCTTGCTTAAGGCGTTACTCTGTTCTTATGAACTCAATACACTAGATGCATGCTGGATAGCGGTCGATGTGTGGAGTAATAGTAGTAGATGCAGAATCGTTTCGGTCAACTTGTCTCGGACGTGATGCCTATATACAATGATCATGCCTAGGTAGTCTCATAATTATTCGCTTTTCTATCATGAGAGAAGCCACTAGAGAACACTATGGCCCCCGGGTCTATTCTCATCATATCAATCTACATCTACTTTACTTTTATCGCTTTGGTTTGCTGTTCTTATAAACCAAAAATACTAAAAATATAAACTATCATCTCTATCAGATCTCACTTTCGTAAGTGACCGTAAAGGGATTGACAACCCCTTATCGCGTTGGCTGCAAAGTTCTTATTTGTTTGTGCAGGTGCGAGGGACTCGTGCGTGGTCTCCTACTAGATTGATACCTTGGTTCTCAAAAACTGAGGGAAATACTTACGCTATTGTGATGCATCTCCCTTTCCTCTTCGAGGGAATACAACGCAAGCTCGAGAAGTAGCAAGAAGAATTTCTGGCACCGTTGCCGGGGAGGCTTACTCAAAAGTCATATACCAAGTACCTATCACAAACCCTTATCCTTCGCATTACATTTATTTGCCTCTCGTTTTCCTCTCCCCCACTTCACCCTTGCTGTTTTATTTTCCCTTCTTCCGTTGTGTGTTTATCGTTCGCTTGCTTCTTGTTTGATTGTGTGTTGCTTGCTTGCTTTCCCTCATGTCTGAGATGGGGGGCGATTTTATCGAGAAGGGTAGTAATGTCGAGGGCAACGTCTATGTTGACCCCCCGGATGAAGCTACCACTTTACATATTAATAAGTTCCTGGTTGGTAGTGGTAATATCATTGGAAAAGGAGTTCTTCAAGACTTCTTTACTTGTGCCAGTGCTTTGCCCACTATGGGTGGCTCTATTCTTCACGGAACTAGTAGCCTTGCGGATGTTGTATCTATGCTTATAGTAGAAATTGAAAGGCAATTTATCCATATGCATCCCTGTATTCAGAGAATCTTTCTGGAGTTTTCCAATATTGAGCATTCTTCTGTTAAGCATGCAGCTACTATCTTTTTGGCTCATGAATTTAGATTTATCATGAAAGAGGCCAAAGAAATGTTTTATCATTATGGAGTAGATGCCATTCGACCTCCCATAGAGGCTATCTTGTTCAATCAAGAAGACATAATGCGGTTGCGATCTTCTGATCATGTTGCTTTTAATGAAAACCTTAGAAAAAAGGTTCCTACCGGTGTCTTGATTGATAGAATTTCTGAGATGAACGATGGTTTTGCTATTCAAAACAATGGGTTAGGCTTCTCCCTTGAGCGAAGGCTTATGACCTTCTGCCAAAAGAATGCCTATAACGATGAATTGGTTGTCCACTACAAAGGGCCAAAAGAGGAACCTATTCCTCCTAAGATTGATGTGGGGGACTTTTGTCCCATTAAGTTTATCCCTTTTGATTACTTTTGCTTGCCACAAAGAAAGATTGCTGCTGAACGTAGGGAATATGAGACGAGCTTTCGTGACATATCATATCATTATGGCATTCCCTAGATCTATCCATGTATCGTGCCTAGCTAGGGGCGTAAAACGATAGCGCTTGTTGAGAGGCAACCCAATTTTATATTTTTTTTTTGTTTTTGTTTCTGTTAGGGATATTGCATCTAGCCTCTCATTAGATGTGATTTCATGTTTTGTTTAGTGTTTGTGCCAAGTAGAACCTTTGGGAAGACTTGTGTGAAGTTTATGTGATCTTGCTGTGAAAAACAGAATCGTTAGCGCTCACTAGAATGGTCATCAGATTTTACTGGAGCGTGCTATTTAGCTCATTCTTTATGCAGATGATTAATAGGCAAATTCCTCAAATTTACCAATTTAGTTTGAATTTTTTGGAGTTCCAGAAGTAGGCGAAACCTTCAGATTACTACAGACTGTTCTGTTTTTGACAGATTCTGTTTTTCGTGTGTTGTTTGCTTATTTCAATGCATCTATGAGTAATATTTGGAAGTATGAACCATAGAGAAGTTGGAATACAGTAGGTTTAACACAAATATAAACAAACAATGAATTCATTGCAGTACCTTTGTAATGCCCCAGATGTAACACTTTCCAATTATGGCAATATATGAAACTTTGAGTTCATCAATTCCATTCTGGGCTCTTCTTTCATTTCGGGTTTCTTCGTTTTGTCGTGTGCGTGTGTGCATTTCATACATGTCATGTTATCATGTGCATTGCATTGCATTCGTGTTGTCACTTGCACCCAGTTCCACTCGCCTCTTCCCGTTGTCTGTTTCGAGTTCCGACACTCACACACGTGCCCGTGGCACCCCTGAGTCCTTCTTTCATGTGTGGCCGTGTAACATTCCCGGAATGAGGTGAGACTTGTCGTGCGTTGTTGTTTTGGTATGAGTAGGCCAACTGTCAAGTTTCATCGCGTTTGGAGTTCGTTTGGTACTCCAATGGTTAACCTAGTGGGCTAAAAGTACCCCTTCCTTTTGGCCCAAGACCCCCTCCACAACAGCCCACTACCCAGCACAACCACTCCCATCCTCTCGGTCGTTGGATCGTGATCGTGTTGGCGAAAACCGCACCCCATTTGGACCTTCCTAGCTCCCAGAATCTATAAATAGGCCCTCTTCCCCCGAAATCCGGATCCAAACCCTAAATCTTATCCCTCCGCGTCGTCGGACACGTCCGCTCGGACGCGCCCGGCCAGTCAGACGGCGCCACGTGTCCGCCCCCGCGCCGCCGGGCCCCGCCGGCCCGGATTGGGCCCTCCCGGCCCATGACGCGCACTCCGCCCCCGCGCCTCGGCCCCGCCGGCCGCGTACCCGCCGCCGCGTTTTCTCCCCGCACCGCCGCTTTCGCCCACGGATCCGCCGCCGCCTCTGCCCGAGGTCTCCGCCTCCGGCCGTGGTAGCCGTCGGCCCCGACGCCCTCGCCGCCGGCGAGCCGCTGACTTCCGCGCCGCCGCGCGCCTCCGGCCCGACACCATGCCGCCGGCCGGCTCCTCCACCGCCGCTGCCAGTGCTCCCTCCGGTCACCTTCCCCACTAACTCCGGCGAGCCTCCGGCCATCTTCTCCAACTCCAGCGAGAACCCGCGGATCTGGACCAAATCCACCGGTCCCCGATCCAAACGCCCGGATATCCCCGTCCCGGAATGCCTCTGTCCCGCGTTGACTTTCCCGGAGGTATAAAAACCACTAAGTCCCAGATCTGCTATATTTTGTTGCCTCCTTTGCATGGCTGTAACTTCGTGCTCGTAGATCCGTTTTGGGCGTGTGATATATCAAAATGATCGTGGTGATGTGCTCTACATTTTGTTCCATTGTGGCATGCTTGTTTGAGATCATCTTGATGACCTAATCATCGTGACAAGAGTGCTACTTGTTATAAACTACTGTTACTTGTTAATTTGATGCCATGTTTGAGATATGATAACTTGGTGCATGTTTATCCAAATGGAGCATATGATATGTCAAAATGTTCATTGTGAAGTGCTCTACATGATGGTTGCTGTAGCATTCTAGGTGTCATATTGCCATGTTAATATCTATTGCAAAAGTGCATGTGGCTGTTATGTGCTGAATCTTGTTATGAGATGCTGATTTGAAGTGCTCATTGCTATTGATGTGTTTGTCCTCATGTCACATGTCAATATGTTTTAGAAACACCATCATATGGTCTTTGCTGTGGTGCAAACCACTTTCCATGATATGCCTTGAGGTGACTTAAACAATCTTGTAAACATGCCATGCCAATGTTACTGTTTTATACTTAGTGAAAAAACTGCTAAGTCTGGAATCTGTTTTAACCTGATGCTATGTTTGCTTGATGCCCCACTCAATTCCATGCTTGTTTTGGAGTGGCCAATGATCATTCCTTGTTGTCCATGTTTTTGTCTATCCATCCATGCCCTCACTTGAACATATGGATTGCTTTAGCTTATTTATTTCTTGCTCTTAAGTTGCTATAAATTATAACTATCAGGTTTTTATCAGCATGATCAATTTGGTGTAGCTTGTTGCTATTGATCCATGCCTCCTATGGAGTTGCTCCAATGGAGTTGTTTGCTGTATGCTATGTCCACTACATGTCCATGATCTTTATATGCTTAGTGGAGTTGATATGCATGTTGTTTTGTGACCCCAAAGGCAGCATCGTGATGATGTTTTTGCCTTCCCAGATTTTGACTAAGTCTGGATAAATTTATTGCAACTTGACATGCTTGGTTAATTGTGTTCCAGTAGGTATTTGGGTGTGTTCTAAGTTCTTGCTTGTTAAGTAACATGTCTACTTCACATCCATGCTTCTTGTCATCATGTTTGGGTGCTGTAGCATATATATCTCTTGCTCCAAAGTTGATATGTGGCTGTTAACTTCAGCTTTGCATTGTATCTTGTTTCGTGTGTATGTGTTGAACCGTTGCTCCGTTTTGAGCGTGCCCTATATGAAACTTGTGTGATTTTGCATGTAGAATCATAATATCATGTTGTTTACATGTTTGGAGTGTGTTTGCTTGATGTTTGGATGCATCTTGCACCGTTGTCTTGCTTGTCTTGTTTTGCTCATATCTTCTAGACCGTAGCTTCGAATAAAACAAACTTTAAATGAAACTTGACTAGAATTTCGTGTAGATCATCATGGTGCATGTTAACTTGCTGTTTAACAACTTTAACTTAAGGTTTGTTCAGATCTGGACCAATTTCTAAATATGCATATGAGGACTTACCAATTTTGCTATATGTTGATTCCGGCCTCATTTAAACTTGTTGTTTTGTGTTGTTCTTGTGTGCTTCATCCCTTGCCATGAAATGCATCATATGGACTTGTATTGTATCATGTTGATTGTGCATTGCACCGTGTTTGATGTTGTGTCATGTTGTGTTCTTGTGTTGATTAGAGCCGGGAGCCGAGACCGAGAACGAGGTTCCTACCGAGGTTGAGTACGAGGAGCCGTCTTACGATCCCATCGACGACTCGACATGCAAGATGACCTGGCCCAGATATCATTACTATCTTTGCCTATTGCTAGATGTCTCGCTCTTTACCTTATTGCCTCGATGCCTATGTTTGTTTGTCAGCCTCCTATTGTAGCCATGAATCTCTCTAACCACCCAACCTAGAAAACCTTTGATTGGCTACGTAAGCTTCGCTCAGCCCCTCTTATAGCATTGCTAGTTGCAGGAGAAGATTTGAACATTCTTGCTTCATGTTGAAGTTATTGTTGGGATATCACACTATATAATCTATTAAACTAAATCATCTATATATTGGTAATGGGTGGAAGGCTAAGCCTCTCGCTTGGTGTTTTGTTCCACTCATGCCACCCTAGGAACCGTTTAAACCGGTGTTATGTTCCTTGATTATGCGTTCCTAACACGGTTGGGGTTATGGGAGCCCCTCGATAACCTGCTTAGAGCTAAAGCTTTTCCAGCGAGGCCCGACTTTGGTTTTACATTTGCCTAACAACTAAAACTTGCCGAGGGAGTAATTAACCCAAGGATTTATTAATCAACCCCCTGGGCCAGTGCTCGTTATGAGTGTTGGTCCAAACTAGAGCCACTTGCGGTGCCACCCAGTTCACTGGGGTCTTCGGTTGCTGTACGTACTGCTCATCCGGTCGTGGCCTAAGACTAGATACGCGCAGCTACTGTCAGGGTGTCGGCATGCCGGGAGGTCTTGTTGGATTATTTTTACCTTAGTCGGAATATCTTGAGCACGGGATTCCGAGAATACTCGGGTCTTCCCACCTTGGAGTTGCGACTCCGTAGATCGTGAGCTTGTGATGGGCTAAGTTGGCACACCCCTGCAGGGTTTTGAACTTTCGAAAGCCGTGCCCGCGGTTATGTGGCTGATGGGAATTTGTTAATATCCGATTGTAGAAAACTTGACACCGTGTTCAGAATATACTACCAGCGTGAGTAACCGTAACGGTCATTTTTCGAAGGGGTTCGGAAATGAACACGGTGGGGTTATGATTGACGTGCTTAGATAGGATCACTTCGTGATCACTTTGACGCTCGTGGCACTTCTCTTCTCGCTCTAACCACGTAAGCTAGTGCTAGTGCAGCTGCAACCTTTGTTCTTCAGCCTTGTTCCACACCCAAGGCTTAGATAGTTTTGCTACCCGGGAACGGGATTGCTGAGTCCTCCGTGGCTCACAGATTCTACACAACACCAGATGCAAGTACGATGGTGAACTACACAGGTGACGTCACAGAGCTGTATAGGGAGTCCGATGAAGAACATGGGCGATACTACGTGTCTTACCCAGAGGATCAATAGTGGCTTCTACTAGGGGCGATTCGGACCTTGTGGCTTTATTTATGGTATCTTTCATTTGGATCTTCGTCTATAGTCGGACTGTGATGTTATTTGGATGATGATTGCTTATGTAATGTATTGTGTGACGTGGCAAGTGTAAGCCAACTACTCTTTTGCAATTTCATCCCTCTTTTACATGAGTCGTGCAAAGATACCATACTTGAGATCATTCTAGTATGAGCTTATACCTTTAAGTCGTGCCTCAACACATAGGAGGTATAATCTCATACTGGGCATTACAACCTTTGAGTAGTGGTTTGCTTTCTTATACTAACGGAGCTCACGAGAATTCTTGTCTAAGTTTTGTGTTGTGAAGTTTTCAAGTTTTGAGTATTGCTTTGATGGACTATGGAACAAGGAGTAGCAAGGGCCTAAGCTTGGGGATGCCCATAGCACCCCAAGTAAAATTCAAGGACAATCAGAATCCTAAGCTTGGGGATGCCCCGGGAAGGCATCCCCTCTTTTGTCTTCATCCATCGTTAACTATACTTGGAGCTATATTTTTATTCACCACATGATATGTGTTTTGCTTCGAGCGTCTTGTATAATTTGAGTCTTCGCTTGTTAGTTTGTCACAATCATCCTTGCTGGACACACCTATTTGAGAGAGTTAAATATGGCCTAGGAATTGTTGGAACACTCTATGTGCTTCACTTATATCTTTTGAGTTGAATAGTTTTTGCTCTAGTGCTTCACTTATATCTGTTAGAGCACGGTGGTGGTAATATTTTGTAGAATTTGTTGAACTCTCATGCTTAACTTATATCTATTTGAGAGTCTATTAAAACAGAATGGTAATGTGTTTAGGCTAATAAAACTAGTCTTCACATGATATACATCCAATGTCAATGTAGTAAAAAAATCACACTAAGTGCATTGAATATGATAAGATGTTGGATGCTTGATAATTGTTTTGAGATATGAGGATAGTGGTATTAGAGTCATGCTAGTAGAGTTATTATGAAATTGAGAAATACTTGGGTTAAGGTTAGTGATTCCCGTAGCATGCACGTATGGTGAACCGCTATGTGACGAAGTTAGAGCATGAGGTATTTGTAAAGTGCCAACCTTTGTGTGGAGGTCGGGGGCGCGCGATGGTTAACTCCTACCAACCTCCCGCCTAGGAGCATGCGTTGATTGCTTTGTTTTGATGACTCATGGATTTTTGCAATAAGTATATGAGTTCTTATGACTAATGTTGAGTCCATGGATTATACGCACTCTCACCCTTCCACCATTGCTAGCCTCTCTTGTACCGCACAACTTTCGCCGGTGCCATAAACCCACTATATATCCATCCTCAAAACAGCCACCATATTATTCCTCAAAACAGCCACCATACCTACCTATCATGGCATTTCCATAGCCATTCTGAGATATATTGCCATGCAACTTTCCACTGTTCCGTTCATATGACACGCATCATATTGTCATATTGACATGCATGATCATGTAGTTGACATCGTATTTGTGGCAAGGCCACCATGCATAACTTTTCATGCATGTCACTCTTGTTTCATTCCACATACCGGTACACCGCCGGAGGCATTCATATAGAGTCATACTTTGTTATAGTATCGAGTTGTAACGAAAGTGTGATGATCATCATTATTAGAGCATTGTCCCATGGGAGGAAAGGCTAAATCTATAAAGCCCCTCCGCAAAAAAAAAGAAAAAAAAGAAAGGCCAAAGAAAAAGAAAAAAAGAAAGGCCCAAAAAAAGGGAAAGAAAAATGGGACAATTACTACTATCTTTTTCCACACGTGTGCTTCAAAGTAGCACCATGTTCCTCATTGTAGAGAGTCTCATGTTTAGTCACTTTCGTATACTAGTGGGAATTTTCATTATAGAACTTGGCTTGTATATTCCAACGATGGGCTTCCTCAAGTGCCCTAGGTCTTCGTGAGCAAGCAAGTTGGATGCACACCCACTAGTTTCTTTTGTTGAGCTTTCGTACATACTTAGCTCTAGTGCATCCGTTGCATGGCAATCCCTACTCACTCACATTGATATCTATTGATGGGCATCTCCATAGCCCGTTGATACGCCTAGTCGATGTGAGACTATCTCCCTCCTTTTTGTCTTCTCCACAACCACCTCTATTCCACCCATAGTGCTATGTCCATGGCTCACGCTCATGTATTGTGTGAAAGTTGAAAGGTTTAAAAAATAGAGTATGAAAACAAGTGCTTGGCTGAAATTGGGGTTGTGCATAATATGAATATTTTGTGTGATGAAGAGGGAGCATAGCCAGACTATATGACTTTGTAGGGATAACTTTCTTTAGCCATAGTATTTTGAGAAGACATGATTACTTTGTTAGTGTAGTTGAACTATTGTTATTTCTTATGTCAATATAGACTTTTGTCTTGAATCTTTCATATCTGAACATTCATGCCACAATTAAGATAATTACATTGAAAAACTATATAGGTTAGCATTCCACATCAAAAATTCTTTCTTTATCATTTACCTACTCAAGGACGAGTAGGAATTAAGCTTGGGGATGCTTGATACGTCTCCAACGTATCTATAATTTTTTATTGTTCCAAGCTATTATTTATGAAGTCTCAGATGTTTAATGGGCTTTATCATACACTTTTATATCATTTTTGGGACTAACCTACTAACCCAAAGGCCAAGTCCAGATTGCTGTTTTTTGCCTGTTTCAGGGTTTTGCAGAAAAAGAATATCAAACGGAGTCCAAACGGAATGAAACCTTCGCGAGAGATATTTTTGGAGAAAATCACGCACATGGGACTTGAGAACCACGTCACGGGAGCCTCGGGGTGTCCACTAGGGTGGGGGCGCTCCCCCCTGCCTTGTGGGCCCCTCGAACACCCCCCCCCC
>LR738709.1:115739556-115792029 GCA_902687465.1 Secale cereale | reverse complement strand
CCCCCCCCGGTGTCCTCCTTCCTCCTATATAAGTCTATGTACCCCAAAACCTATGACAACAGAGAGAAAACCCTAATTCCACAGCCGTAACCTTCTGTTCCCGTGAGATCCCATCTTGGAGCCTGTTCCGGAGCTCCACCGGAAGGGGATCCATCACGGAGTTCTTCATCATCATCATCATCATCGCCCTCACCATGAGTTGTGAGTAGTTTACTACAGACCTTCGGGTATATAGCTAGTATCTAGATGGCTTCTTCTCTCTCTGGATCTCAATACAAAGTTCTCCTCGGTCTTCGAGGAGATCTATTCAATGTAATCTCTTTTTGCGGTGTGTTTGTCAAGATCCGATGAATTGTGAGTTTATGATCAAGATTATCTATGAATAATATTTGGTTCTTCTCTGAACTCTTTATGTGTGCTCATAATATCCTTGCAAGTCTCTTCGAATTATTGGTTTGGTTTGGCCTACTAGATCTATAGTTCTTGCAATGGGAGAAGTGTTTGGCTTTGGGTTCAATCTTGCGGTGTCCTTCCCCAGTGACAGTAGGGGCAGCAAGGCACGTATTGTATTGTTGCCATCGAGGATAAAAAGATGGGGTTTATATCATATTGCTTGAGTTTATCCCTCTACATCATGTCATCTTGCTTAAGGCGTTACGCTGTTCTTATGAACTCAATACACTAGATGCATGCTGGATGGCGGTCGATGTGTGGAGTAATAGTAGTAGATGCAGAGTTGTTTCGGTCAACTTGTCTCGGACGTTATGCCTATATACAATGATTATGCCTAGATAGTCTCATAATTATTCGTTTTTCTATCAATTGCTCGACAGTAATTTGTTTACCCGCCGTAGAATATCGCTATCATGAGAGAAGCCACTAGAGAACACTATGGCCCCCGGGTCTATTCTCAACATATCAATCTACATCTACTTTACTTTTATTGCTTTTATTTGTTGTTCTTATAAACCAAAAATACCAAAAATATAAACTATCATCTCTATCAGATCTCACTTTCGTAAGTGACCGTAAAGGGATTGACAACCCCTTATCGCGTTGGCTGCGAACTTCTTATTTGTTTGTGCAGGTGTGAGGGACTGGCGCGTGGTCTCCTACTGGATTGATACCTTGGTTCTCAAAAACTAAGGGAAATACTTACGCTACTGTGCTGCATCTCCCTTTCCTCTTCGAGGGAATACAACGCAAGCTCGAGAAGTAGCACTATGATCCCTTGGATTCTTTTGAAATATCCCTTTTTGATGATGCTTGCTATGCTTGTGGCCAAGATGTCAATATGAATTATGCTTATGGAGATGAACTTGCTATAGTTCCTCTTGTTAAACATGAGATTGTTGCTATTGCACCCACGCATGATGGTCCTATTATCTTTTTGAGTTCTCCAAACTACACTATATCGGAGAAGTTTGCACTTATTAAGGATTATATTGATGGGTTGCCTTTTTTTGTTACACATGATGATTTTGATGAGTATAATATGCATGTGCTTGCTGCTCCTACTTGCAATTATTATGAGAGAGGAACTACTTCTCCACCTCTCTATGTTTCCAACACGATAAAATTGCAAGAAACTGCTTATACTATGCATTGGTCTTTACTTGATGTACATGAATTGTTCTTTTATGACATGCCGATGCATAGGAAGAGAGATAGACTTCGTTGTTGCATGACACATATCACTTTGTGCTCACTACTCAATGCCAAATCATTGCTAATTAAAATTGGCTTTGATATACCTTGGGATCCGGGTGGATCCATTACTTGAGCACTATATGCCTAGCTTAATGGCTTTAAAGAAAGCGCTGCCAGGGAGACAACCTGGAAGTTTTAGAGAGTCATTTATTTCTGTTGTGTGCTTTTATAAAGTTTAAACACAAAAAAATAAATATGGCAACCTAAAACTTTTTCAAAAAGAAAAGTGAAAGTAAGAAGGACGAGCACCGTTGAAATGGGGGAGCTCCTTGAACTTTGTTCATGCACATGGAAACTTTGCAAATCTTGAATTACAGAAAATTTTCAACAAAAATAATTATCCCCTTGTACAATTCCATTGTATTATAAAAATAATGTGCCAAGACTTTCCTTTAGGATGATTAAACAGTTTGTTGGTTTGTGCGGTGCAAAAAACAGAAATTTTAGCTGTAGTGCGCGATTTTACATTTTTTTTACTTGAACGTCGAAAGGATCTGAAACTTTTTGCAAAGTATTTCTATACAAATTGTTGATTTTTTCTAATTTTGCCAGAATTTTTAGAGTTACAGAAGTATGGTTAATGTTCAGATTACTACAGACTGTCCTGTTTTCACATATTATTGTTAGAGCTTCATTATTTGCATATGTTTGAATTCTTGTTGAAGCCTCCTTGACATGGGGCCATAGAAATGTGATAGAATATTGTGGGTAATGTTTGTTCATAATTATACAATAATGTTACAGCAGTACATGATGGGATTTTATTGATCATATGCACTAACCCCGCCACTAAAAGTTCGGTTAAGTTTTGTGTGGATGAAGTGTTCGAAGATCGAGGAGGTCTCAATATGAGGAGAAGGAGGAGAGGAAAGAGCTCAAGCTTGGGGATGCCCGAGGCACCCCAAGTAAATATTCGAGGAGACTCAAGTGTCTAAGATTGGGGATGCCTCGGAAGGCATCCCATCTTCAACAAGTATCGGTATGTTTTCGGATTCGTTTCGTTCACATGATATGCGCAAACTCTTGGAGCGTCATGTGCTTTTTATTTTTCCTTTTAATAAATGCACCATGCTGGTATGAGATAGTCCTTGGTTGATTTATAGAATGCTCTTTGCAATTCACTTATATCTATGGCTTTATAGAATGCTTCTTGTGCTTCACTTATATCATTTGAAGTTTGGATTGCCTGTTTCTCTTCACATAGAAAACCGCCATTTGTAGAATGCTCTTTTGCTTCACTTATATTTGTTAGAGCATGGGCATATCTTTTGTAGAAAGAATTTAAACTCTCTTGCTTCACTTATATCTATTTAGAGAGTTGGCAGGAATTGGTCATTCACATGGTTAGTCATAAAATCCTAAATAAACTTGTAGATCGCTGAATATGATATGTTTGATTCCTTGCAATAGTTTTGTGATATAAAGATGGTGATATTAGAGTCATGCCAGTGGGTAGTTGTGGAATGTAGAAATACTTGTGTTGAGGTTTGTGATCCCCGAAGCAAGCACGTAAGGTGAACTGTTATGTGACGAAATCGGAGCATGATTTATTTTTTGATTATCATCCTTTGTGTGGAGAGATCGGGATCGCGTGATGGTTAACTCCTACCAACCCTTCCCCTAGGAGCATACGTGTAGTACTTTGTTTCGATGGATAATAATTTTTTGCAATAAGTATGTGAGTTCTTTATGACTAATGTTGAGTCCATGGATTATACGCACTCTCACCCTTCCACCATTGCTAGCCTCTCTTGTACCGCGCAACTTTCGCCGGTACCATACACCCACCATATACCTTCCTCAAAACATCCACCATATCTACCTACCATGGCATTTCCATGGCCATTCCGAGATATATTGCCATGTAACTTCACCGTTCCATTTATTATGACACGCACCATAATTGTCATATTGCCTTGCATGATCGTAAGATAGCTAGCATGATGTTTCCATGGCTTGTCCATTTTTTGATGTCATTGCTACGCTAGATCATTGCACATCCCGGTACACCGCCGGAGGCATTCTCATAGAGTCATATTTTGTTCTAGCTTCGAGTTGTAATCTTTGAGTTGTAAGTAAATAAAAGTGTGATGATCTTCATTATTAGAGCATTGTCCCATGTGAGGAAACAAAAAAAGAGAGAAAGGCCAAAAAAAAGGGAGATCGCCCAAACAAAGAGAGAGGGGCTAAAAAATAAAAAATAAACCTCCAAAAAATGAGAGAAAAGGAGAAAGGGACAATGTTACTATCCTTTTACCACACTTGTGCTTCATCATAGCACCATGTTCATCATGATAGAGAGTCTCCTATGTTGTCACTTTCATATACTAGTGGGAATTTTCATTATAGAACTTGGCTTGTATATTCCAATGTCGGGCTTCCTCAAATGCCCTAGGTCTTTATGAGCAAGCAAGTTGATGCACAGCCACTAGTTTTCTTTCTGAGCTTTCATACACTTATAGCTCTAGTGCATCCGTTACATGGCAATCCCTACTCACTCACATTGATATCGATTGATTGACATCTCCATAGTCCATTAATTTGCCTAGTTGATGTGAGACTTTCTCCCTCCTTTTGTCTATCACCACCTTCTCTTCCACCCATAGTGCTATGTCCATGGCTCATGCTCATGTATTGCGTGAAAGTTGAAAAAGTTTGAGAATACTAAAGTATGGAACAATTGTTTGGCTAAAACCGGGGTTGTGCATGATTTAAATACTTTGTGTGGTGAAGATGGAGCATAGCCAGATCGTATAATTTTGTAGGGATAACTTTCTTTGGCCATGTTATTTTGAAAAGACATGATTGCTTTATTAGTATGCTTGAAGTATTATTGTCTTAATGTCAAATGATAGACTATTGCTTTGAATCACTCGTGTCTTAATATTCATGCCATGATTAGATTACATGATCAAGATTATGATAGGTAGCATTCCACATCAAAAACTATCTTTTTTATCATTTACCTACTCGAGGACGAGCAGGAATTAAGCTTGGGGATGCTGATACGTCTCCTTCGTATCTATAATTTTTTATTGTTCCATGCCAATATTCTACAACTTTCATATACTTTTGGCAAGTTTTTATACTATTTTTTGGGACTAAAATATTGATCCAGTGCCCAGTGCCAGTTCCTATTTGTTGCATGTTTTTTGTTTCGTAGAATATCCATATCAAACGGAGTCCAAACCGGATAAAAACGGATGGAGATTTTTTTTGGGAATATATGTGAATTTCGGGAAGCGGAACCAACATGAGACGATACCCAAGTGGCCCACGAGGGTGAGGGGCGCGCCTAGGGGGGCAGGCACGCCCTGGGCCCTCGTGGCCACTCCGTAAGGCGGTTGATGCCCTTCTTTCGCCACAAGAAAGCTAATATCCGGATAAAAATCGTGTCCAAAATTCAGCCCAATCGGAGTTACGGATCTCCGGGAATTTAAGAAACTTTGAAAGGCCAGAATCTAGGAACGCAAAAACAAAGAGAGACAAGAGAGACAGATCCAATCCCGGAGGGGTACTCGCCCCTCCCACGCCATGGAGACCATGGACCAGAGGGGAAACCCTTCTCCCATCTAGGGAGAAGGTCAAGGAAGAAGAAGAAGGAGGGGGGCTCTCTCCCCCTCGCTTCCGGTGGCACCGGAGTGCCGCGGGGGCAATCATCGTCACCGCAATCTACACCAACAACTTCACCGCCGTCATCACCAACTATTCCCCCCTCTATGCAGCGGTGTAACCCCTCTTCTACCCACTATAATCTCTAATTAAACATGGTGCTCAACGTTATATATTATTTCCCAATAATGTATGGCTATCCTATGATGTTTGAGTAGATCTGTTTTGTCCTATGGGTTAATTGATGATCGTGATTGGTTTGAGTTGCATGTTTTATTATTGGTGATGTCCTATGGTGCTCTCCGTGTCGCGCAAGCGTGAGGGATCCCCGATGTACGGTTTGCAATATGTTCATGATTTGCTTATGGTGGGTGGCGTGAGTGACAGAAGCACAGACCCGAGTTAGTAGGTTGTTTGCGTATTGGAATAAAGAGGACTTGATACTTCAATGCTATGGTTGGGTTTTACCTTAATGCTCTTTAGTAGTTGCGTATGCTTGCTAGAGTTCCAATCATAAGTGCATATGATCCAAGAAGAGAAAGTATGTTAGCTTATGCCTCTCCCTCAAATAAGATTGCAATAGTGATTACCGGTCTAGTTATCGATTGCCTAGGGACAAATAACTTTCTAGTGACAAAAAGCTATCTACTAAAACTAATTTAGTTGTGTCTTTATCTTAACAGCCCCTAGTTTTATTTACGCGCTCTTTATATTCTTGCCTACCTATCCCACAAAAACTACAAACTACTTCTAGTTTCATACTTGTTTTAGGTAAAGTAAATGTCAAGCATGCGTAGAGTTGTATCGGTGGTCGATAGAACTTGAGGGAATATTTGTTCTGCCTTTAGCTCCTCATTGGGTTCGATAATCTTACTTATCGAAAGAGGCTACAACTGATCCCCTACACTTGTGGGTTATCAATAAACCCCTCCACATCATTACGATGTGGTTCCTCTATGCTGCCCGCAAAGGGTATCTTACAGACCTGACAAAAATCATATAGTGACATCTCCCTAACCTCGTCGTATAAGTGAAACTCAAATGAAGGTGGTGATTTCTTAGCATGGAAATAAAAAAAATTCCACGAAAATATTAGTGAGTAGGAGATACTGTCCGCGTGGGTCGTGGAGGAAGTCGGTGAGGCTTGCATATCATAAATTCCGGTGGCTCTCAAGAACTCATCAAGTGGCCATTCACACGGCCGAACCTCCGCAGTGCGAGGAATATTGTATTTGGGCTTTTTATTCTGCGCATTCCGCTTATCCTCCGAGCTTCGGCTCGAAGAGCCTCTCAACAATCTCCTCAACATTTTCTTCCTCTGAAAATTTTATGAAATTTTTAGTGACTCAAAATAAAAGTGAACAAAACTCAACAAAATTAATAGCAACTACTCCCATAAGTGCCTAGGGGCCATATCCTGCATTAAAGCTACTTTGGACCACATAAATTTGACATGCAAGCTCAAGAACAGGGTCACCTTAGCAGCAAAAATTTGCAATAAATAAAGCACTAGAACAAAAACTAATTGGACCATTGGAGGAGTCACATACCGAAGAACAAAGTCCCCAAACAGTTTTGTGAATGGAACTTTGAGCAAGGGGATCAAAAATGGCAGCAAAACGAGCTAGAACGCGAGTTTGAGCTATGGAAGAATTTTTTTTTCTGGAAGAAGACGAAGTGAGTGGGTGCTTGATACGTCCAAAACGTATCTATAATTTCTGCTTGCTCCATGCCACTTTTGGTTGATATTGATATGATATTCATACACTTCCATACGCTTTTGATCATATTTGGACTAACCTACTAATCCAGTGCACCCCAGTGCCAGTTTCTGTTTTCGGCTGTTTTTGTATTTCAGGTTTTCACATTACGAGAACTGTCAGGAAAAATCCAGAAAAATTATATAAAAAATCAGCGTTCCAGAACCTACCTTGCGCCCGAAATACAGCCGGGGGGGCACCAGGGCCCCAGGCGCCCTGGCGGCGCCCCCCCCCCCCTGGGCCGCGCCGGGGGCGCGCCTGGGCCCCCCGAGCCCCGTCTGGTGCACCCCTTTGGCATATATTTAGAGCGTCCTTCGAAACCCTCGTGGGGAGGAACTCTTTTTCGCGATCTCATCTCTGTTCCGCCGCCGCCGCCGCTTCCAAGATCGGGAGCACCAGGAGAACTCGTCCCGGCACCCTGCCGGAGGGGAGGATCACCATCGGGAGCCTCTCCACCACCATGGACGCCTCTCGGATGAGTTGTGAGTAGTCTCCCTTGGACCATGAGTCCATGACCAGTAGCTATGTGATGTTCTCCTCTCGTTCTTGTGCTTCACTAATTAGTCCTCGTGAGCTGCCCTACATGATCGAGGCACATATGTAATCCTTATGCTGTTGCTATGATGAGTTTGCTGGGATCCGATGGATTATGAGATTATGTTCAGATTGTGATTGAGTAATATATTTGATCTACCTCTTTTATATTTATGTTCGTAAGTAATTCTTGCATGTTCTCCGTTGTTATTTATTGCTTTGGCCAAGTAATACGTAGTGACTCCAAGAGGGAACGTTATGCTCGATTGTGGGTTCATGCCCCTCGATGACTAGCTTGAGTGACAGAAACATGAGTCTAGGGGATGTGTTGTTGCCACAAGGGGGAAAACAACGGTGCTTGTGCCCGCGGGTGCAAGGATTGTTTACTTTACACAAAGTTCTTTTAATGCAGTTGTCTGTTGCATTGAGTTTACACTATGGGTGGGACTCGCAACTTAATACCAGCGAGATGTTCTGGATAGATATCTCAAGGTGGATGATTAGTAGTAGATATTGATGGATTTCGGTCTACTTACTTTTGCGTACCGCCCATGCTTTGAACCTCAACCTTTCTTGCAATGTAGTCAGCATTGGTTTGCGTTCGTGGTCCTGTCAATTGCCCAGCTGTAATTCGTTTACCTCACATAGCTGTTTTATCGTCTTTTGGGAGAGAGACATCACTAGTGAACATCATGAGACTCCGGTCCATATTACCATCATTGATCACATCCGCTATTTACTTTTCGCTATTATTTACTATTGCAAACATTATCTATCACTACTATCATTTGCGTTTAATCCTTTGTGAACTACAAGGCCAGAGGGATTGACAACCTCTCTGTACTCGTTGGGAGCAAAGTTATTTGTATCTGTGTGCAGGTCCATGTTGATTGCTAATATCTGGCGCCGTTAGCAGTTGACACCTACTTGTTGAACCTAGGAGTCTCTGGGGATTCGATCCTTGGCATCTTTGCTAAGGGAAAAACTTCCACAACACTGCATCTCACACCTTCCACTTGGGGTAACCAACGAGGGGTTAGAGGCCCATCAAGGAGTTTTTCTGGCGCCGTTGCCGGGGACTCCACTCTTCAGGATAGGGGAGTTGCACGCTATCTTTTACCTTTGCTTTTTAGTCTTGTTAGTTTACCTTTCAGTTTTTGCTTTAGTACCTTTTTATCGAAAATCACAAAAATAGTTATCTTGTTTGCTTGCTACTATGGGTTCTACCAAAAACACTAAATGGGAGGAGTACACCCCTTCTTCCATTACCCCAATTACCACTATCGGGATCTACAAAAGTAATAAACCTTGTGATTATATTAGTCTTGACGGAGGGTTATGCCCATGGCATTGTCTTCCAGGAAAAGAGTATGAGCCTCAGTTTAAAATTGCTCCTAAGCTTCCCCAAACTTGGGAAGATGTTCAAACTCTTATAATAGAGAGCGATTCAAACAAAGAGGATGACACTACAATTCTGCCCAATAATGATAAAATTGATTTTGATAATTGTAGTATTTCAGAAGTTGTCACCTTTCTACAAGGAATGGCCAAAGATCCCCACACTAGCACGCTTAATCTTGCCTTCACAGAGCATATCACTAATGCTCTCATCAAAGCTAGAGAGGAGAAACTTAGAGTAGAAGCCTCCATACCTAGGAAGCTAGAGGATGGTTGGGATCCTATGATTAAAATTAAGATAAACAACTTCTCATGCTATGCTTTATGTGATATTGTAGCTAGTACCTCTGTTATGCCCAAAAGACTATATGATATGCTTAAATTGAAACCTTATGATTCTTGTTCTTTTGGTGTTCGTCTCGTTGATTCTTCCATAAAGAAACTTTTGGGGAGGATCGACCATGTTCTTATCGTTGTTAATGATAATTATGTTCCCGTTGATTTCACTATTATGGATATTGAATGTGATCCTTCATGTCCAATTATTTTGGGACGTCCCTTTTTACGCATCGTTGGTGCTATCATTGACATGAAAGAGGGTAATATAAAATTTCAGTTTCCTCTCAAAAAAGGGATGGAACACTTCCCTCGTAAGAAGATCAAGTTACCTTTTGAGTCCGTTGTACGGGCTAGCTATTCTTTTACTCTTGATAAAACTTGATCTCTATGCATTATGCCTAGCTTAAAGGCATAAAAGAAAGCGCTTTTGGGAGGCAGCCCACATGAATAAATTTTTATATTTTGCTTTTGTTGTGTCTTGATGTTGTTTACTACAGTAGCAATATCATTGTATCTTTTCTTTTCATATTTGTGCCAAGTATAGCCTCTGATTGCTAGAAAGTTCAAAAGTTGTAAGGTGATGTCCAGGAAACAGATTCTGTCCTTGGATAGAAAAATTCGTATAAAATCACCAGATCATCTTTTTGGTCTGAATTTTTTCGACAGCGTTCTCTATATAATTGTCTTTAGTGCGTATGTTCTGAGTTTTTTGATTTGAGTTGCAGAAGTGCCCCGAACAAATCATTTACTACCTGCTGTTCTGTTTTTCACAGATTCTGTCCTGTTTTGCCTTTCCTTCATTTTGCAAACCAAGAGCTTGCTTTTTCTTTGCAAAAACCTTTTGGCAATCTTGAGAAACAGTAGAACTTCAAGAATATCTTTATTTCCAGCAAGGAACAATTATTTTATTAAGGGTACTAACCTTGCTAATCAGATTATGATGAGTTATGTATGAAGGGAGTTTTCAAGTGTGCGAGGGAAGATGATAAAAAGATTCAGGAGTGTCAAGCGCTCAAGCTTGGGGATGCCCCCGCGCACCCCCAAGAAATATTCAAGGAGACTCAAGCGTCTAAGCTTGGGGATGCCCCCGTGCATCCCCTTCTCCATCAACATTATCAGTTCGTCTTTCGTTCCGCTATATTTTTATCACTTCATGTGTTATGTGCTATGCTTGGAGCGTCTTGCTTTTAGTTTTCTTTTTAGTTTTTCATAACGAGTCGGAACTCAGCGTTCTTTATGTGGGAGAGAAACACGCTCCACTTCTACCTAGAACATAACATAGAATTTTCATGTCTATCTTTGCTGTGTGTGTTCTTTGTCTTTTAATAGCTACTATCATGTTCAGCTCTTAGTATTCATGCTTATCTTTTCAAAGAGCTTTTGTTGGTTGCTTGAACTCTCTTTTTTTATTATCATGCTCACCTTATTAAGAGAGTTTGCTTCCGTTGCATTGGTTGATATGTCTATGATAAAGATGCTACTTGCATAATGGCGCTTAGTAATTCATGTTTTCTTGTGGTTAGTCTCAAATAGCAGGGGGATTCCCAATGTGTTATTGGAGTACCAACTTGATTTGTTTGCCTATGATGTGGTATGGTTTAGTAATATCTTCCTTCAAGAATTTATTTTGATTGACTTGGCGTATGCTCACGCATATTGAAGACTGTAAAGAAAGTCTGTCAAGCCTTGATGATCTTTTATTTCTCAGTAGCGATATAACTACCATGCCTGATTCAATGTTGCTTTGTCGCTCTGCATGATTATGACCGTCATTGCTCTCTTAGTTGGTCACTCCCAGTCTTTTGCTAACCTCCACCTGTACTAAGCGGACTAACTTTGCAATACATAGCTCATGGGAAAGTAGCTTAAAACTATTGTGGTAAAGAATATGTTGCCTATGTATCTTATTTCTTATAAGTTGCTTGCTGAGCGGTAACCATGTTTCTGGGGACGCCATCAACTGTCACACTTTTGTTGAATATCATGTGAGTTGCTATGCATGTTCGTCTTGTCTGAAGTAAGGGTGATTTACCATGGGTTGAATGGTTGAGTATGCATATTGTTAGAGAAGAACATTGGGCCACCAACCAAAGCCATGTATCATGGTGGAAGTTTTAGCTTGGACATTAATCCTCAATCTCTTATGAGAATATGCTTATGCATTAAAGAGGAGTCCATCATCTATTTTCTATGTTGTCCCGGTATGGATGTCCTCAAGTTGAGATCTATCAAAAACGAGAAATCAAATGCGATTTATCTCCTTGGACCTTTGTACAGGTGCCATAGAGGTACCCCTTTGTGACACTTGGTTGAAACATATGTAATGCAATGATAACCCATGGAAATCCGAGCTAATTAGGACAAGGTGCGAGCACTATTGGTATTCGATGCATGAGGCTTGCAACTTATAGGATGTCTTATGCATGACACATATGAAGTACTACTACCGTTGACAAAATTGCTTCTATGTTTTCAAAATAAAAAGCTCTAGCACATAACCACTCTTTTACTTTTATGTTGAGTCTCCACCTTCTTTCTTCAAGCACCAACAACTGAGAGCATGATTGCCATTCTAAGTGTAATGTGCATTGTTCCAAAGTAGCATTGTCTTTTGCATGATTGTGATATTGTTTATTTTGAAATCATTGTATCTAGTCATCACTTAAACCTTGAAGGTGCCCCTGCATTTATGTTTTGCTTCACTAAAGGGGGCAAGCTAGATATCACTTTATCATATTTGCACACCATGTTCATTGCAAATCTATTTGATGCTTCAATGTCATGTTGTAAAACTTTCAGTCATTTGTGATTTTCTCATGAGGCAACTTAATTACTATAGAATCATTGTCTCAGTAAGCTTTTGTCATATGACCATAAAAAGTCCTATATGGTTAATAGCATGTCACCACAGAAATTATTCTTGTTATCATTTACCTACTCGAGGACGAGCAGGAATTAAGCTTGGGGATGTTGATACGTCCAAAACGTATCTATAATTTCTGCTTGCTCCATGCCACTTTTGGGTGATATTTCTATGATATTCATACACTTCCATACGATTTTGATCATATTTGGACTAACCTACTAATCCAGTGCACCCCAGTGCCAGTTTCTGTTTTCGTCTGTTTTTGTATTTCAGGTTTTCACATTATGAGAACTGTCAGGAAAAATCCAGAAAAATTATATAAAAAATCAGCGTTCCAGAATCTACCTTGCGCCCGAAGTACAGCCGGGGGGGGCACCAGGGCCCCAGGCGCCCTGGCGGCGCGGCCCCCCCTGGGCCGCGCCGGGGGGGCGCCTGGGCCCCCCGAGCCCCGTCTGGTGCCCCCCTTTGGCATATATTTAGAGCGTCCTTCGAAACCCTCGGGGGGAGGAACTCTTTTTCGCGATCTCATCTCTGTTCCGCCGCCGCCGCCGCTTCCAAGATCGGGAGCACCAGGAGAACTCTTCCCGGCACCCTGCCGGAGGGGAGGATCACCATCGGGAGCCTCTCCACCACCATGGACGCCTCCCAGATGAGTTGTGAGTAGTCTCCCTTGGACCATGAGTCCATGACCAGTAGCTATGTGATGTTCTCCTCCCGTTCTTGTGCTTCACTAATTAGTCCTCGTGAGCTGCCCTACATGATCGAGGCACATATGTAATCCTTATGCTGTTGCTATGATGAGTTTGCTGGGATCCGATGGATTATGAGATTATGTTCAGATTGTGATTGAGTAATATATTTGATCTACCTCTTTTATATTTATGTTCGTAAGCAATTCTTGCATGTTCTCCGTTGTTATTTATTGCTTTGGCCAAGTAATACGTAGTGACTCCAAGAGGGAACGTTATGCTTGATTGTGGGTTCATGCCCCTCGATGACTAGCTTGAGTGACAGAAACATGAGTCTAGGGGATGTGTTGTTGCCACAAGGGGGAAAACAACGGTGCTTGTGCCCGCGGGTGCAAGGATTGTTTACTTTACGCAAAGTTCTTTTAATGCAGTTGTCTGTTGCTTTGAGTTTACACTATGGGTGGGGCTCGCAACTTAATACCGGCGAGATGTTCCCAGCTGTAATTCGTTTACCTCACATAGCTGTTTTATCGTCTTTTGGGAGAGAGACATCACTAGTGAACATCATGAGACTCCGGTCCATATTACCATCATTGATCACATCCGCTATTTACTTTTCGCTATTATTTACTATTGCAAACATTATCTATCACTACTATCATTTGCGTTTAATCCTTTGTGAACTACAAGGCCGGAGGGATTGACAACCTCTCTGTACTCGTTGGGAGCAAAGTTATTTGTATCTGTGTGCAGGTCCACGTTGATTGCTAATATCTGGCGCCGTTAGCAGTTGACACCTACTTGTTGAACCTAGGAGTCTCTGGGGATTCGATCCTTGGCATCTTTGCTAAGGGAAAAACTTCCACAACACTGCATCTCACACCTTCCACTTGGGGTAACCAACGAGGGGTTAGAGGCCCATCAGTACTGGAATAAGTGGAGGGGGTCCACATGGGGCCCACGAGACAGGGGGCGCGCCCCAGGGGGGTGGGCGCACCCTGCACCCTCGTGGCCAAATGGTGGGTCCCCCAGGTGTGTTCTTAGTGCGAGAAATTCTTAAATATTCTACAAAAAAATCATATTTCATTTTTAGGACATTTGGAGAACTTTTATTTTCGGGGTATTTTTATTGCAAGGATAATTCAGATTATAGACAGAAAATATTTATTTTTGCTTTATTTTATGTAAATAACAGAAAGTAGAAAGAGGGTACAGAGAGTTGTGCTTTCTAACTTCATCCATCTCATGCTCATCAAAAGAAATCCACTAATAAGGTTGATCAAGTCTTGTTAACAAACTCCTTCCGAATAACATGAAAGCGGAGAATTTTCGAATAACACTAGGTTACCTCAACGGGGATATGCATGTCCCCAACAATAAGAATATCATATTTCTTCTTGACAGTTGGAAGAGGAAATTCAAAATCTCCAATGGTAATCGTTGAAATTTTTCCAATAGAATTGATACTGTGGACTTGAGGTTGTTTCATTGGAAAGTGTACCGTATGCTCATTACCATTAACATGAAAAGTGACATTGCCTTTGTTGCAATCAATAACAACCCCTGCAGTATTCAAAAAAGGGTCTACCAAGGATAATAGACATACTATCGTCCTCGGGAATATCAAGAATAACAAAGTTCGTTAAAATAGTAACGTTTGCAACCACAACAGGCACATCCTCACAAATACCGACAGGTATAGCAGTTGATTTATCGGCCATTTGCGAAGATATTTCAGTAGGTGTCAACTTATTCAAATCAAGTATGTGATATAAAGAGAGAGGCATAACACTAACACCGGCTCCAAGATCACATAAAGCGGTTTTAACATAGTTTCTTTTAATGGAGCATGGTATAGTTGGTACTCCTGGATCTCCTAGTTTCTTTGGTATTCCACCTTTGAAAGTATAATTGGCAAGCATGGTGGAAATTTCAACTTCCTGTATCTTTCTTTTATTTGTAACAATATCTTTCATATACTTAGCATAAGAATTTGTTTTAAGCATATCAGTCAAATGCATACGCAAAAAGATAGGTCTAATCATTTCAGCAAAGCGCTCAAAATCCTCATCATCCTTTTTCTTGGATGGTATAGGAAGAAAAGGCATGGTTTTCTGAACCCATGGTTCTCTTTCATTACCGTGCTTCCTAGCAATGAAGTCTCTTTTATCACAACGTTGATTCTTTGATTGTGGGTTATCAAGATCAACAGCAGGTTCAATCTCTACATCATTGTTATTGCTAGGTTGAGCATCAACATGAGCATCACCATTATCATTATCACTAGGTTCATGTTCGTTACCAGATTGTGTTTCAGCATCGGAAATAGAAATATCATTGAGATTCTCATGTGTGTCAACAACAGGTTCACTAGAAGTATGCAAAGTCCTATCATTTTTATTTTTCTTCTTCTTAGAAAGACTAGTGTCGGTGTACTAAAGTAGGGGTACCTTAGTATCCCGACTTGTGCACGGGCAGTAGCAGCACCCCGTGGTCAGGCTCACCACGTGCCCGCCGAAGCCCGCTCTAGTTCCCTTGAAGCCATTCAAGAACAAAGTATACAAGTCAGAAAAACAAGGCCCCGGCAAGAGGAGCTTGTCGGGAGGGCTGCTCCAAGCACAAGACCACTCTATTTTCACAAGACCCTGGCAAGAGGAGCTTGCCAGGAAGACCAGAGAACGGCACCTCAGAAGATATATCATGGCGCATCGTGCGCCCCGGCAGGACCCGGAGAGCAACAAGCTTCCGGGCCCGGCAAGATAGCAACCCCGGCAAGGTGCTTGCCGGGGGAGGCTTACACTGTGTGCCTGCACTCCAGCTCATCTGGCCACGCGTCGCCCTGGGGCCCTTCTAGGGGCACGTGGCAGATGGCTGTGCAGCCTGGGGTACACGGTGGCGAGCCGCGGTGACGAGCACATCGTCGTGGCGAACGGAGACACCCGGGCGGACGCTTTTGGGGTGACAGCGACGGCCATTCAATGCCTTTGTCCCCCACCGTCTGGGTTAGGTATAGATCATTGTGCATACACTGTTCATGCACTGTTCCATCTACCACCAATTTTACACTTTTACCCTCCTCTACGTTGACACCTGTCGGTGACCCCTTTGAGCTATAAAAGGAGGCCCATGCACAATGTAGAGGGGGTTCGATCCCAGAAACTTGATCACTCCCTCGCTCGGCGTAGCTAGTACTGTAGATCTTCAAGCTCCCGAGCTCAAGAACTCAATACAACCAAGGCAGGAGTAGGGTTTTACGCGTCCACGCGGCCCGAACCTGGGTAAACTGCCCACGTGTGCTCCTCGATCTGCTCTTTGTGCTCCCTCCGCTCCCTCACCGTACCGTAGAAGGGGCTCCGGTCCCATAGGTGTTCGTGGGCGACCAGTTTCCCCGACATCTTTGGCGCGCCAGGTAGGGGGCGTCGAGGTTGTGCGAACCTGATCCGGCGCTCACGCGGGCGCAATCTTCAGCAACTTTTCTAGCTTCATCAACCTCATAGACTACATCAGCATGCCTCCGAAGAAGAAGGCTTCGGAGGTCGGAGGCCCGTCCGCGTCGATCCCACCACCACCAGAACCGACGGTTGGTCGGGGAGACGCTGGCGGAAGGGTGGACGCCGGCGAGGACACTCACGGCGTCGCCAAGTCCAAGGACAAGACGGACGACCGGGCAAATTCCAAGACCTCGGCGTCCGTGCACGCACCACGTCCCTCTCAGGAGGTGCCGGACCAGCAGCGACGTGGTACCGGGGGTACCATACGCTTGCTGGGACGTGGACAAGCCGGTGGGTCGCGGGATGCTCAAGGCCAGCGCACTGGCACGAGCAAGGCACGGTCGCCGGGGCGGGACCCTGCTCCTTCTAACCCTGTTAGAAGTCCGAGCATATCTCGCTCCTCGCACCGCTCGCCGTCGCTCCCCTCCTCACCAGCAGAAGCTCTAGCCAGAGCACAACTGCTCCTCGACTTCCCTCCAGCGGCAGACAAGGCCGAAGACTGGAGGGCGACGATCTAGAGCCTCATCGCCTTCGCCAATAACGACACGCCGCAGCAGCCGGCAACATCACGGCCGCGGCAAGTCGACCAAGCGAAGGTCGATGGAGACAAGACCGCCGGGGGTGCAACTACCGTGCACTCCCCGCCGCAGAAGCAGAAATCGCCGGCTCGCCGGATCAACGTCGACGACGACTCCACGGCGTCGTCGGATCCGCGGGCCCACCGCGATCAACGCCAAGTCCTCGATGACAGGCGACAAGAGGACGCTCGAACTCGTATCGAGCGTCGAAGAGAAGCCCGAAGACAATCCGACCAACGCGCTGGGACTGCTGTCGACATGCACGCGCCCGGTGAACCAGGCGACTTGCCGTACGCGGCAGGCTGCCCTGCGTTCACCCAAGAGCTGCGGCAGGTCCAGTGGCCCAGCATGAAGAACTTTAAGCCCGACGTACCCGAGAAGTACGACGGCAAGACGCACCCCTCGGAGTTCCTCAGCATCTACACCATCGCGGTGCAGGCTGCCGGGGGACACGACGAGAAGATTCTAGCCAACTACTTCCCGCTCGTGCTCAAGCCCAATGTCAGATCCTGGCTCATGCACTTGCCGGAGAACTCCATCTCTTCTTGGGCAGACCTGTGCCACCAGTTTGTCGGCGCCTTCACCGGTGGCCACAAGCCCCACGGCCAGGAAAGTGACCTCCACATTCTTGCCCAGAAGGAGGGAGAGTCCCTGCGAAAGTGCATCCAGAGATTCAGCCGCGTCCAGCACAACATCCCCGATGTCCACCCTGCCGCGGTTATCAGCGCGTTCCACCAGAACGTGCGTAACCGCCGGATGAGGGAGGAGATGGCGATGACCAAGATCCGGGACGTCAACGAAATTTACACTCTGGCTGACAAGTGTGCGCGTGCTGAGGAGGGGAGGAGACTCCCCGGAGAGGATACTGGAGCAGGAGGAACAAACAGCGAGGATGCCGCCCCGGCAAGGAAAAACCGGCGGCGGAAGAATAAAAAGAAGAAGAACAAGGAGGTACTGGTTGTCGAGCAGTCCGGCAAGGAGGCTGCCGCCAAGAAGACACAGGCTGGTGGCTCCGGCAAGGAGTCCACCCCTGTAGCGGCAGCCGACAAGTAGGATGGCTCCGACAAGCAGTACTGTAAGATCCACCGCACCAAGGGCCACGATCTCCAGAACTGCAAAAGAGTAGAGTACCTCGTAGAGCAGCAGAAGGCTGAATACGAGCGACGCGACAAGGAGAAGGCCCAAGGAGGCGGAGGAGAGCCCAGCAAGAAGCGGCCGTTCAATGGCCGGGGAGGACGTCGCGGCAAGGCCAAGCAGCGGCAAGGAGACAGACCTCCCCGGGGCCGCGACAAGGATGAAGACGAAGACGATGACGAGGACATGGATGAAGGAGATAACAGCGAGCAGGAGTTCCAGAAGGCCACAGAAGTTCTGTGCGTCGATGGAGGTGCCTCTCTACACACTTCCCACCGCCAACTCAAGCAATGGGTGCGGGAAGTGAATGCAGCTGAGCCGCCTGTCGAGTCGCGCAGACTGCTGAAATGGTCCGGCACGCCCATCATCTTCGACCTTGAGGACCACCCTGACCGCACAACTGCGGTCGGGTGTTTGCCGATGTTGGTTTCGCCAACTATCTGCAACCTCAAGGTCACCAAGATGTTGGTTGACGGCGGGGCCGGCCTCAACTTGATCTCCTCCGCTGTGATCAAGAAGCTGCAGATCCCCGACAGCGAGCTCGAGGAGACCGGGACGTTCCAAGGAATCAACCCGGGGAGAAGCAAGCCGAAGGGGAAGATCACGCTGCCAATGACCTTTGGCGGAGAGCTGAACTTCAGGACCGAGAGGATCACGTTCGATGTTGCCGATATCCCATTACCATACAATGGGATACTTGGACGTCCTGCGCTCGCCAAGTTCATGGCAGCCTCCCACTGTGCTTACAACATGCTCGAGATGCCAGGGCCAATAAGCGTCATCTGTGTCCCCGGCGACAAGAAGGACGCGCTCATTTGCGCCGACAAGATCTACCGGGATGCAGCAGCCGCGGCAGACAGCAAGACACTTGCCGCTGAAGCTCCCGGGGGGAAGACCAAGTCCGGCAAGAGCTCTGGAGCCCACTCCGGCAAACGCACCTCTTCGGAGTGCTGTTCTGCCGTCGAGGACGCACCATCGAGCTCCACCGGCAAGTGCAAGAAAGGAATGGTAGCTCCACCGGCAACCAAGAAGGTGTCCGCCAAGGAGGACGGCACTGGTGGTACCTTCACCATCAGTGCTACGCTCGACCACAAATAGGAAAGCGCGATCGTTGCCTTCCTGCGGGCGAATGTCGACGTGTTCGCATGGCAACCGTCTGACATCCCCGGCGTTCCCAGGAAGGTAATTGAGCACAAGCTTGCTGTTTGTCCTCACGCGCGGCCCGTCAAGCAGAAGGTCAGGAAGCATGCGGTGGAGCGCCAAGAGTTCATAGCTGAGGAGATCAAGAAGTTGGAAGCAGCAGGCCTTGTTAGAGGTGTACTTCATCCCACGTGGCTGGCCAATCCAGTTGTCGTGCGCAAGGCTAATGGGAAGTGGAGATTTTGTATAGACTTCACTGATGTGAATAAAGCTTGTCCCAAGGATCCATTTCCCTTGCCGCGCATTGACCAGCTTGTGGACTCCACGGCTGGATGTGAGTTGCTTTCATTTCTCGATGCATACTCCGGATACCACCAGATATTCATGGCTGAGGAAGATGAAGAGAAGACTGCATTCATTACTCCATGTGGCACATATTGCTTCATACGCATGCCCTTTGGACTGAAGAATGCGGGCTCAACATTTGCAAGGGTGGTCCACACTGCTTTTGAACCATAGATACACAGGAATGTAGAAGCCTACATGGATGATATAGTGGTCAAGAGCAAGGACAGGAATACCCTGATTCAAGACCTAGAAGAAACCTTCGAGAATCTGCGGAAGATACAGCTCAAGTTGAACCCCGAGAAGTGCGTTTTCGGAGTCCCCTCCGGCAAGCTTCTCGGGTTCTTTGTATCCCAGAGAGGGATTGAGGCCAATCCCGACAAGATAAAAGCCATCGAGCAGATCGAAGCCCCGAAGCGCGTCAAGGATGTACGGAGGCTTGCTGGTTGTGTGGCTGCCCTCAGCAGGTTCATTTCAAAGTCTGCAGAACGTGCCCTGCCTTTCTTCAAAATTTTGAAAAAGGCAGGTCCAATGAAATGGACTCCGGAAGCGGAGGCAGCGCTGCATGACTTGAAAGGATACCTGTCCTCTACTCCAATACTTGTCGCACCTAGGCCACAAGAGAAGTTGCTGCTATACTTAGCAGCAACCAATCAAGTGGTTAGTGCTGCGTTGGTAGCGGAGAGGGAGGCGGATGAGGAACCCACAGGCCCGGCAAGCGCATCCAGCGACAAGCAGGGGGCTTCCCCGACAAGCTCTGGCCCCGACATGGACCAGTCTGCGCAGGAACAAGGAGAAGTGCGAAAGAAGATGGTGTAGCGCCCAGTTTATTTTGTAAGTTCCCTCTTGCAGGGGGCTAGATCAAGATACTCTGGGGTGCAGAAATTGCTTTTCGGCCTCCTCATGGCCTCAAGAAAGCTGCGCCACTACTTCCAAGCACACGAGATAACGGTGGTCACTCGCTTTCCGTTGAAGAGGATATTGCTGTTGGAGATATGCCCTAGAGGCAATAATAAAAGCATTATTATTATATCTCCTTGTTCATGATAATTGTCTGTTATTCATGCCTGAATTGTATTGTACGGAAACAGCGATACATGTGTGAATACACAGACCACAATGAGTCCCTGGTAGGCCTCTAGTTACCAGCTCGTTGATCAACATATGGTCACAGTTTCCTGACCATGGACATGAGATGTCAGTGATAACGGGATCACATCATTAGGAGAATGATGTGATGGACAAGACCCAAACTTGAGCATAACACGAGATCGTATAGTTCGTAATGCATAAGCTTTTCGGTGTCAAGTATTTATTCCTTAGACCATGAGCTTGTACAACTCCCGGATACCGTAGGAGTACTTTGGGTGTGCCAACCGTCACAACGTAACTGGGTGACTATAAAGGTACGCATCGGGTATCTCCGAAAGTATCTGTTTAGTTGGTACGAACCGAGACTGGGATGTTGTCACTCCGTATGATGCAGAGGTACCTCTGGGCCCACTCGGTAAGACATCATCATAATGAGCTCAATGTGACTAAGTAGTTAGTCACGGGATGATGGATTACGGATCGAGTAAAGAGACTTGCCATAACAAGATTGAACAAGGTATCGGGAATATCGACGATCGAATCTCGGGCAAGTACCGTACCGATGGACAAAGGGAATAACATACGGGGTTGAGTGAATCCTTGACACGGTGGTTCATCCGATGAAGATCATCGAGGAACACGTGGGAACCAACATGGGTATCCAGATCCCGCTGTTTGTTATTGACCGGAGAGTCGTCTCGGTCATGTCTACGTGTCTCCCGAACCCGTAGGGTCTACACACTTAAGGTTCGGTAACGCTAGGGTCGTAGAGATAAATGCACGTGGAAACCCGAAAGTTGTTAGGAGTCCCGGATGAGATCCCGGACGTCACGAGGAGTTCCGGAATGGTCCGGAGGTAAAGATTGATATATAGGAAGTCCAGTTTCGGCCAACGGGTGATCTCCGGGGGTCACCGGGAGCGTCCCGGGACCACCGGAGGGGCCCCGGGGGTCCACCGGGTGGGGCCACCCATCCCGGTGGGGCCCCTAGGCCGCGAGGGGAAGTGTCCAGCCCTCTGGGCTGGCGCACCACAAGGGGGCCCACCTCCCCATGCGCCTAGGGTTAAAACCCTAAGGGGAGGGGGGCCACCACTTGCCTTGGGGGGCAAGGACTCCCCCCTGGCCGCCCCCCCCCCCCCTTGCAGATTGGATCTGCAGGGGGCTGGCGCCCCCCCTGGCCCCCTATATATATGTGGGGGGGAGAGGGCAGCCGCACCCCAAGCCCTGGCGCCTCTCCCCCTCCCGTCACACCTCTATACTCCCACGCAGGGCGCCCGGCGAAGCCCTGCTGCGATCTCCACTGCATCTGTCATCACGCCGTCGTGCTGCCGGATCTCTGACGACTTCTCCTCCACCCTTGCTGGATCAAGAAGGAGGTGACGTTGCTGCACCGCACGTGTGTTGAACGCGGAGGTGCCGTCCGTTCGGCGCTAGATCATCGGTGACGAAGAACGTGAAGAGTACGACTACTTCATCCTCGCTTCATTGAAAGCTTCCGCACGCGATCTACATAACGGTATGTAGATGCACTCTTACTTGCTCGTTGCTAGATGTCTCCATAGATGGATCTTGGTGAAAGCGTAGAAATTTTTTGAATTATGCTACGTTCCCCGACAGTGGCATCTGAGCCTAGGTTTTATGGGTAGCATCTTGCACGAGTAGAACACAAAGCAGTTGTGGGCGTTTGATTTTGTTCAACTTTCTTACCGTTACTAGTCAATCCTGATTCGGCGGTATTGTGGGATGAAGCGGCCCGGACCGACTTTACACGTACGCTTACGTGAGACTGGTTCCACCGACAGACATGCACTAGATGCATAAGGTGGCTGGCGGGTGTCTGTCTCTCCTACTTTAGTCGGATCGGATTCGATGAAAAGGGTCCTTATGAAGGGTAAATAGAAGTTGACAAATCACGTTGTGGTTTTGGCGTAGGTAAGAAACGTTCTTGCTAGAAATCCTATAGAAGCCACGTAAAACTTGCAACAACAATTAGAGGACGTCTAACTTGTTTTTGCAGCATGTGCTATGTGACGTGGTATGGCCAAGAACATAGATGTGATGAATGATATATGTGATGTATGAGATTGATCATGCTTTTGTAATAAGGAATCACGACTTGCATGTCGATGAACTTGACAACCGACAGGAGCCATAGGAGTTGTCTTAATTATTGTATGACCTGCGTGTCACTGAATAACGCCATGTAATTACTTTACTTCGTTGCTAAACGTTAGCTATAGTAGTAGAAGTAATAGTTGGCGTGACGACTTCCTCAAGACACGATGATGGAGATCATGATGATGAAGATCATGGTGTCGAGCCGGTGACAAGATGATCATGGTGCCCCGAAGATGGAGATCCAAGGAGCAATTTGATATTGGCCATATCATGTCACTTTAATTGATTGCATGTGATGTTTATCATGTTTTTGCATCTTGTTTACTTAGAACGACGGTAGTAAATAAGATGATCTCTCACTAAAATTTCAAGCATTGTGTTTCCCCTAACTGTGCACCGTTGCTAAAGTTCGTTGCTCCGAAGCATCACATGATGATCGGGTGTGATAGGTTCTAACGTTCGCATACGACGGGTGTAAGACAGATTTACACACGCGATACACTTAGGGTTCACTTGACGAGCCTAGCATGTACAGACATGGCCTCGGAACACGGAAGACCGAAAGGTCGAACACGAGTCGTATAGAAGATACGATCAACATGAAGATGTTCACCGTTCATGACTAGTCCGTCTCACGTGATGATCGGACACGGGCTAGTCGATTCGGATCGTGTATCACTAAGATGACTAGAGAGATGTCATTCTGAGTGAGAGTTCATTAAAATTTGATTAAGATGAACTTAATTATCATGAACTTAGTCTAAATTCTTTACAATATCTCTTGTAGATCAAATGGCCCACGCTCCAGTTTCCCTCAACTTCAACGCGTTCCTAGAGAAAACCAAGCTGAAAGACGATGGTAGCAACTATACGGATTGGGTCCGTAACCTGAGGATTATCCTCATAGCTGCCAAGAGAACCTATGTCCTTGAAGCACCGCTAGGTGATGCACCCGTTCTCCCGGCAAACCAAGACGTTATGAACGCTTGGCAGTCACGTTGTGATGATTACTCCCTGGTTCAGTGCGGCATGCTTTACAGCTTAGAGTCGGGGCTCCAAAACCGTTTTGAGCACCACGGAGCATATGAGATGTTCGAAGAGCTGAAAATGGTTTTCCAAGCTCATGCCCGAGTCAAGAGATATGATGTCTCCGACGCATTCTACAGCTGTAAGATGGAGGAGAACAGTTCTGTCAGTGAGCACATCCTCAAGATTTCAGGATTGCACAATCGCTTGTCTCAGCTGGGAATGAATCTCCCAGAAGAAGCGATCGTTGACAGAATCCTCCAGCCGCTCCCACCAAGCTTCAAGAGCTTCGTGTTGAACTTCAATATGCGGGGGATGGAGAAGTCCATTCCCGAGGTGTATTCGATGTTGAAATCAGCGGAGGTGGACATCAAGAAAGAACATCAAGTGTTGATGGTCAATAAAACCACTAAGTTCAAGAAAGGCAAGGGTAAGAAGAACTTCAAGAAGGACGGCAAGGGAGTTGCCGCGCCCGGCAAGCCTGTTGCCGGGAAGAAGCCAAAGTATGGACCCAAGCCTGAGACAGAGTGCTTTTATTGCAAGGGAACGGGTCACTGGAAGCGGAACTGCCCCAAATACTTAGCAGACAAGAAGGCCGGCAACGTCAAAGGTATATATGATATACATGTTATTGATGTGTACCTTACCAGCACTCGTAGTAGCTCCTGGGTATTTGATACCGGTGCGGTTGCTCATATTTGTAACTCAAAACAGGAGCTGCGGAATAAACGGAGACTGGCGAAGGATGAGGTGACGATGTGCGTCGGGAATGGTTCCAAGGTCGATGTGATCGCCGTCGGCACGCTGCCTCTACATCTACCCTCGGGATTAGTTTTAAACCTGAATAATTGTTATTTAGTACCAGCTTTGAGCATGAACATTGTTTCTGGATCTCGTCTTATGCGAGATGGCTACTCTTTCAAATCGGAGAATAATGGTTGTTCTATTTATTTGAGAGATATGTTTTATGGTCATGCCCCGCTGGTCAATGGTTTATTTTTGATGGATCTCGAACGTAGTAATACACATATTCATAGTGTAGATGCCAAAAGATGTAAAGTTGATAATGATAGTCCCACATACTTGTGGCATTGCCGCCTTGGTCATATTGGTGCCAAACGTATGAAGAAGCTCCATTCTGATGGACTTCTAGAGTCTCTTGATTATGAATCATTTGACACGTGCGAACCATGCCTCTTGGGCAAGATGACCAAGACTCCGTTCTCCGGAACAATGGAGCGAGCAACCAACTTGCTGGAAATCATACATACCGATGTATGCGGTCCAATGAGTGTTGAGGCTCGCGGAGGCTATCGTTATGTTCTCACCCTCACGGATGACTTGAGTAGATACGGGTATATCTATTTGATGAAACACAAGTCTGAGACCTTTGAAAAGTTCAAGGAATTTCAGAATGAGGTTGAGAATCAACGTGACAGAAAAATAAAGTTCTTGCGATCGGATCGTGGGGGTGAATATTTAAGTCATGAATTTGGCACACACCTTAGGAGCTGTGGAATTGTTTCACAATTGACACCGCCCGGAACACCTCAACGTAACGGTGTGTCCGAACGTCGAAATCGTACTCTGTTGGACATGGTGCGATCTATGATGTCCCTCACCGATTTACCGCTATCTTTTTGGGGTTATGCTTTAGAGACTGCCGCATTCACTTTAAATAGGGCTCCGTCGAAATCCGTTGAGACGACTCCGTATGAACTTTGGTTTGGCAAGAAACCGAAGCTGTCGTTTCTGAAAGTTTGGGGTTGCGATGCTTATGTCAAGAAACTTTAACCTGAAAAGCTCGAACCCAAATCGGAAAAATGCGTCTTCATAGGATACCCAAAGGAAACAATTGGGTACACCTTCTACCACAGATCCGAAGGCAAAGTCTTTGTTGCCAAGAATGGATGCTTTCTGGAGAAAGAGTTTCTCTCGAAAGAAGTGAGTGGGAGGAAAGTAGAACTTAATGAGGTGACAGTCACCCCTCCTGGACCGGAAAGTAGCACAGCGCAGGAAACTGTTCCTGAGGTGCCTGCACCGACAAGGGAGGAAGTTGATGATAATGATCATGAAGAAACAGATCAAGTTACTACTGAACTTCGAAGGTCCACAAGGGCACGTTCCGCACCAGAGTGGTACGGCAACCCTGTCCTGGAAATCATGTTGTTAGACAATGGTGAACCTTCGAATTATGAAGAAGCAATGGCGGGCCCGGATTCCAATAAATGGCTTGGAGCCATGAAATCCGAGATAGAATCCATGTATGAAAACAAAGTATGGACTTTGGTGGACTTTCCTGATGATAGGCACGCCATAGAAAACAAATGGATATTCAAGAAGAAGACAGACGCGGATGGTAATGTGACCATCTATAAGGCTTGGCTTGTCGCTAAGGGTTATCGACAAGTTCAAGGGATTGACTACGACGAGACTTTCTCTCCCGTAGCGATGCTGAAGTCAGTCAGAATCATGTTAGCTATTGCCGCATTCTATGATTATGAGATATGGCAAATGGACGTCAAAACAGCATTCCTTAATGGCTTCCTCAAGGAAGAGTTGTATATGATGCAACCGGAAGGTTTTGTCGATCCAGAGAACGCTGACAAGGTATGCAAGCTCCAGCGCTCGATTTACGGGCTGGTGCAAGCATCTCGGAGTTGGAATATTCGCTTTGATGAAGTGATCAAAGCGTTTGGCTTTATACAGACTTATGGAGAAGCCTGTATTTACAAGAAAGTGAGTGGGAGCTCTGTGGCATTTCTCATATTATATGTGGATGACATATTGCTGATGGGAAATGATATAGAATTCTTGGAAAATGTAAAGGCCTACTTGAATAAAAGTTTTTCAATGAAGGACCTTGGAGAAGCTGCTTACATATTAGGCATCAAAATCTATAGAGATAGATCGAGACGCCTCATTGGTTATTCACAAAGTACATACCTTGACAAAATATTGAAGAAGTTCAATATGGATCAAAGAAAGGATTCTTGCCTGTTTTGCAAGGTATGAGATTGAGCAAGGCTCAGTCGCCGACCACTGCAGAAGATAGAGAAAAGATGAGTGTCATTCCCTATGCCTCGGCCATAGGTTCTATCATGTATGCCATGCTGTGTACCAGACCTGATGTGAACCTTGCCATAAGTTTGGTAGGGAGGTACCAAAGTGATCCCGGTACGGAACACTGGACAGCGGTCAAGAACATCCTGAAGTACCTGAAAAGGACTAAGGATATGTTTCTCGTTTATGGAGGTGACGAAGAGCTCGTCGTAAAGGGTTACGTCAATGCTAGCTTCGACACAGATCTGGATGATTCTAAGTCACAAACCGTATACGTGTATATTTTGAATGGAGGGGCAGTCAGCTGGTGCAGTTGCAAACAGAGCGTGGTGGCAGCGTCTACATGTGAAGCGGAGTACATAGCTGCTTCCGAAGCAGCACAGGAAGGAGTCTGGATGAAGGAGTTCATCACCGACCTAGGAGTCATTCCAAGCGCGTCAAGCCCGATGACTCTCTTCTGTGACAACACTGGTGCTATTGCCATTACCAAGGAGCCCAGGTTTCACAAGAAGACCAAGCACATCAAGCACTGTTTCAACTCCATCCGAAATTATGTTCAGGATGGAGACATAGATATTTGTAAAGTGCATACGGATCTGAATGTCGCAGACCCGTTGACTAAACCTCTTTCACGAGCAAAACATGATCAACACCAGAACGCTATGGGTGTTCGATTCATCACAATGTAAGTAGATTATTGACTCTAGTGCAAGTGGGAGACTGTTGGAGATATGCCCTAGAGGCAATAATAAAAGCATTATTATTATATCTCCTTGTTCATGATAATTGTCTGTTATTCATGCCTGAATTGTATTGTACGGAAACAGCGATACATGTGTGAATACACAGACCACAATGAGTCCCTGGTAGGCCTCTAGTTACCAGCTCGTTGATCAACAGATGGTCACGGTTTCTTGACCATGGACATGAGATGTCAGTGATAACGGGATCACATCATTAGGAAAATGATGTGATGGACAAGACCCAAACTTGAGCATAACACGAGATCGTATAGTTCGTAATGCATAAGCTTTTCGGTGTCAAGTATTTATTCCTTAGACCATGAGGTTGTACAACTCCCGGATACCGTAGGAGTACTTTGGGTGTGCCAACCGTCACAACGTAACTGGGTGACTATGAAGGTACGCATCAGGTATCTCCGAAAGTATCTGTTGAGTTGGTACGAACCGAGACTGGGATGTTGTCACTCCGTATGACGGAGAGGTACCTCTGGGCCCACTCGGTAAGACATCATCATAATGAGCTCAATGTGACTAAGTAGTTAGTCACGGGATGATGGATTACGGATCGAGTAACGAGACTTTCCATAACGAGATTGAACAAGGTATCGGGAATACCGACGATCGAATCTCGGGCAAGTACCGTACCGATGGACAAAGGGAATAACATACGGGATTGAGTGAATCCTTGACACGGTGGTTCATCCGATGAAGATCATCGAGGAACACGTGGGAACCAACATGGGTATCCAGATCCCGCTGTTGGTTATTGACCGGAGAGTCGTCTCGGTCATGTCTACGTGTCTCCCGAACCCGTAGGGTCTACACACTTAAGGTTCGGTAACGCTAGGGTCGTAGAGATAAATGCACGTGGAAACCCGAAAGTTTTTCGGAGTCCCCGATGAGATCCCGAACGTCACGAGGAGTTCCGGAATGGTCCGGAGTTAAAGATTGATATATAGGAAGTCCAGTTTCGGCCAACGGGTGATCTTCGGGGGTCACCGGGAGCGTCCCGGGACCACCGGAGGGGCCCCGGGGGTCCACCGGGTGGGGCCACCCATCCCGGTGGGGCCCCTAGGCCGCGAGGGGAAGTGTCCAGCCCTCTGGGCTGGCGCACCACAAGGGGGCCCACCTCCCCATGCGCCTAGGGTTAAAACCCTAAGGGGAGGGGGCCACCACTTGCCTTGGGGGGCAAGGACTCCCCCCTGGCCGCCGCCCCCCCTTGCAGATTGGATCTGCAGGGGGCTGGCGCCCCCCTGGCCCCCTATATATATGTGGGGGGGAGAGGGCAGCCGCACCCCAAGCCCTGGCGCCTCTCCCCCTCCCGTCACACCTCTATACTCCCACGCAGGGCGCCCGGCGAAGCCCTGCTGCGATCTCCACTGCATCCGTCATCACGACGTCGTGCTGCCGGATCTCTGACGACTTCTCCTCCACCCTTGCTGGATCAAGAAGGAGGTGACGTTGCTACACCGCACGTGTGTTGAACGCGGAGGTGCCGTCCGTTCGGCGCTAGATCATCGGTGACGAAGAACGTGAAGAGTACGACTACTTCATCCTCGCTTCGTTGAAAGCTTCCGCACGCGATCTACATAATGGTATGTAGATGCACTCTTACTTGCTCGTTGCTAGATGTCTCCATAGATGGATCTTGGTGAAAGCGTAGAAAATTTTTGAATTATGCTACATTCCCCGACAATTGCAAAACCCAGAAGCAACAGGCAGGATCGTCGAGTGGGCACTGGAGCTGTCAAGCTTTGGTCTCAAGTTTGAGAGTACTTCAACTATACAGAGCAGAGCTTTGGCAGAGTTCATAGGAGAATGGACGCCAACACCAGACGAAGAAGTTCCAGAGACAAGCATCCCCGTCCAAGAAGCAAGCAAAGAGTGGATAATGTACTTCGATGGTGCCTTCTCGCTGCAAGGCGCCGGCGCTGGCGTGTTACTCATAGCGCCCACCGGAGAGAACCTCAAGTACGTTGTTCAGATGCACTTTCCCAAGGAGCAAGCGACAAACAATACTGCTGAGTATGAAGGTTTGCTCGCCGGCCTCAGAATTGCGGCCGTACTTGGGATCAAGAAGCTGATTGTGCGGGGAGATTCACAATTGGTGGTCCGACAAGTAAACAAAAGTTACCAGAGTCCTTTGATGGAAGCTTATGTCGATGAAGTGAGGAAGCTTGAAGAACACTTTGAAGGCCTGCAGATGGAGCATGTCCCAAGAGCTCAGAATGATATCGCAGATGGCCTCTCAAAGTGTGCTGCAATGAAGTTACCTGTGGAACCAGGGGTCTTCGTGCTCAAGCTAACTCAACCATCCGTTACACCATCAGTTGGGCAAAGCAAGAAGAGGAAGTTGGTCTCCGGCGACTACTTGCCGGCGGATCTTCCTGAAGCCGCCGCCAAGGTCCCCAAGATCAACAACCAAGATGCTGAGGAACAGTCTGCTCCTGCGGACCCAAGGGTCTGTACAGTTGAAGCAGGCGTTCCCGACAAGCCTTGCCCCTACAGGCTTGCCGGGGAACACTCAGCTCCGGCAGAGCCGCAGGTTCTTGCCGTAGAAGCTGAGGTTCCCGCAGCAGCTCTGGTGCCTTTAGTCCTTGTTGTTGAGCCTCAGGCTCCAGCATGGGCGCAGCAAATCGTCCGTTTTCTTCAAACTGGAGAACTTCCCGAAGAACCAGAAGAGATAGAGAGGATAACCAGGCAGTCAAGTATGTACCAGTTCGTCGGCAATGAACTGTACAGAAGAAGACTCAATGGTGTCAGATTGAAGTGCATTTCCCGGGAAGATGGACAGAAGCTGTTGGCAGAGATACACGGAGGCATATGTGGCCACCACATTGGCGCAAGAGCACTTGCCGGGAAGGCGTTCCGGCAAGGTTTCTTTTGGCCAGAAGCCCTCCAAGATGCAACTGCACAAGTAACCAAGTGTGAAGCGTGCCAATTCCATGCCAAGCAGATTCACCAGCCAGCTCAAGCTCTCCAGACGATCCCTTTGTACTGGCCCTTCTCGGTCTGGGGGCTTGACATCCTCGGCCCCTTTCCCCGCGCAGTCGGGGGCTTTGAGTACTTGTACGTTGCAATCGACAAGTTCACAAAGTGGCCAGAAGTGGAACCAGTGAGAAAGGTGACAGCACAGTCAGCAGTGAAGTTCTTCAGGTCAATTGTTTGCCGTTTCGGAATCCCTAACAGGATCATCACCGACAACGGCACACAGTTCACAAGTCGCACCTTCATGCAGTACGTCCAAGACCTTGGCGCCAAGGTCTGCTTTGCTTCTGTTGCTCACCCGAGGAGTAACGGTCAAGCGGAGAGGGCCAACGCTGAAGTGCTGTGCGGACTAAAGACAAGAACGTTCGACAGGCTGCACAAGTGCGGAAGAAACTGGATAGAGGAGTTGCCGGCGGCTCTTTGGTCAATCAGGACGACACCAAATCGAGCCACCGGACAGACACCCTTTGCTCTTGTCTATGGAGCAGAGGCAGTTCTCCCCACGGAACTCGTATACGGGTCTCCTCGAGTGCTCGCTTACGACGAGCTCGAGCAAGAGCAACTGCGGCAAGATGATGCATTGCTCCTCGAGGAGGAACGTCTCCAGGCTGTTGTACGAGCTGCTCGATACCAGCAAGCTTTGCGTCGCTACCATAGCCGCAAGGTCAAAGCCAGGAGTCTCGAGGAAGGCGACCTTGTTCTTCGGTGCGTTCAGTCCGCCAAGAACTCCAACAAGTTGACGCCGAAGTGGGAAGGCCCTTATCGGGTGAGACAAGTCACAAGGCCCGGCGCTGTCCGCCTGGAGACCGAAGAAGGCTTACCGGTGAGCAACTCCTGGAACTTAGAGCATCTTCGCAAGTTTCACCCATAAGGCGCGGTTGCCGTGATCCGCTCCGGCAACCACCTTTTGTACAAGTCTTGCCGTTGTTGCATGTAAACCTTTGTACAAAGCCGGGCGCAGACCCCGTGCATCAGTAAAACTTTTGTGCTTCGCACTGTTTGTCATTTCATGCTTTTCTTTTTACTTGCATGTATCATCTGACATTTTGTGCAGCACACATCCCCGGTAAGCAGTAACAAGCCGCAAGGCTCCATACTTGTGTTTCCTCCCCTTTTCCTTTCTCTCTTAAACAGAAGAAGTGTTCCTCGCGCACAAGTTTGCCGGGGGGAAGGAGATAGAGGTATGGATCAAGTGCTGTTCAAGAAAGGGAAGCCTTGCCGGGAAGCAAACAATCCATGAAAGCTAAGTTGCCAGAGTTTGAGCAATTCAAATTTAAAAAAAAAAATTAGTTGTCTGCCTTGAACGACCACACTTTGTATGGAAAACCTGTGCGCGGAGGAACCTACCCATGGCTAGCCGCACCCTTACTTTGTTTCGAGCACGCTCAACGGCTTAAGTGAGCTGCGACAAGTGTCGCGCCCTTACTTCGTTTTCGAGTTCGCTCAGCAATCTAAGTGTGCTGCGACTAGCTGCGGCAAGGTTTCTTGCCGGCGAGGGCATTGCTAGCAGGCTGCTAAGAGTCCCGTACTCAGCGCTCGCGGCAAGGGTTCCTTTGCCGGCAAGTTCCCTAAAAGCGTAGGGTGGAAAGCATACAAAGTGAAGGGACTAAACAAGGGAGATAACACTGAATTGATTATCCAAAATAAAGTTATATTACAAGATAGCTTGCCACTTTTCTAACTAACTACTACCCATGACTTAATCGACAGCGGCAAGGGAAGCAGAAAGAAGGTAGCCTAGTCTTTTCGGTCTCCGTCGACCCTCTTGATCTTACCCGCCTTGGCTACGATGTGGGCGACCTGCGCCTTCAACGCCTCCTGGTCAGCTTCGGGCGGCAGCGTCCGGAGGACGTTGATGAGGTTGATCCCGGGGTTGCGATAGACGATCTTCGACAACACCCGCTCCATAGTACCCATGCAAAGCCGGCGCGCCTCGTCAGCCAGCTGCGCGGGGATCTTCTCCCGTAGCTGCGCGAGGGCCGGCGCCACCCCTCTGAAGAACAGGCTCAGCTTGGCGCTGTGGGGGAGGCTCTCGTCGGGGGAGTACACGAGGTGCTCCGCCCTCAGCGCCACCATCTCCTTGTCGATGTTGGCGGCGGAGGCGACGAGCTCCTCGGTCCACTGCTCCACCGTCTGCTGGAAGTTGTTCTGCGACAGGGCGGCACTGTCCAGCAAGGCCCTCTCAGCATGGAGATCGTCCTTCAGCTTCGTCTCGCGGTCCCGGGCGGCGTCAAGCGAATCGGTGAGGGTGGAAACCTTCAGCTCCAAGTCTGCAATGGAGTCCTTGGCGTCGTTGAGCTCTTTGCCTTTCTCGGAGAGGCGGACTTGCAGCTCCGAGTTGGTATGAGCGTCCTTCTCCCGCGCCACGTTGAGCGCGGCAACCCTGTCCTCGCTCGCCTTCAAGCTCGTCTCCAACCGCGGCAACCCTGTCCTCGCTCGCCTCCAAGTTCCGGAGGGCCGCCTGGTTGGCAGCACGGAGCTCCGCGGCGCGTTTCTCCAGATCAGCACCAGCCTTGGCAGCCAGAGCCTCTCGGGACTCCAACTTGGCTTGCCTGGCCCGGTACAAGCCCAGGAGTCGACGTAGGAGTTGCTCCTCTTCGGCCTCATTGCTGCTGCCGGGCGCGTCGACAACCCTTAGCCCGGCGGAGGCGAGAACTTCTCCGTCGAAGGCCTCCCCCTCCGCGGGTGCCCTTGATGAGGATGCCCACGGGACTTGGATAAAGACCCCGTTGGCGGCCTCCAGATAGACACCCGACCCAGCCGCGGGGGCGGAGGGGTCGGCGGCCGGTGCAGCGTCCGGCGCTCCTGCGGCCTCAGGGTCAGCAGTGCGGTCGTCGTTCCCTTCCCCAGCTGCGGCGTCAGCGATCGGGGCGGTCTCCTCGGCGGCTGGCTCGTCAGCACCAGCCATTCCCTCAGTGGTAGTGGCGTCGCCAGCATTGCCGCGCACGTCCTCCTCGGCGATGGTCTCCGTCTCCATCGACTCCGGGGCGGGCGGATCTGACAGAAGAAAAAGAAAAGAAAAATCGTCAAGCAAATATCCAAAAAGAAGAATCCAAGAGGAAGAAATTGCAAGGGTTACCTGCGCGGGCCTCTTCCGTAACGGGGTCCCTCACCGGGGAGTTCTCCCTTGGCGGCGTAGTAGAAGCCCCCGCCGGCGGAGGGACGCTTGCGCCTTCCCTTGGCGGGGTGCCCACCCTTGTCGGGGTGCTCACCCTTGGCGGAGTACCCATCCTTGGCGGAGCGCTGTCCCTCGCCGGGGAGCTCATCCTTGGCGGGGAGGGTGGAACAAGCGGCTCATCGGGGGCGGCCTCTTGGTGCTCCTGCGGCTGCGGTTCCATTTCTGCACAAGATAACAGGCAAACAAGACGTTAGCAAGGACAAGCTCAAGCGTGCCCATCAAGCAAAAAAGTGAACAAAGGACTTGCGCTGGGGGCTGCCCTCCGGAGCAGCGGGCTGGTCCGGCAAGCTTGTCGCTGGCGCGTCGCCTGCCGCTGCGACGGGCTCGTCGTCCTCAAGGTCAACCACAGGGATCATGGCCCTCTTCGCCATCCTCTGGGTCAAGGTCCTGGGAGCCAAACAAGATCAGAACCAAGCAAAAGAAATCAAGACAAAAGCAACAAAAATAAAAGGAAATAAAAATTGCAAGTGCTTACTCTTCCTCCTCTTCGTCGGAGCTGAGGGCGGAGAAGTCAAACTCCGCCTCGCGTGCTCCAGCGCGAGGAGCTGGAGGAGAAGGCTCCCTCGGGCGCTTGGCGGGCTCCGGAGCCGTGGGTTGTGAAGACCCCGCTCCGGTCGTCCCCGAGGACCGAGGGGCGGAGGGAGCACCAGAACCACTCCGGGAAGATCCCCCTCCGCTTGTCGCTCGGGCACAGGGCGCCTCCTTGACGACCTTGCTCGTCGTGGTGGCACGCGTCGCACGACGTTTCGGCTGCTGTCGGGGCGCCGGTTGCCTCGCCGTCTCAGTGGCCTTGCGGAGGCGCTTCTTCGGCTGTGGCGGAGGACTTGGTGGTGGCGGAGAGTTCACTGAGGATGAGGAGGCGTCGTCGTCGAGATTCAGAGACCCGCCAGAGTCTTCGTCTTAATCGCCCGATTCGGCGTCCTCTTCGGCGGGCTCACTGGACTCGGTCCCCTGCTCGGCAGCCTCGCTCGTCCCGGCAGGTTCCCCGGCAGGCTCCCCGGCAAGCTTCCCGGTGGGCATCAGCAGTTTGAGGACTTCTTCCTCCTCGGCCTGGCTCACCGCGTCCGCCGCTTCCGCTTCGTCCACGGTGTACCCAAACTCACCTGCGGCCGCAGCTGCGGCGGCCTCCTCCATTCTGGTGGCTATATATGCCACATCTCGCTCGGTGGTCTCACGGGTGAGCCATTTCTTCTCTTCGGGGTTGCGCGGCCGTTCAACCAGATTATCAAAGAAGGTTTGGACGGTCTCCGCTGAAGGCGTCAGCCAAGTGGGAACAACCCCGTGGGAGTCACACTCAGGCATTGCCGCGCGGATGGCACTAAGAGCAGTATTGTTGCACAATGGAACTACTCCATCCGACGGTCTGAACCACTCCGGGTGCTTGGGGTCATGTTTGAACAGCTCCCGGACCATCCCCTTGAGTTCCAAGACGGTGAAGTTATAATTCAGCCCGGGGCGCAGCCTCATGCGGTCTGCCGCGTTGCCGAACTCCCAGGCAGGCCTCTTCCTTTCCTGCAAAGGAGCAATGCGGCGGCGGAGGAAATCAGCCCCAACTTCACCTATAGTAAGGTTGGCGGCCCGGAGGCGAAGGATCCTAGTGAGGGCAATCTGCAGCTTGTCATCCTCCGGGGCCAAGTCACTCCAATCCTTGCCGCGCACTATTGCAGTCCGGCGCGGCGAGGTAAACTGCTCGGGTTGGTCTTCCATGACCCAGCACCAATCAGCCCTCCACTCTTCCCACTTGCCGCGGAGCTCTCCGATCAAGTACGCCTCCTTCTTGCCGAGCCTGAAGATCTAGGAGATACCGCCGGAGAGTGGAGATCCGGACTCTACTCTAGGTGTGAAGAAGTGGCGGAAGAGAGCTACGTTTGGATGGACCCCGATATAGTTTTCGCACAGATGTGCGAAAACGGCCAAAGTGAAGACGGCATTCGGGGTGAAATCGAGGAGGTGGAGCCCGTACGTGTTCATCACATCGCAGAAAAACTCAGAATACGGAGGACAAAGGCCACAGTGGAAGAACAAAGCGAAGTAGTGGTAACCTCCCGGGTACATGTCGACGGCTACGGCGGGGAGGACTCTGGTGCGCGGGTGAGCTTTCGTCTCCCTCGCCCAGAACAAGTAGTACTTGTCCCGCAGCTCCCTCGCGCCGAGCCTCGGCGGGAAGACCACCATCCTTCTCCGCATGGCTGCCAGCTTCGCCGCCTTGTCGGACTTCTCCTTCTTCGCCTTGTCGCTCTTCGCCTTGTCGCTCTTCGGGGCCATGGCGGGGACGGCGAGGGAGGTCGACGGCGCTGCGGATGCTGGAGACGGTGGAGGAAGGGTGGAGCTCGGCTCTCTGTCGACCTTTGGGGAGGCAGAGAGTGGCGGGGGTTTCTGGAGATTCAAGACACAATGAAAGCAATGGGGGGAAACTGCCCCTGCTTCCTCTGCTTTTAAGGGGGAAGTGGGGGACGTTCCGCATTTTCCCATTAAAGAAGCAGGCCACGATCTCTCCCACGACGCCGCAATCGACGCGTGCCGTTAGGGAGGGATGCGGCGGATATGGAGAGGGATACGGCGTGCCGTGGGCCACGCGTGCCCGTGCACTGTTTTGGGCCTGGCCCAACAGCGCTCGGCACCGTGTGTGGCCCAGGCCCGGGGGCTCCTGTCGGTGTACTAAAGTAGGGGTACCTTGGTATCCTGACTTGTGCACGGGCAGTAGCAGCACCCCGTGGTCAGGCTCACCACGTGCCCGCCGAAGCCCGCTCTAGTTCCCTTGAAGCCATTCAAGAACAAAGTATACAAGTCAGAAAAACAAGGCCCCGGCAAGAGGAGCTTGCCGGGAGGGCTGCTCCAAGCACAAGACCACTCTATTTTCACAAGACCCTGGCAAGAGGAGCTTGCCAGGAAGACCAGAGAACGGAACCTCAGAAGATATATCGTGGCGCATCGTGCGCCCTGGCAGGACCCGGAGAGCAACAAGCTTTCGGGCCCGGCAAGATAGCAACCCCACCAAGGTGCTTGCCGGGGGAGGCTTACACTGTGTGCCTGCGCTCCAGCTCATCTGGCCACGCGTCGCCCTGGGGCCCTTCCAGGGGCACGTGGCAGATGGCTGTGCAGCCTGGGGTACACGGTGGCGAGCCGCGGTGACGAGCCCATCGTCGTGGCGAACGGAGATGCCCGGGCGAACGCTTTTGGGGTGACGGCGACGGGCATTCAATGCCTTTGTCCCCCACCGTCTGGGTTAGGTATAGATCACTGTGCATACACTGTTCATGCACTGTTCCATCTACCACCAATTTTACACTTTTACCCTCCTCTACGTTGACACCTGTCGGTGACCCCTTTGAGCTATAAAAGGAGGCCCATGCACAACGTAGAGGGGGTTCGATCCCAGAAACTTGATCACTCCCTCGCTCGGCGTAGCTAGTACTGTAGATCTTCAAGCTCCCGAGATCAAGAACTCAATACAACCAAGGCAGGAGTAGGGTTTTACGCGTCCACACGACCCGAACCTGGGTAAACTGCCCGCGTGTGCTCCTCAATCTGCTCTTTGTGCTCCCTCCGCTCCCTCACCGTACCGTAGAAGGGGCTCCGGTCCCATAGGTGTTCGTGGGCGACCAGTTTCCCCAACAACTAGGTGCATCTATATTAGTTCTCTGAGAATCTTGCTCAACTCTCTTAGGGTGGCCCTCGGGATACAAAGGTTCCTGAGTCATTCTACCCCCTCTAGTCATAACTCTAACAGCATTGTCATTTTTCTTATTATTTAATTCATTGAGCAAATCATCTTGTGCTTTAACCACTTGTCCTACCTGAGTGGTAACCATAGAAGCATGTTTACTAATGAGTTTAAATTCACCTTTAACTCTAGACATATAATCACTCAAGTGTTCAATCATATAAGTGTTACATTTCAATTGTCTACCAACGTAAGCATTGAAGTTTTCTTTTTAACAATAAAATTATCAAACTCATCTAAGCATTGGCTAACAGACTTATTACGAGGAATATCACCTTCACCAAATCTATAGAGAGAATTTACCTTTACTACCTGTGTCGGGTTATCAAGACCATGTATTTCTTCAATAGGTGGTAAATTCTTAACATCTTCACCTTTAATACCCTTTTCCTTCATACATTTGTTTGCCTCTTGCATATCTTTAGGACTGAGAAACAGAATACCCCTTTTCTTCGGAGTTGACTTAGGAGTTAGTTCGGGAAGTGTCCAATCATTATCATTACTCAATATATTATTCGATAGCAATTCAGCTTGCTCAACAGTTCTTTCCCTGAAAACACAACCAGCGCAACTATCCAGGTGGTCTCTAGAAGCATCGGTTAGTCCATTATAAAAGATATCAATTACTTCATTTTTCTTGAGAGGATGATCATGAAAAGCATTAAGTAATCGGAGAAGCCTCCCCCAAGCTCGTGGGAGACTCTCTTCTTCAATTTGCACAAAATTATATATTTCCCTTAAGGCAGCTTGCTTCTTATGGGCAGGCAAATATTTAGCAGAGAAGTAATAAATCATATCCTGGGGACTAGCACACAACCAAGATCAAGAGAATTAAACCATGTTTTAGCATCACCCTTTAGCGAGAACATAAATAGCTTAAGGATATAATAGTAACGAATTTTTTCCTCATTGGTGAATAGAGTGACTATATCATTTAATTTAGTAAGATGTGCTACAACAGTTTCAGATTCAAAGCCATAAAAAGGATCAGATTCAACCAAAGTAATTATCTCCGGATCGACAGAGAAATCATAATCCTTATCAGAGATACAAATAGGTGAAGTAGCAAAAGCAGGATCATATTTTATTCTAGCATTCAAAGACTTTTCTTTCAGCTTAGCTAACAATTTCTTAAGATCATATATATCTTTGCAAGCTAAAAGATCTCTAGCAGTTTCTTCATCCATAACATAACCCTCGTGCACATCAGGCAATTCATATTTAGGGGAGAATCTTCATCATCACTTTCATCAATATTATCAGGTTCAATAATTTCATTCTATCTAACCCTAGCAAGTTGTTCATCAAGAAATTCACCTAGTGGCACAGTATTATCAAGCATAGAAGTAGTTTCATCATAAACATCATGCATAGCAGAAGTGGCATCATCAATAACGTGCGACATATCAGAATCAATAGTAGCTGTAGGTGTCGCAAATTTTCTCATAACAGAGGGTGAATCAAGTGCAGAGCTAGATGGCAGTTCCTTACCACCCCTCGTAGTTGAGGGAAAAAACTTGGTTTTTTCATCTCTCAAGTTCTACAAAGTGACTCAAAGAATATAGCTATGTTCCTCGGCAACGGCACCAGAAAATAGTCTTGATAACCCACAATTAGAGGGGATCGCAACAGTTTTCGAGGGTAGAGTATTCAACCCAAATTTATTGATTCGGCACAAGGGGAGCCAAAGAATATTCTAAAGTATTAGCAGTTGAGCTGTCAATTCAACCACACCTGGAAGACTTAATATCTGCAGCAAAGTATTTAGTAGCAAAGTAGTATGGAAATAACGGTAACGGTGGCAATAGTAACAGTAGCAGATTTTGTAGCAATTGTAATAGTGGCAACGGAAAAGTAACTAAGCAAAGATCAATATGTAAAAAGCTCGTAGGCATTGGATCAGTGCTGGATAATTATGTCGGATGCAATTCATCATGCAACGGTTATAACATAGGGTGACACAGAACTAGCTCCAGTTCATCAATGTAATGTAGGAATGTATTCTGAATATAGTCATACGTGCTTATGGAAAAGAACTTGCATGACATATTTTGGCCTACCCTCCCGTGGCAGCGGGGTCCTATTGGAAACTAAGGGATATTAAGGCCTCCTTTTAATAGGGTACCACACCAAAGCATTAACACTTACTGAATACATGAATTCCTCAAACTACGGTCATCACGGGGAGTGGTCCCAATTATTGTCACTTCGGGGTTGCCGGATCATAACACATAGTAGGTGACTATTGACTTGCAAGATAGGATCAAGAACTCACATATATTCATGAAAACATAATAGGTTCAGATCTGAAATCATGGCACTCGGGCCCTAGTGACAAGCATTAAGCATAGCAAAGTCATAGCAACATCAATCTTAGAACATAATGGATACTAGGGATCAAACCCTAACAAAACTAACTCGATTAGATGGTAAATCTCATCCAACCCATCACCGTCCAGCAAGCCTACGATGGAATTACTCACGCACGGCGGTGAGCATCATGAAACTGGTGATGGAGGATGGTTGATGATGACGATGGCGATGGCGATAGATTCCCCTCTCCAGAGCCCCAACGGACTCCAGATCAGCCCTCCCGAAGAAGATTAGGGTTAGGCGGCGGCTCCGTATCGTAAAACACGATGAATCCTTCTCTATGATTTTTTTCTCCCCAAAAGTGAACATATAGAGTTGGAGTCGAGGTCGGTGGAGCTCCAGGAGGCCCACGAGGCAGGAGGCGCGCCCAGGGGGTAGGCGCGCCCCCACCCTCATGGACAGGGTGTGGGCCCCCTGATGCTGATTCTTCCGCTAGTATTTTTTATTATTTCCAAAACGTGTCTCCGTGAATTTTCAGGTCATTTCAAGAACTTTTATTTCTGCACAAAAATAACACCATGGCAGTTCTGCTGAAAACAGCGTCAGTCCGAGTTAGTTCCATTCAAATCATGCAAGTTAGAGTCCAAAACAAGGGCAAAAGTGTTTGGAAAAGTAGATACGTTGGAGACGTATTAGACCCAGATGTCAGAAATCCATTAGGAGGAACCATTTTTGTGGCTTGAAATAAGGAGGCACTTGCTTGCGTACTGACATGACCCTGGTGGGTCCCTGCTGTCATCCTCTCCACGTACAATCATCTCCTAATTGTGTACGCATCAACCTAGTAGGCCCACAAGTCAGCAGCTAAACCCATGGCGGACAAATATAGCCCATTTAAAAAAATAACAACCCATTCCATATGTTCAAACGGAAAGTTCAACATTAAGAGCAAAGTAATATGTCTGATCCACATATAGAGTACTAAACTTCCACGTAGACAACCATCATAGCCAAGTTACTACTCCCACTAATACTCTAGTAGTGTACAAGTACTGACTTACTCTTAGCTAACTAGACGATGACGAGCGCCATCTGCGGTACACGCTAAACGCCGGCACCGACATCCTCCTCCTTGCCTCGGACTTGCGAGAGGAGCGATAGGGCATGTTTCTCGTGCGCGTTGGCCCTTTCCATGCCGCCATGGTCCACCGAAGCTTCGGCCTCTAAGCGGGAAACCCACTTGACGAGCTAGTAGTAAAATTCGGCATCACGGACGCGTGCTTGCCAGACAACCTCCAAGGCTATTTCTTGGGCGTCTGCTGCTACATCTCGAGCTTGTGTTGTATTCCCTCGAAGAGGAAAGGGAGATGCAGCATAGTAGCGTAAGTATTTCCCTCAGTTTTTGAGAACCAAGGTATCAATCCAGTAGGAGACCACGCGCGAGTCACTCGCACCTGCACAAACAAATAAGAACTTCGCAGCCAACGTGATAAGGGGTTGTCAATCCCTTTACGGTCACTTACGAAAGTGAGATCTGATAGAGATGATAGTTTATATTTTTGGTATTTTTGTTTATAAGAACAGAAAATAAAAGCGATAAAAGTAAAGTAGATGTAGATTGATATGTTGAGAATAGACCCGGGGGCCATAGTGTTCTCTAGTGGCTTTTCTCATGATAGCGATATTCTACGGCGGGTAAACAAATTACTGTCGAGCAATTGATAGAAAAGCGAATAATTATGAGACTATCTAGGCATGATCATTGTATACAGGCATCACGTCCGAGACAACTAGAGTGAAACGATTCTGCATCTACAACTATTACTCCACACATCGACCGCTATCCAGCATGCATCTAGTGTATTGAGTTCATAAGAACAGAGTAACGCCTTAAGCAAGATGACATGATGTAGAGGGATAAACTCAAGCAATATGATATAAACCCCATCTTTTTATCCTCGATGGCAACAATACAATACGTGCCTTGATTCCCCTACTGTCATTGGGAAAGGACATCGCAAGATTGAACCCAAAGCCAAGCACTTCTCCCATTGCAAGAACTATAGATCTATTGGCCAAACCAAACCAATAATTCGAAGAGACTTGCAAGGATATTATGAGCACACATAAAAAGTTCAGAGAAGAACCAAATATTTCTCATAGATAATCTTGATCATAAACTCACAATTCATCGGATCTCGACAAACACACCGCAAAAAGAGATTACATCGAATAGATCTCCTCGAAGACCGAGGAGAACTTTGTATTGAGATCCAGAGACAAAGAAGAAGCCATCTAGATACTAGCTATGGACCCGAAGGTCTGTGGTAAACTAGTCACATCTCATGGTGAGGGCGATGATGATGATGAAGAAGAACTCCGTGATGGATCCCCCTCCGGTGGAGCTCCGGAACAGGCTCCAAGATGGGATCTCACGGGAACAGAAGGTTATGGTGGTGGAATTAGGGTTTTTCTCTATTGCTGATGGTTTCGGGGTACATAGACTTATATAGGAGGAAGGAGGACACCGGGGGTGCTCGAGGGGCCCACGAGGCAGGGGTGCGCCCTGGGAAGGGGGCGCGCCCCCCACCCTCGTGGACACCCCGAGGCTCCCCTGACATGGTTCTCAAGTCCCTTGTGTGTGACTTTCTCCAAAAATATCTCTCGCGAAGGTTTCATTTCGTTTAGACTCCATTTGATATTCCTTTTCTGTAAAACCCTGAAACAGGCAAAAAACAGCAATCTGGACTTGGCCTTTGGGTTAGTAGGTTAGTCCAAAAAATGATATAAAAGCCTATGATAAAGCCCATTAAACATCCAAGACTTCATAAATAATAGCATGGAACAATCAAAAATTATAGATACGTTGGAGACGTATCAAGCATCCCCAAGCTTAATTCCTGCTCGTCCTCGAGTAGGTAAATGGTAAAGAAAGATTTTTTTTTGCCTAAACAAAACACTAAACAAAACATGAAACAAAACATGAAACATGAAACCACATCTAAACACAGGCTAGATGCAATATTTATTCCCTAACATCAACAAAAACAAAAATATAAAATTGGGTTGCCTCCCAACAAGCGCTATCGTTTTACGCCCCTAGCTAGGCATGATACAAGATAAATCTAGGTATTGCCATCTTTGGAAGGCAATCCATAAGTGGCTCTCATGATAGATTCATATTGTAATTTGATTTTCTTTCTAGGAAAGTGTTCCATGCCTTTACTTAATGCAAATTGGAATCTAATATTTCCTTCCTTCATATCAATAATTGCACCAATCGTTCTAAGGAAATTCTACCAAGAATAATAGGACATGAAGGATTGCAATCTATATCAAGAACAATGAAATCCACGGGCACATAATTCCTATTGGCAACAATAAGAACATCATTAATCATTCCGATAGGTTTCTTAATAGTGGAATCCGCAAGATGCAAATTTAAAGAACAATCATCAAGCTCGTGGAAACCTAGCAAATCACACAAAGTTTTTGGGATAGTGGAGACACTAGCACCCAAATCACACAAAGCATAGCATTCATGATCTTTTATTATTATTTTAATAGTAGGTTCCCACTCATCATAAAGCTTTCTAGGGATAGAAACTTCTAACTCAAGTTTTTCTTCATAAGATTGCATCAAAGCATCAACTGTGTGTTTGGTGAAAGCTTTATTTTGACTATAAGCATGCGGAGAATTTAGTACGGATTGCAACAAGGAAATACAATCAATCAAAGAGCAATTATCATAATTGAATCCCTTGAAATCCAAAGTAGTGGGTTCATCACTATGCAAAGTTTTAGTCTCTTCACTCCCACTTTTAGCAATTTTAGCATCAAGATATAAAAACTCTGAATCATTGGGACACCTTAAAGCAGAATCATTATAGCGACCAGACCTCAAACAGTCTGATCTCTGTGCATCAGTGTCATCCCTGGATCAGTAATGCTGACACGCACAGTACTTGAAGGATTTATAATAGAGTAGCAATCACACACTTATTAGATCGATAGTCCAATGATGAACTTATTATAATAAATATGGCTGAAGGCCATCTAATACGATAACAGCGGAAGGCTTGGAAGATTAGTGAGTCCATCAACTCCAACGGCATCACTGAGTATAGAACCACGACCTAAAAGGCACCTTGCTCGTCGTCTGAGAAGTTTGCAACATGAAACGTTGCAGCCCGAAAACGGGTCAGCACATGGAATATGCTGGCAAGGTAACACAAGAGAATTTGCAAGTAACGGAATAAAGGCTATACTACATGCATATTTGGCTGGTGGAAAGCTCTATGGTTAAGTTTTTGCGTAAAGCCAATTTTTCCCTACTTCAAAGGAATAGATTTTAATTAACTATCATGGTAGTTGAAACATCGTTGAGAAGATAGACATCCCCTCAACCCCAATTAAAATCATCATTAAACCCAACAATATTAAATTAGAGTAACATGATGAGATTCACATGATAATCCAAGTACTAGATACTCAAGACGTCCATAACCGGGGACATGGCTAATCATGGTCAGTTTGTACACTCTGCAGAGGTTTGTGCACTTTTCCCACAAGACTCGATCACCTCCGTTTGGTTTCTCGCACTGCATGGTGTTTGAGAAACGGATGACCGAGACACAGTCTTTCCGAGGAGGTCCCCTTAACCAGATAGATAGGCCGGTACACCTACAAACCCTCTACATCTGCTAGCCCATCATGGAAAGGTTTCCCACAACTTACTCAACTATGCCGGAGCCCATATTGGCATGTGGCTGCACACGGAAGTTTCTAGTATGAAAAATCTAATGATCCCTTTGAGCCTGGGTGGCGGTCCAAAAGAAAAACGGTCAATCACTGGAATACCCAGATGCCTCAATCCACCCAGATGTGTGTTAAAGTTGCCACCTTAAGTTGAACCATTAATTAACAACCTCACATCTGTCATGGATTTCACTCAAACCCAAACCACGTCTACGAGCATAGCATGTCATAACAGCAAACGTAGAAGTAACTCCAAAGGTTTGAATGTAATGCAGGTAATAGGTACTACCTCAATCTACTTCCCAGACCCACAAGTTATTTGATCCTACTCATGCAATGTGTGAGGGTTGGACTAATGCAATGAAAACTGGGTAATTGGAAAGTATGATCAAAGTGTTACTTGCCTTGCTGATGATCCGCAAAACCTAGAGACTCAAAGTAGCAAGCGGCACACTTCGGGTACTCTATCGCAATCAAACAAGCACACAATAAGTACTTAACTAATGCACGGGTAAAACTCAAATAAGAGATCTAACCAGAAAGTTCAACTTAAGAACTCCGGTTTGCAAAAAGAATCAACTCGAAAGAAGCAACGAAACTCAAACTGCGAAAGAAACGAGCTCTGGTTTGCTAGTTGGCCTAAAGTCAAATTTTACAGTAGCCAAAACTTTGTTCAAGTTGATTAAACATAAAGAGGGCATCGAGACGAAGATCTGGGATTTTGAATCACCTGATTCCGACTCTCGAGCGAAAAGAAAAACGGAAAACAAGATCAGGGCAGAAATCGCGATCGGAATAATCGCGGATAAATACCCCGAAAAAGAAACGGACGAACAGGCTAACGAACGAACGTTCGCTGTCAGCGGCTAACGGGTGAAAAGCATTCGTTAAAACGAACGTATGGACGAACGTCCACTAAATAACTAAACCGACGAAAAACCGAACCGATCTAATCTAAAAAAACAGATCTACGGTTTTTACTAAAACCGATCGATTCTTTAAAAAAACCGATATATACCTCGACGAACTCCGGCGGGATCCGGCGCTCCGGCGGCGGCGGTGGTCCGGCGGGCGAGGCGGGCGGCGCGGCGGCGGGGCGGCTAGCGGCGACGGCGAGGCGGCGACGGTGGCAGCTGGAGGCGGGGTGGCGCGGCAGCAGCGGCGGAGGCGGCGGCGCTAGGCGGCGGGGCGGCGGCAGCAGGCGACAGTGGCGGGGCGGCTAGGGCAGGGAGGCGCGGGCTGGCGGGGCGGCTTGGGGCGACTTGGGCCGGCTCGGGTGACTTATAAAGCCCAGAGTCCCGGGCTGGTACGACTCCAAGTCGGTTTCTCTTCTTTTTTATATATATAGAGTCCTGGCGCGGAAAAACTAACGAAAGAAATACTAAACGGACTCCAAAAATCCCGAAATAAATTTTCACCGTCCTCTAATAATATTTAGGACAAAGTGAACATTTTTCCCGGACCTAAATGCAATTTTGAAAAAACGCACATTTTTCCTATGCAAATAAATTCGCAAATAAATCCAGAAAAATACCAAAAGTGATTTTAACATTTTTCCTCCAATATTTCTGTTATTTTGGAGAAGTCATATTATCTCCGCTCATATTTTGTATTTAGAAATATTTTTAGGAGAGAAAAATAATTAGAATCACACTGTCCTCGTACCGGTATTCGAGCGAACTCAAACACGAAAACGGTAAAATTCCCAACTCTCTCCGCAGGTCCTTGAGTTGCTAAGAATTTCGAGGAACGCCACAAACAAAATGCAAAAACATGAAATGCAATTATGATCTATGTATAACATTCCAAATTGAAATTTTGGGATGTTACAATCATCTCCAATCCTATCTTCATCAAAATTTACACTAGAAAACAAGGATCTAATAGGAAACACATCAATAACTTTCAGATCTTCATCTTTATTTTCATGTTAACTAGAAGAACACACTTTAATATAATCCTCTCTTTTAGCACGCATCCTAGCAGTTCTTTCTTTGCATTCATCAATGGAAATTCTCATGGCTTTGAGAGACTCATTGATATCATGCTTAGGTGGGATAGATCTAAGTTTCAAAGAATCAACATCAAGAGTAATTCTATCCACACTTCTAGCCAATTCATCAATCTTAAGCAATTTCTCTTCCAGCATAGCATTGAAATTCTTTTGTGAGATCATAAACTCCTTAACACTAGTTTCAAATTCAGAAGGCATCTTTCCATAAGAGTTGTTGTAGGAATTACTATAATTATTAAAGGAATTACTAGGAAAAGGCCTAGGATTAAAATTACCTCTATAAGCATTGTTACCAAAATTATTCCTACCAACAAAATTCACATCCAAAGATTCATTGTTATTTTCAATCAAAGTGGACAAAGGCATATCATTAGGATCAGAAGAAGCACTCTTAGCAGCAAACAATTTCATAAGTTCATCCATCTTCCCACTCAAAACACTAATTTCTTCGATAGCATGCACTTTTTTACTAGTAGATCTTTCGGTGTGCCATTGAGAATAATTAACCATAATATTATCTAGGAGTTTGGTAACTTCTCCTAAGGTAGTTTCCATGAAAGCGCCTCCTGTGGCCGAATCTAAAAGATTTCTAGAAGCAAAATTCAAGCCAGCATAAAAGTTCTGAATAATCATCCATAGATTCAAACCATGTGTAGGGCAATTACGTATCATCATTTTTATTCTCTCCCAAGCTTGTGCAACATGCTCATGATCTAGTTGCTTAAAATTCATAATATCCTTTCTAATAGAGATGATCTTAGCAGGAGGGAAATACTTAGAGATAAAAGCATCTTTGCACTTATTCCACGAATCAATAGTATTTCTAGGCAAAGAGGAAAACCAAGTTTTAGCACGATCTCTAAGTGAAAACGGAAATAACTTCAATTTAACAATATCGTTATCTGTATCCCTTTTCTTTTGCATATCACACAAATCAACAAAGTTGTTTAGATGGGTAGCGGCATCTTCACTAGGAAGGCCGAAGAATTGATCTTTCATGACAATATTCAACAAAGTTGCATTGATCTCACAAGATTCAGCATCGGTAATAGGAGCAATCAGAGTGCTAATAAAATCATTATTGTTGGTACTGGAGAAGTCACACAATTTGGTATTGTTCTGAGCCATAGTGACAAGCAAGAAATCCAACACACACCAGCAAAGAAGAAGCAAGCGAACGATAAACACACGGCGGAAGAAGGGCAAATAAAACGGCAAAGGTGAAGTGGGGGAGAGGAAAACGAGAGGCAAATAAATGTAATGCGAAGGATAAAGGTTTGTGATAGGTACTTGGTATATGAATTTTGCGTAAGCCTCCCCGGCAACGGCGCCAGAAATTCTTCTTGCTACTTCTCGAGCTTGCGTTGTATTCCCTCGAAGAGGAAAGGGAGATGTAGCACAGTAGCGTAAGTATTTCCCTCAGTTTTTGAGAACCAAGGTATCAATCCAGTAGGAGACCACGCGTGAGTCCCTAGCACCTACACAAACAAATAAGAACTTCGCAGCCAACGCGATAAGGGGTTGTCAATCCCTTTACGGTCACTTACGAAAGTGAGATTTGATAGAGATGATAGTTTATATTTTTGGTATTTTTGGTTTATAAGAACAACAAATAAAAGCAATAAAAGTAAAGTAGATGTAGATTGATATGTTGAGAATAGACCCGGGGGCCATAGTGTTCTCTAGTGGCTTCTCTCATGATAGCGATATTCTACGGCGGGTAAACAAATTACTGTCGAGCAATTGATAGAAAAGCGAATAATTATGAGACTATCTAGGCATGATCATTGTATATAGGCATCACGTCCGAGACAAGTGGGCCGAAACGATTCTGCATCTACTACTATTACTCCACACATCGACCGCTATCCAACATGCATCTAGAGTATTGAGTTCATAAGAACAGACTAACGCCTTAAGCAAGATGACATGATGTAGAGGGATAAACTCAAGTAATATGATATAAACCCCATCTTTTTATCCTCGATGGCAGGAATACAATACGTGCCTTGTTGCCCCTACTGTCACTGGGAAAGGACACCGCAAGATTGAACCCAAAGCCAAGCACTTCTACCATTGCAAGAACTATAGATCTAGTAGGCCAAACCAAACCAATAATTCGAAGAGACTTGCAAGGATATTATGAGCACACATAAAAAGTTCAGAGAAGAACCAAATACTTCTCATAGATAATCTTGATCATAAACTCACAATTCATCGGATCTCGAAAAACACACCGCAAAAAGAGATTACATCGAATAGATCTCCTCGAAGACCGAGGAGAACTTTATATTGAGATCCAGAGAGAGAGAAGAAGTCATCTAGATACTAGCTATGGACCCGAAGGTCTGTGGTAAACTACTCACAACTCATGGTGATGGCGATGATGATGATGATGAAGAACTACGTGATTGATCCCCCTCCGGTGGAGCTCCGAAACAGGCTCCAAGATGGGATCTCACGGGAACAGAAGGTTACGGCGGTGGAATTAGGGTTTTCTCTCTGTTGCTGATGGTTTTGGGGTACGTAGACTTATATAGGAGGAAGGAGGACACCGAGGGGTGCTCGAGGGGCCCACGAGGCAGGGGGTGCGCCCTGGGAAGGGGGCGCGCCCCCCACCCTCGTGGACACCCCGAGGCTCCCCTAACATGGTTCTCAAGTCCCCTGTGCGTGATTTTCTCCAAAAATATCTCTCGCGAAGGTTTCATTCCGTTTGGACTCCGTTTGATATTCCTTTTCTGCAAAACCCTGAAACAGACAAAAAACAGCAATCTGGACTGGGCCTTTGGGTTAGTAGGTTAGTCCCAAAAATGATATAAAAGTGTATGATAAAGCCCATTAAACATCCAAGACTTCATAAATAATAGCATGGAACAATAAAAAATTATAGATACGTTGGAGATGTATCACCGGCCTCCGCGTAGTCGGCCCAGTTGCGGGCGCTCGGCTCATGACTCAGATCGTCGATGCGCTGCTGCTCCATGCCCCGCTAGCGGCGCAAATCGGCAATACGCTGCTCCTCTGCCAGGCATTCGCGCTCCAACAAGTCCTCATACTCTCCATTGCCATCTAAAGACCGATAGAATGCCTCCTCCCTCCATCCGCCTTCCAGTGAAAAACCTAATACTAGGCGGTGACCGCCTCCGGCGTTGCCTCTTGCAGACGGGCGGGGGCATGACGAACGTGGCGAGAGTGAGGGCAAGTGACGAGCGACGTTGGGCTGGTGGGCTTATGAGGATAGGGCGAGTTGGGTGATGGTGCCACCGGGGAACCAGTAATTATAGGCGGAAGGTAGGCGAACCAACGTGTCGCGAGAAACGCAACGGTCATCGCGATCATCGGAATTCATTGCATAAGGAGGCATGGCTTGGGGCGCCAGCAGCCAACTTGCCATGGAAAACTAGAAAAATGGAATTATGACTGTGCCGTCCCGTCCCGCCCCGTCAGTGGTGCGTCCCGTCCGTGTTGGGTCGCACATCGGCATGATGGTCAAACGAGTATGCTCGATTCATCTAGATGAGGTACGTGTGTGATCAGCTGGTTATTCACGTATGATTGAGTCGGTCGGATAGTGTACGTGTAGGATCGCAATAGCTGATGAACGTTCGCTAGGAGATAAGGCATTTGCGAACATTTTTGCTGGCAGTTTCTTCTGATTCGCATGGCATTTTCTTCCGAACAGCATGTCAGTTTCTTCAGAGGTAGGCATTTTTATTCAAAAAACTGCCACCTTCGGATGTTGCGTCACAACTAAAACTGCCAGGAGCGTATTAGTAGGCTAGCCAGTGATCGATCATTAAGTTGTAAACACTAAGCGAACAGAAATAAGGAGCTGCTAGTAACTTGTAAACACTGAGAACACAGAAATAAGGATCATGATGTGCATAGTAGTAAGAGCCGATCCGTCCAAAATATTCACACAAGACTCATAGGCATGGCATTGTAATATGTTCACATTAGTAGCCCAAATTCACAACCAGCTAGTACGATTCACATACATAAGATCAACATGTTAATGCATCTCAATGATTCACAGATCATATACAAATATGTATCTCGAAAAGCAAAGATCTAGAAAAAACATATGGTCTTCCTACTAACATGGATGCTTTTCTGGGCCAACATTCAGTATAGAATGAAAGTAAAATTTGTTTATGAAGTCTACAATTCCTCTTGCAAACATAAGTGGTCTCACCAACAGCTGGAACCATGAGAATGAACCACACATGATGGAGGAACATCCACTTCAATATGATTTAGTTTTCTCTCGATCACACGGCGAGACTATTTTTGGAATACAAACTTTAACTTAGGTAAAATGATGCCCATTGTATATTCATACCAAAGCAATGAAGCACCTAGTATTGGCCAATAAATAGTATAGTGCTACTTTTGTGCAGTCCACGAAGTGACTATCCAATCTTTTTGTGTCTATTTTCAAATGGCATTGCATGAAGTGACTATACTATTCTCTTGTGCAGTTCCACTAAAATTGGTGTCGCCTTGTTTGTTTGCCAAATAGCAACGGGCAAACATCTGTACACAAATATCAAGCAGCTAGTAAACATATACCCCACCTTGTACTTTTCAGTTTAAACACGTCTCTTCCGCTTAGCATTTGTCATGTTTTGCGCTGGACAATTTGATATTGTCATGTTTTGCCCTGAACAATTTCGTACTAAATTGTTTTGCTTGTACAGAGCAGAAATATAGCGACTATTCTTCATCAGACCAAGGATATCCATGTTCATGGTGATGGAAGAGGTGAAACCGATACAAACGAAATTGAGCATCCAATCATTGAATCATGTCCTGCACCTCCAATGTAGGTCCACCCTGCCAATAAATTTCCATGCAAACCACTAATATTACTATCTAATGACAGTACAAAAATAGTAGCAAGATAGTAGCAAACCATGTACCTTTGTAATGAACAGCTCATAGTGCCACCAATTGGATATACCAGTTTGGAAGAAAACATGCTCATAATGTTGAACCATTTGGACATTTTGTGCAGATCCACTAAAATCGAGAATCCTTGTTTGCACAGATATTGAAAGTGTGATTACTATAAAAGTGGCAGTCGTTGAAGCATAGACTCACAAATATAAGCATTCCAATTTCTTAATGGGAGAAGGTAGCAAGAATGTTTCTAACCACCTGTTTGAAGGAATAAATAAGGAAACAGCGGCTGATGTCGGGAAGGCATACATAGTATTTTCTGAAAAACAGAACCATTCCTGACATTTCCTCTTATTTTAAGCATATTTTGTGCAGTTCAAATAAAATAAAATGTCATCACCGCCTTGACAATTCAGTGACACTATACAAAAAGAAATGACTTACCATTACATCATGATGTCGCCTAAGTAATCGACAGGCATTAGAGACAAACATGCAGACCTCCTCCAATAACATAATGAACATTAATTTTAACAAAGGTGTGACTTGCTTTACCGGCATAATTTGAGTGAACTCTACACCCTCTGTTCCTTAACATAAGACGTTTTCGCAGTTGAATTTAACGTACTCAAACGTCTAGTATTTAGAAAAAACAGGTAGTAGTTTTCTTGAGCACATATCTAGGAAAGCTTGCCACACTTTATATATGTCCATACGCTAATGCAACACCATTCGAATAGTACAAATATATACTAATCCAGTGTTTAGTGCAATAGTAGAGTAGTTTTTTATTAAGGGGTACAGTAAAATAGTTTTACTGAACAGATTTCCATAAACTAGCACTGGAAGATTTCTATAAGCATTAACAATACAAAATGTCTATATATATAGAGTGGGTCTATTCTCATAACACCCCTTAAGACCTTATTCTCATAACAAAGGCCTTATTGTCATAACAC
>LR738709.1:115688395-115738395 GCA_902687465.1 Secale cereale | reverse complement strand
GAAACTATGGCAATTTTGCAAAAATATACCCACACCCCTCTCCACATTTGCAAATAAGTCCTTCCCTCGTTCATCCTTTTCTCCCACAAGATAAACTACTCATACAAATGCATCTTGATGTTCCGTGCAACGCAGGTGCATCTTGCTAGTAAAGGTAACAAGTTTCAGCATTGGTATACTAGGTGTGCAACACCATTAAAACAAATACAAAAGTCTGAAGGTAACTAGCATTATTAACTAATGATAGTATAAAAAATTGCAAACCATGTACCTTCAAGGTAAATATCATTTCGAACTCGAGGGGACTTGAAAAATTGCTATCCCAATCTTGATAATCGATCAAACATAAAAACTTGATCAACCGAATCAAGAAAATAGCCGGAGGAGGAGGTGCCCACTCTTGACCTTTCCTCTTCTCTTCATAATTTTTTGTGCAGTTTAACCAAAATAAAATGACATCAGCGCCTTGGCATTTTGGTGACACTGTACAAAAAAATTGACGTATCTCATGAAAGTGGGGTATGTAATCTATAAGCATTAACAGTGCAAAAATCTGAAGGTAGCAACAAGTTTCATCATTGGTATACTGGCCGTGCAACATCATTAAGATGCCTTAGCTGAAAAATCTTTAATACATCGACAATGAACAGCTAACCCTGAAACAATCCAATGACATTAAATGGCATTGCTTAAATTTATCGGATCGAGGCGCTTAATAGGACTTTCACAAAGCACGTACCTTGATAAAGTTTTGAAGAAGTTCAAAATGGATCAGTCAAAGAAAGGATTCTTTCCTGTGTTACAAGGTGTGAAATTGAGTCAGACTCAAAGTCCTACCACGGCATAAGATAAAGAGAGAATGAAAGCCATTCCCTATGCCTCAGCCATAGGTTCTATTATGTATGCCATGCTGTGTACCAGACCTAATGTGTGCCTTGCCATAATTTTGGCAGGGAGGTACCAAAAGTAATCCAGGAGTGGATCACTGGACAGCGGTCAAGAATATCCTGAAATACCTTAAAAGGACCAAGGATATGTTTCTCGTTTATGGAGGTTATGAAGAGCTCGTCGTAAAGGGTTATGTCGATGCTAGTTTCGACACAGATCTGGATGACTCTAAGTCACAAACCGAATATGTATTTATACTGAATGGTGGAGCTGTCAGTTGGTGCAGTTCTAAGCTAAGCGTCGTGGCGGGATCTACGGGTGAATCGGAGTACATAGCTGCTTCGGAAGCAGCGCATGAAGGACTCTAGATGAAGGAGTTCATATCCGACCTTGGTGTAATACCTAGTGCATCGGGTCCAATTAAAATCTTTTGTGACAACACACGAGCAATTGCCTTAGCGGAGGAATCTAGGTTTCACAAAAGAACCAAACACATCAAGAGACGCTTCAACTCCATTCGTGAAAAGGTGAAGGATGGAGACATAGAAATTTGCAAGATACATACAGATCTGAATGTGGCAGACCCGTTGACTAAACCTCTTCCGCGGGCAAAACATGATCAGCACCAAGACTCCATGGGTGTTAGATTCATTACTATGTAATCTATATTATTGACTCTAGTGCGAGTGTGAGACTGATGGAAATATGCCCTAGAGGCAACAATAAAGTTGTTATTATTTTATATTTCCTTAATGACGATACAGGTTTATTATTCATGCTAGAATTGTATTGACCGGAAACTTAAATACATGTGTGGATACATAAACAAATAATGTGTCCCTAGTGAGCCTCTACTAGGCTAGCTCGTTGATCAAAGATAGTTAAGGTTTCCTAATCGTAGACATGAGTTGTCATTTGACAACGGGATCACATCATTAGGGGAATGATATGATGGACATGACCCATCCATTAGCATAGCATATGATCGTTCAGTTAATTTCTATTGTTTTCTTAATGTCAAATACATGTTTCTTCGATCATGAGATCATGCAACTCCCGAATATCGGAGGAATACCTTGTGTGCTATCAAACGTCACAACGTAACTGGGTGATCATAAAAATGCACTATCTCCAAAGGTGTATGTTGGGTTGGCATGGATCGAGACTGGGATTTGTCACTCCGTGTAACGGAGAGGTATCTCTGGGCCCTCTCGGTAATACATCATCACAAGAAGCTTGCAAGCAAAGTGACTAAGTAGTTAGTTGCAACATGATGTATTACGAAACGAGTAAAGAGACTTGCCAGTAACGAGATTGAACTAGGTATGAAGATATCGACGATCAAATCTCGGGCAAGTAACATACCAACGGACAAAGGGAACTACGTATGTTGTCATAAAGGTTTGACCGATAAAGATCTTCGTAGGATATGTAGGAACCAATATGGGCATCCAGGTCTCGCTATTGCTTAATGACCGGAGAAGCATCTCGGTCATGTCTACATCATTCTCGAACCCGTTGGGTCGGCACACTTAATGTTTGTTGACGATATAGCATTATATGAGTAATGTATGTTGGTAACCGAATGTTGTTCAGAGTCCTGAATGTGATCACGGACATGACGGGGAGCTCCGAAAGTAAAACTGATATATTGGATGATATGGTTGGGCCAAGGGTAAGGCCCACGGGGCTTTAGGTCGTGCAAAAGGAAGTTTTTTGGAGGTCGGTACCAGACGCCAGGGACCCTGGCGTCTGGCCCTGGGCTCGACGTCGAGGCCCATGGCGTCTGGGCCAGACGCCAAGGACTTTGGCGTCTGGTCCAGGAAGTCTGAGAAGGACTCTTCATTGCGGGCTAAACCAACTGAAAGGCTCTTTCTCCAAGAAATGACCCTAGGGCTCAACATATAAATAGAGGGGCAGGGCTAGCACTTGGAGCACATCAAGATTCACCAAGTCGTGTGCCGGCAACCCCGCCCCCTCTAGTTTATCCTTCGTCATAGTTTCCGTTGTGCTTGGCGAATCCCTATGGAGATTGTTCTTCATCGCCATTGTCACCATGTTGTCGTGCTGCCAGAACTCATCTACTACTTTGCCCCTCTTGCTAGATCAAGAAGGCGAGGACGTCATCGAGCTGAACGTGTGATGAATGCGAAGGTGACGTACGTTTGGTACTTGATCGGGATGGGTCGTGAAGGTGTACGACTACATGAAACGCGTTGATAAACGCTTCCGCTTAGCGATCTTCAAGGGTATCAAGATGATCTCCCGTCTCGTAGCTATGCATCTCCATGGATAGATCTTGCATGTGCGTAGATATTTTGTTTTTTATTTTCCATGCAATGTTCGCCAACATAATCCACTATATCAATAGTGACCCGAAGCTTTGGGGCTATATCATATGATGTTATTTTCAAAGGAGTACATGTAAGTCCCAAGTCGTTGCAAGCAAATGACCCAGCACTTGGGGGCTACAACATTCAATTGTTTACCCAGATTATACGGTCCAAATTGAAAACCCGGCCCATCATATACTTTTGACCCAGCCCTCGGGGGCTACACATGTGAGGTGCAAAACATTCAGTTTATGATTAGAGACTCATATGGACAAACTGGTTTTCTCCAAAAGATGCAACATTTATATTGAAGCAAGTCTTAAGCTATCAATTTGTTCTACTCAAGACTTGGGGGCTACAGGTGAGGGAGGAACACCTTCAAATTCCCAGTGTGAGCGAAGCAGGTCTCATATTTTTGGTAAATAAATTTGCAAAGATTATCTCATCCAAGATATTCAGACAAGTCAACTCAACATTGTATGGATTTTTGTTCATCAAAATCTGAAGCATTGAAAGTTGGTACAATATCAAAAAAAATCTTTGTATCAAGCTAAGGCGTTTTGAAGACAACTCAAGATATCATATGGGTTATTTTTCTACATGGAATTACCATCACCATGTTGATATGACAGAGACCCAGATGTTCAGGAGCCGGCTCATTAAATTATTCTTATTTCAGGAAGCTTAGTATGAATGCACGCCAAGCCTGTATTCAAGCTAATCTGGAGGCTAATGTCAGGGGAATTACCCGCGGCTAAACCCGACTCCTGACGTTAAGTTATCTCTGTGCTTAAGCCATCCTAATACTTAAGTCATCTCTGGGCTTAAGCCGCCCTAAGACTTAAGTCCTCTCTGGGCTTAAGTCGCCATGGGACTTAAGTCCTCTCTGGGCTTAAGTCACCATGAGACTTAAAGTCCTCTCTGGGCTTAAGCCGTCCTGTGAGTTAAGTCATCTTTGGGCTTAAGTCGCCCTGAGACTTATGTACTCTCTGGGGTTAAGACGTCCCGAGACTTAAGTCATCTCTGGGCTTAAGCCGCCATGATGAGTCCTGAAGATGAGCCCTGAAGGTAAGCCACTCGGAAGGTGAACCGCCCGGCGGGTAAGACACCCGAAAGATGAGCCGTCTGGAGATAAGAAGTCCACATTGAGAAGCCCAGGGTTAAGAAGCCTGCGGTAAGAAGTCCGCGATAAGAAGCCAGAATAGGCTAAGTCATAATCCTACTAGGACTCTACATGTAAGCCACCCCTTCAAGAGGGACAGATGAAAATAGACAGGACTTAGACATACAAGTTTGGAGACAGACATTTTAGTAGGTCTCGAGACAGATGTTTTGATGGTTCTCGAGATAGAGGTACCAAGATAGCACCCTTGTAATCGAGACCATGATGATCAATATAAATCAAGAAGTATGTAGGCTTTTACCTCCACCATGAGGGGCCGAACCTGAGTAAAACGCATGTCTTCTCGATTCCGATCAACTCCGTTCAAGCCACCACTCAGTTGCAATGCCCTCACGACTAAGTCCTCACACTAGGACATATGCCGTGACAAAACCACGACACGAATCATAAGGAAAATAAATGTGTTTTAATATGTCTAAAACTCTGACATGGCAGACAAAACCCAAGAACACACATTTAAACCATTAGCCTATTTTAAAAAAATCCCTTGAGCTAACCCGTGTAGCATTTCACGCTTACAATTAACCGTCGCAAAAAAATGGAAATGAAATGTGACGGCTGAAAGAATCGTCTAAAATTAAGCCAGATTGTCCCTAGAGTTGGCTAGGGGGCTACCCCGGGTGGAAATCAACAAGTGACAATTCCTATCATGAAAAATAATCTTTTCCGATGGTTTTTGCCGTCACTAAGATTTTCATCACTGATAATCGCACATTTTTGTAGCGAATAGATAAGGGAGAGCCATGTGATAAGGGAAAGAAGAGTTTAATGTCTATCGAGGTAGTGGTCTATCATATACCAAATGAGTAGATGTTAGGATTGTTAGGAATTGTTTCAAGTATGTGTCGTGCGGCAAAGTGGAGGGGATGAGACTAGGCGCACGAAGCGTGCCCGAGGAGACTAGGCGGGGGTAAGGAGAAAATTAGTGAGTTCACCTTCTCAAGGATAATTAAGAGCACCTAAAGTTGGAAACAAACATGAATATTGTGTTCAAGAGTTAGACAAACTAGAAGGTTCGAATATCGACCTCCAACTGACGTGGCATATGTTCTTTTAGTGGCGTGAACGGTAGCCTTGAAAAGGAGCCGATGCTCAATCCTTAATTTGGCATCACATTAACAACATGACATTGCTCGCTCTCTTCCGGTTGATAAGACCCACGAGTATTGTAAGACCGATAATTCAATTACGCCAGTGCAACAGAAATTAGATGCCACGAAAAGTATACCATTGAATTTGAATTCGAAATAAGCTTTCTAATGATATATTGTTTGTATTACATAACTCGTATTTCATTTGCCAAATTAACGATCTTGGATTATGAGCATGCCTTATGAATGAAAAAGAATAAGGAAAATGATCACTTGGCATGAATGGCGAGCTATCTCAAAAACAATAACACGGAAAATAAAGGAGAAACATGGCAACTCTCCAAATTCACCATGTAATAAAAACTGTAATTGTAAAACAAAACATGTTAAAACTGTAGGCCCGAAATAGAGGCGGTCGCAAGACGTACGTCACCCCCGGTAAACGCCCGGCCCACGGCAAACCGGTGAGGCCCACCAGCGCTCCCCCCATAAAGACCGCAAGGAAATCGAGAGGGGGGAGCGTGACAGGATGGATGGTATAAGTATATATACCAGGATACTATCGGAGGCCCTTCTTCGACTTTATACCCTGGCCGGCCAAGTAAAAAAGGCAATGGTGCCGCCCTGGACCCGCGACGTCGAGGAGATGGCGGACGCGGAGGAGGAGGAGGAGGAGGACGTCGAGGAGGCCCTCGACTGCGGCATCTGCTTCCTCCCACTCGACGCGCCGCCGACCTTCATGGTACGTACACGCATGTAATATTCACCCAATCTAATCTAATCAACCCGAAGCAATCTACGCCGTACTTATTTCGATTTGCTTTGCAGTGCGAAGCTGGGCACCTGATCTGCTCGCCCTGCCGCGACATGCTCGGGCTGGCGGTGGGGACGTGCCACGTCTGCAGCGCCAAGGCCGCCCGCCTCGGCTCTCGCCGGAACCTCGGCCGCGACGTCTGGCCGGTCTACTACGAGCCCCGCGACCGCAGGGGCGCGCTCCGCGGCCCGTGCCGCTGCCCAGGCGACGCCTGCGGCTTCGTCGGCAGCACGGCGGCGCTCCTCTGCCACTTCGTCAGCGCTCACGACTGGCCGGTCCACGCCGGGGCGGCCTCCGGGGACAGCATCGCCGTCCGCCTGCAGGACGGCTTCAACATCGTCGCCGTCGACTGCATCGGCGGTCCCTCCGAGCAAGACCGCCTGGAATTCCCCGGACGCTATCTGATCGTGCTGGAGGTGGTCCAACAGACCTTCGGCCGCACGGTCTTCGCGTTCTGCCTACGTCCCGACCCCGCGTTCTGGGCGAAGGAGGCGCAGTGCCGCATCGGCCTCTTCTACTCGCGCAACATCCTCGACGGCGACGATGACAAGCCGCCGGTTCAGTGCTACTACCAGACAACCAAGGCCGGCGTGACGTGCACCGATCTCTACAGCGGGCTGCCCGACCCCGAGGACTGCTTCCAGGCTCACGTGTACCGCTCCGTCGACCTGGAGGATAACGAGGACACCGTCGAGGTGACGCTTCGGGTTCTCATCAACTGATTCCCTGGAGGTTGCAGCAGGTGACATTGTTTGTGCTATATTTGATCGATCTGAAATATGTTGGGTGTTTGGTTTGTTATGTTACATCTGCCGAAACTGTAGTATGATGCGGTTAGATGTTATGTACTCTTTATGCTTGAGCATGTTATATGTCACTATAGTTGGAATGTTTGTACTTGAGCATGGTATGTCACTATAGTTGGAATGTTTGTGGTGTTCATGCAATCATATATACTTATCTATTACAAATGGTTTTTGTTGAAAACCAGCGTTTGTTATGCTATATATCTATGTGCAATAGATGAATATATGTGTTCTCTTAGGGCGAAAGTTACGATCGAGTCCTATATTTGGTACACCCGCAATATTTGGGCACGGTTTTACTGTCATTGATTTTTTAGAATTCTAAAGTCGAAACGTACGCGCCCGTGCCTTCTGGCGTGGCGGGCTCCACGCCGTATTATCCGGCCGGCCCCATGCGTACTGCGACGGGCTTCACGCCGTTTGGCGTGCACGCTCGTGCCTTTTGACGCGGCGGGCTCCACGCCGTATGTTCTGCGAGGCCGGCCTCACGCGTGTTGCGACGGGCTCCACGCTGTCTTGTGTGCGTGCCTATGCCTTTTCGCACGGTAGGCTCCACGCCGTATGATCTGCGAGGCTAGCCCCACGCGTTCTGCGACGAGCTTCTTGCCGTCTGGCGTGCGTGCCTATCCCTTTTGGCGTGGCGGGCTCTAAGCCGTATGATCCGCGAGGCTGGCCCCTAGCATGCTGCGACAGGCTCCATGTCGTCTGAGTGTGTGCCCGTGCCTTCTGGCACGACGGGCTCCTTGCCGTCAGATCTGTGAGGCCGGCCCAACTCATGTCATACTCATCATATTGCATGATGTGTGTGAGTCGCGCTGTAGAAGGGTCCGCGTGTAGTGCATCCCATAATCTTAACTTAAAGTCTCCAAAAAATCAAGGATATAGTCCTCTCTCCCTCTTTCTCTCTCTGTGTGTGTAGGGATAAGTATATTTTTCGTCCCTTAACTTTTTCGATAGTATACAAATGGTCCTTCAACTGCAAAACCAGCAAATTTTGGTCCCTCAACATTCAAAACCGGATAAATTTAGTTTCTCAACTTTTAAAACCTGATAAGTTTAGTCTTTCATACGGTCATACCCTTCGGGTGGTTTTCTGCCCGACATGCAGTGGTTTTGACTCTGCGCGGTGGCTGTCCGCCATGACGCCACTCCTTCCGGCCGAGGCAACGCCCAACTGACGGTCATTCTGCTGATATTTTTTTTCCGTTTTCTTCCCATTCAGTTAGCAGGGCACGAGCTTACTATTTTGTGTGGAGGCCGTGCGCGTCGAGTCCGGCAGCTGCATGCATGTCGCTGCAAGTCTCCTGCTGCGCGTCAAGTTGTTCGCTGCACAAACTACGTGAGTCCTAGTGTTCACATCAGAGTGCACCTGAGAGTGTGAGTTGAGAGCTAACACTGGCCAGTGCTTTTCGCCCGAGAGGAATCAGCTTAGATCAATTAATGTTCATACGTAAGCTAGTTGTCTACTTTGCTTTTGTTGTGTACATGCATCGACATGTAATCGTATCAACTATGAGCGGACCACAACAAGCCCGTGTTGCAAGCCCACTCTCGCCTGAAAGTCGCATTGCCGCCGTCGAGCAGGCTGGCACCCGGACGTTCTCGCCATCGGCAAAGTTAGACAGACATATGTCGCAGCCGGCACGGAAGGACGCGCACTGCTGCTGCTCTGCTTGTGCGCCCAGAGGAGGCGGCGTAAGTGGCGACGGGGAGCGTGATGAGGCCCAGCAGCGGGCAACCTTCCCTGGCTTTTTTTTTCTGCAGAGTGTATACCATAATGCCACACCGAGTCGGAAGAAAACCACCAAAAATAGCACGCGGGACTAAATTCATCCGGTTTTAAAAATAAAGAGACTAAGTTTTGCTGGTTTTGGAGTTAAGGAATCATTTCTCTACTTTCGAAAGAGTTAAGAGAAGAAAAATATACTTTTCCCCTTTTTACTAAGACAATCGTTTTCTTTATGAATATGGGGTTTATGTGCCTAGAATTTATTTCATTAGATATGTTATTAGAAGTATTTTCTGATAATGATCTATCACGTAGCCTGCAAAATAAAGGAGTATGTATTGGTAAGATTTCTGTCTTAATGAAAGTAACACACCTTATAATTTGAAACAGATGGAGTACAAAATTACACAATCTCACGGGAGAAAAAACCAAATAGTGTGTCGCACATACGTACCACTCTTATTTCTCACAAATGGCAAAACTACAATGTCCTGTTTTTCCCCCTAGAATTTTTGGTATGACATGAATATCTAAAATGGATAGGGGGCACATATAGAAAAACTCCTCCATATGGTCGCAGTCTCACAACTGTTGGCAGAACCATTTGCGATATAGTCGTCCATTCAACTAGGATATATGGTGTTTCTTGGTATTGTAATAACTGGTAAACCATCTGTGGATAAATTGACTATATAGTTCCAATAGATGAATCTGTTGTTAATTAGTACGTTGGTTGAACTAAGATATGTTAGAATTGTGTTTGGAGTGCACTAATTACAAGGTCCCGAAGCTTGTTATATCACAAGTGTGAGGTGATGTTGTAGTCTCGAGCATGTTCAATCATTATTGTCAGTGATGCCATAGTCTCGGCATGTCAGGCCAGTATTGTCAGAACATGTGTGACGGTCATAGTTAACTACTATAATTTCCAATTTTAGAACCTCATGGTTATTATGTCGGAAATTAAACCATCATGTAATTGATTGGTCTAGATCGCATAAATAGCTAGGATTTCGCTTTTTTGGTATACAATGACAACGAGCTTGGTGTTGTACCGCATGAATGATTTATGATAATCATATATGGTCAATCATGATGTAATAATTCATAAGTATTTGTGATAGTCATATAGTAGTCAACCATGATTATAATACGCAGCGGCGGGTCCAGAAAAATCGAATGAGAGCGGACAAGTGTTGTTGGGGAGGGACAGTCCATGAAAATACACTAATTTAGGAGAAAAATAGCATTGTTTACATGCATATATGAGGCTTAAATCAGTTATGTTAGGGGGGGCCAGGGCCCTGCTGATGCCCCTGTCTCCGCCACTGATACGAAGTCATCAATGAAGTCGATGATGGTTGCAAACATATCTATATTGGGAGCAGTATTGTAGTCTCACGAATTTTATATCATTAACATCATATTTTTATTTTTATGATAGGCCAACTGCATATATCCACTACAAAAATCCCAAAACCAATTCACTCGATTTTACGCAGATTCCAAATGTGGCATTACTGCTTGTTGATTTAGTGTGTATAGATATACACGAGCATTTTACCTTTTTTATTGCCTTAAACCAGTGGTTAAAAATAATTTTGATATCGCATAATTATCTGTAAATTAAGCCATCAAGTAGATCGATGGTGGTCACACTAGTTAGATGAATCTGTTAGGATGTTGATTAACCTAAAATATGGTGATTTTCTTTTTCGGTATGCCACGATGTCGCAGCCTCAGTACTGTCCGAACCTTTCGTGAAAATCATGCAGTCAACCATGATACATGGTATCATGGTTACATTATACACCGTTATGTTAAGATAAACCATTGGGTAATGGTAGTTGCCTTAGAGCATCTCCAACAGGCGCGCAAAAAGGCGCGCGCGCGCGCTAAACTGGCGATTTCGCGCGCGCGGGAAAAATTACGCGCTCCAGCGGCGGCGGGAAAAACGCGCGCGCGGGAACCGCTTGCGCGCGCGAAACGGCGGCCTCTCGCGCGCCTTTTTTGCGGCGGCGCGCCCCGCGCGCCTATAAAACGCCGCGCGCGCGCCCGTCCTCGCTGCACCGCTCTCTCTCCCTCTCTCTTCCTCTCTCTCGCGCCCGCCGACCCCGACGCGCCACCATGCCGCCGCGCCGCCGTTCTTCGTCGGGCTACCGCGGCGTCCGCGAGCGCCCGAACGGCGGCGGCTTCTACGCCGAGATACGCTCCGGCGATCTCCGGCTTCCCCTCGGCACCTACGAGACGGCGCACGAGGCCGCCCGCGCGTACGACGCGGCGGCGTGGCGCCTAGGCAGGCCGCGTCGTCAGATGAACTTCGACGACGCCCGCACGCTCGAGCAGGCGTTGGAGCTCGCCCCGCCGCCTCGTCTACACACTGCACGAGATCGTGCGGAGCACACGGCGGCGCAGAACCGCCTCCTCGTCGCCCAGGAGGACGAGCGGCGCATGGCGGAGTGGCGCCGCCTCCACCCGGAGGACGTCGTCGCCGAGCATCAGTTTTGGGAACGTCGCCGCGAGGACAGGCGTCGTCGGAGGGAATTGGCGTGTCAGCAGTGCGCCATCCGCGATGCTGGCGGGAGAACGATCTTCGCCCCAGAAGATGACCGCTGGTTCGACATCTGGTTGTCAACCTCCTCCGACAGCAACAACGAAGGCGATGATGATGGAGATGACTGGAGCGATTAGTTTTTTTTATGTTTTCGAACTATATATCTATCTATCTATGTTTTAGAACTATCTATCTATGTTTTACCTATGTTTCTATCTATCTTTGTATCTTTTTATTTTAATGCAATTTATAATAAGTATGAAAAAAAGTGTGCGCGCGCTGTATTTTTTGGGCACCGCTGGAGCAGCACGCGCGCGCTGCAAAATAGCGCTGCTGCTGGAGCCAGCACTGCGCGCCGCGGCAAAACAGACTTTGCGCGCGCGGTATATGGTTTTTTGGGCGCGGCGCTAAGCGCGCCTGTTGGAGATACTCTTAAGATGAACCTATTAGAAGCATTAATGTTGTAGTCTACAAGTTTTATATCATTACTATTGGAATTGTTTGTGATTGTCATAGCGAACTAGTTAAACTCATGTGACCCAGAAGCACATTGGACTGTCGATATGCCACTACAAGAATCTCACAAACTACAAGAATCTCACAAAAGTTACAGCACCGTTTAATTGCATAGCGTTTAACCTCCTCTAGTGCATTCAACTAGTGGCATCGAGCACAAATTTAAAGATACAGTACTCTTGATATTTTAATGGACTTGTGACATGAATTGGTATGATTCAAGGAGATGACAATTTCCATCAAAATGGACGGATGCTCTGAAACGCAAGGGAGTAGCCAAATGCAAATCCTGGAGGCAATGCCGGAATAGGCATTCCAGTGATGAGAACACGGTACCAATGCTAGTAACAGACAACCTGTTCTGTCTTTTCCTCTCAAATATGAACTCAGCGCCAACATAGGTCATTCAACAAGTGACCAGCACATACAATACAACCAATATGGTTCAATTAGCATGCTCTCATCTCTATGCCTTCAATGTTATGATGGAGCCACAAATATAGATTCCTAGACCTAACTGAAACTTAGGAGCCAATATTATAGGTAGGATGGGAGGGGGTCTAGAAAGAGCAGTCGATATGCAAGTAGTCCTAATTTCAGTTAAGGGAGGAAATAGCTGCTTATTCTGCAGAGCACCAGAGCAGACAACCTTGATGGTAGGAATGGAAAACCTCAAAGCTTTCAGCCATAGGATGTGAGGCTATTGGAATCAAATGTAGTTATAGCCTGCATGATTTTGCGCCAGAATCTGCTTCTTCCAAGGTCCGATTGATATATTGCTGCAACTTCAAGGCTTGAGGACCAGGTTTCACAACATTCACGTCGCTCCACTGGGAACATGGGTCAATGAACCAGCTCTTCCTTCCAGCGCACCAGGCACCAGGAACAGGCCCGTGGCCCGGACGCTTAAGTAGTTTCTCATCGATCTTGTCCAGCAACGGTTCATTCGCTTGAAACCGCCTTGCAAAAGGCTGTCCACTGTCCACCATCTTATCATAATGTGCCATGTTGAGAAAAAGGGGCTCTGTCTGAGGTGGATCATCCCACACTTTGTACCTCAAGTCATTGTTAACAGTGGAATTACGGAAGTCAAGCGAGTTGCATATGACTGAGTGGAAATATCCTTCCTGAGGTAGCATTACATTGTTGAAGTACATGAGAAGAAGCCGAGGAAGATTCTCCCAACCAAGAACACAGTACTCTATAAACCGTCGGTTCAGAATAACCCATGGAGAACCTAGTAAGAAGGAACGAACATGGATAAGGAAATGATCTAAACCAATGAAATTAAATCAGAGCAGAGAGCAATAAATGCCTGTGAAGAACTTGAAAGCATCAGGACTTGGTCGTTTCTGTGTGGCTCGGAAGAAGTTGGTCCTCCCTGACAAGTATATTCCAGCATCCACTATCATCGATTGCACTTTTTCAGATCTGCAAGCGAGTAGTTTTATTAAAACTGATGCCGTTGGCTGCTAAAATTCTTTCCAAGTTCAAACGATCCATACTCTTTCTGTCCAATGTCACTAGTGTGATCAATGAAGTTAAATTCCCTTGGAACATACGACAAGGCATGAATCAAATCTGCAACAGGACAAAATGTATGGTAGTATCACAATCAGCATAAACTTCTAGCAAAATTAACCAGAAAATATGATCATGTCTGGGACAGAAACTGGAAATGTCATCTGGAAAACCGAAAAACTCCAAAGGCCAGCACAACACAATAGACACAAGCTAGTATTAACAAATGAATATCATGAGAATCATCACCACTACTTGCGGTTAGTTATATAATTGACCTATAGGAGGAGTGCATGTCCTGAAATGTGCACCATCTATTCCACTTCAGGTATATCAAAACCAAGAGATAACGGGGGCCTGAATTTAACTCCATGATTTTTACACAGACAATAGTGTAGCTCTATTCTGTGGACAACTGCAATCACACTACATCTGTGTAATTTTTTTTAACTGCATCCGTGACAACAGGCAGGTGGTTCCTAACAAATTCCCAGGGTGGGTAAGCTGTAAACCATTGTTACTATGCTCCTGACACAATTCATCATGAAAACTCGGCAATTTGATGTTAGATAGAAGATGCATATGAACATGTACCTGCCGAAATTAATTTCGGTTCTAGTACTGCTGAGAAACGAAAGACCGAAATGTATTTCGGGTCAATGAGATACCATCATACAAAGCCATGAGTACGAAGACAGATCGGGATGCCGTACCGTCCTGGGTGACGAGGGGATAATCGGCGGCGTTGAGGGTGAGGAACCAGTCCCAGTCGGGGTGGAGGCGGAGCAGGACGGCAGCGGCGCGTAACGTGCCGGCGAGGCCCGACGACCCGACGGGTGTCCCCGCGGTAGGCGTGCCCACAAGAGCGACGTTGTCGAAAGAGACAGCGGCGGGCGCGGCGGCGGCGACCCCAGCAGCAAGGTCCCGGCGCTCCTCGTGGGAGGCGTCGGCGGAGAGGTGCAGGATGTAGCGGTTGCGCGGGTGGTAGACTGCGAGGAGGAGTCGTAGGAGGCGGTGCCCGTCGCCCCGGGCGCCGATGAGGAGGTACGCGAGGCAGGGGAGCGCGTCGGGGCCGCGGCGGACTCCGGCGGCGGCGCGGGCGGTGGTGAGCCCAGGTAGGCGGAGGCGTGTCGGGGAGGAGTAGGCGGAGAGGAAGAGGAAGAGGAACGAGAGGAGGAAGGAGACGGAGACCAGCGAGAGGAAGAGGATCCACCTCCACCTCTCGCCCGAGCCGGCGCCCCCTCCCCCGATGCCGCCTCTCATGCCCCCCAATCCCATGGAAGAAGAGGATCCGGAGAGGGCGCCAGATCACATGCACGGCACAGGTGAGGAATGGAGCGGCGGCGTGGATCGGCTCGCCGGCGGTGAGTCGCCGACGTCGTCGGGGGTGCTTAGACTTGAGGCCGCGAGAGCATCGCGTCGCGTCGCACACCTAGTGTTTTTTTTTGTTGCGTGTCGGTGGGAGTTGTCGGAGAAGTGACTGCGGACCAGACCTGGCCATCTGGGCCGTGCTACGCGAGCCGGGCCAAAAGCACGCGTGCCTGGCCAGGCACACAGCTAAACAGCCGTGCTCGGCCTGCGAGGCGAGGCCCGCAGGCACGGCACAGCCCGTTTACTTTTTTATTTTTAAACAGCCCAAATTGTCAGAAATAGGCCGAATAACACGCATGCTGGGCTGGCCCGGCCCATATCAGGCATGTTTAAGGGTGGGCTGGGTTGTGACGTCCCAGATGGCTAGGTCGGCTCAAGACCATGGGCTACCACGCGGCACACTGCATTGTGGTCCATTAACAAAGTATGGGATCTGCATACGCAAGTCATCGCTTATTTTTTCTGTGAGTTGATATTTTGTCCCTAAAAAATGAGCAAGTCGAAAACATTCCAAGGATTGTCCTTCTTTATTTTCCTTTCTTTCTCTTTTAATCATTTCTCCTTTCAAGAATTCGACTTACTCAAATTACAAATTCAGTCAACTTATATAATGTATATATATAGCTATTGTGGCAAAATATAATTTGCAAGTGAAAGGCCAAGCCCTACACGAGATCCCAAGTGAGGATGCTATACATTTTTTATTAGAGAGAGAAAATGTTGTATCCTTGGGCTGACTAGAGTTATTTGTACAAAAACTTGCTTAGACGTGACTCCTAAATATTGCATTATCCAAGATCTTGTGACTGATATTCAAATTACTATCAATTATTTGTGTAAGAATATTCCTTACAGTATAATCACTAGCATAATACATAATTGTAAAATTGTTGTACCGAGGTGGCGGAATTGTAGGAGCAAAAATTAGATTCTTCTTAAAAGTTTTAAAAAAGCTTATATATAGTTATAGTCTAATAAGAATGATACATTTTTGTATGAAAGGCAAATAAGAGGTCTAGAAATTTTAACAAAACTTCTATCAAATCGGCATGACCTAGACAGCTTTATATACATCTAATATCTCTGGGATGTGTCATTTTCTCAATAGCATCTATTTTAGCTCTATCAACTTGTATGCATGTAAATAGAAATTCTATGTCTTAGAAGAATATTAAGTTTACCATGAAGTGACACTTTTTTCAATTGAACAAAAGATTAGTATCTTAGCATCGCTGCAAAAATCCTTGTTAAGGTTATATAGACAACTAGATAATACCCAGCACGCTGTTGTGGAAATTAAGTTATCAAGAATAATAACCAATATATATTAGAAATAAAATAATGGCTGCACATTATGGTGTCTCATGACCTTCTCAGTCGGTAAAATAATTTGTTGCTAATAAATTATAATAATTGATGGTGTGGAGGGTTTGCATGTGCTTGATGATTTGGAAGTTTTGCATGTGTTGGAAAATAAATGAACGGGGCGGTCGACCCATGTCTGTTCCCTGCCGCACGTCTACGCCTCCGTGCTGTTGACCAGCTCCGCCTTGTCGAGACAAAGGGGTGTAAGGACGTGTTGGACGTGTTTGACGCATCCTGAATGACCTCTTACGAGGCTAGGGCCATAGTGACAACATGAAGCTGCCGAAATGTACTTTGTGGCGAGCCTTTATTGTGCCGTTGAGATTGCCAGGCGTTGGGTGTGTTTGGGTGAGCCGAGAAGACACGCCCCTTGTTTTTATGCTCCCCAAGCCCCCAGAGAATTTTTAGTTTGAAGTTATGTACTCTAGGTACATAGTCCACTATCTTTGGACATGAGCTGGGGAGCGTGTATCCCTATTTAGGGTTCGCGCGATTGCATCACGGAGCCGGAGTGATGATGTGGATGCGCTTCAAAGCACTTGATAGATTAGACGGAGCAGATCGACGTTCTGCTTCCTCGACTGCTTGGGAGTCAGCTGCTTAGGCCGCTGTTTGCTCCTTAGTACAGATGGAGCGCTCTTGTTACCATTAATGGTGTTAACACCGTTGGGTCCCGGCATCTTATGCTTTAAATATGTGTGGTGCGGTATTGTGTTAAAGCGGGCGAAGGCAGTGTGGCCGAGCAATGCGTGATAGCCACTGCAGAAGGGCACTATGTCAAAGATCAAATCTTCGCTTCGGAAGTTGTCGGGGGAGATGGAATCAACTTCTGGTGTAACGGTGCCCGAGCATCGGGCCTCTAGGCCGGGGATGACAGTGGCATTGTCGGGTTGGGTTCTTGACGAATCAATGCCCATCTTCCTGATTGTGTCAGCGTAGATCAGGTTCAGGTTGCTTCTGCCATCCATGAGGACACGGGTTAGGTGAAACCCATCGACAATGGGATCTTGGACTAGAGTTGCCGACCCGCCTTGACGGATACTGGTCGGGTGGTCCTTTTTGTGAAACGTGATCGGGCAAGCCGACCACGGGTTGAACTTCAAGGCTATAGGCTTAAGTCATAGACGTCCTGAAGTGCGTGCTTCTTCTTTCTCTTGGGGAAGTCTGTGGCGTAGATCATATTAACGTCCTTGACATCGGAGGGAAACTGCTTCTGGCTGCCATTGTTGGGCATGCGCGATTCGTCCTCATCGTCACTTCGGGAGCATCTTTTGTTGGACTCCCCGGACACTGCCTTGCAAGCTTGTTTGAATACCTAACACTGTCAATTGGTGAGGTTGGCTGGATTTTCTGAGGTGCCATGAATCTGGCAGGATCTGTCGAGTATCTTATCCAAAGCGCTGGGGTCATCCTTGTTCCCTTTGATGGGTCTCTTTTTAGGCATGCCCCGTTGGCCGCTGAAACCTGCATTAACGGCCGGGTCCTCGGCGTCGCTACCTTTGTTCTTATTTCGGCACTTGTTTCTGTTGCACCTGGACTTTCTGTTGCCCTCGCACGCTTCGGAGGTGTCAGAATCGCTCTCGTGGGAGCAGCGGGCAAGCCAGCTGTCCTTGCCCGCACAAAATTGGGTCATCAGAGAGGTAAGGGTCATCATGGTTCTCGGCTTGTCCTGTCCGAGCTGGCGAGAGAGCCATTCATCACGGATGTTGTGCTTAAAAGCAGGGATTGCCTCGCGTCGGGGTAATCGAGATTCTTTTTAGTTAAGAAGTGGTTCCAGAATTTCTAAGCTGATTCGCCCTCCTTGTGGACTACATGGCTAAATTCGTTGGCATCCGGAGGTCGAACATAAGTACCCTGGTAATTGGCCGGAAAAGCCTCCTTAAGCTCCTCCCAGCTTCCTATGGAATTTCTAGGCAGTGAAGCCAATACCTTGCTGGTACCTTGAGTTTGAGGGGTAAGCACTTTATGGCATGGAGATCATCTCCTCGGGCCATGTGGATGTGGAGAAGGAAATCCTCTATCTGTATGGCCGAGTCAGTTGTCCCATCATACTGATCGATATTAATGGTTTTAAACTCCTCTGGGAACTGGTGCTCCATGAACTCATCCGTAAAACATATGAGATGCGCGAGCCCTCAAAAAACTAGTTGCCTCTCATTGAGCGTGAGCCTTTGCTCTAGCTCAGATTTGTTCCCGAGCCCTCTCGTTCGTTCCTGTCCAACCAAGCATCATAGATGTCCAGACAAGCAGGTGTATGGCTCCATCACCCATATATAGACTAGGAAGGAGCTTTATTGGCTTGTAGTTTGTCACGCGGGTCCAAGGTCTCGGGCTACACGATCACAGTCTTGCCTTGAGGGAAGGTTTTGAAAAGGGGTGCCTTGGGTGCCCCTATTGGTCGATCTTGCCCTCTAGGGGGTCGGTCATCCTGGCCTACAAGGCCGTACGTGAGTGGCTCATTGTCCGCGGCCTCCTCGTCGAAGTCAAGCAACAACCGCCTCTTCGGGAATGATTTGAGGGTCGCAGATCTGCTTCAAGTGTAAGGATTTTTAGCCATTTGTAGTTGAGCGCATTCTTGAGGGTATACAACTCATGCTGCTTCTTCTCATGCTTCACATAGTCTCAATTAACTGTTGTAGGAACCATGCTTGCTCCGATGGGTTATGGGTACGACGAAGTATTTGGGTCTGACGCTTAAATCATCTTCAAACTTTGGCATCCTTGTCTGATCCGTCGTTGTGGGTGCCCATGTTGTCAAGGTTGACCTCCTCGGGTGTTCCAGTAAGCCCGTACTGTTGGGCGGGTGAGGCTTGATTGTCCTCTCCCGGATTATCGCTGGCTTCGGGGGCAGTACCGTCATCGCCAGCGCCCGGAGTGCTGGCGGTACTCGTGCTTCTATTGTGGCCCTTAGATAGCCTTTTACCATGGGGATGCTTGATGACACACAAGTATAGGGGATCAATCATAGTCCTTTCGATAAGTAAGAGTGTCGAACCCAACTAGGAGCATAAGGAAATGACAAGCGGTTTTCAGCAAGGTATTTTCTGCAAGCACTGAAATTATCGGTAACAAGTAGTTTGCTAGCAAGGTAATTTGTAACAAGCAACAAGTAGCAATTGTAACAAAGGTGCATCAAGTTAGCCCAATACTTTTTGTAGTAAGGACATGCCATAACAGTCTCTTGTAATAAGCAAAGCATCCTTGAGGACACACAGGGATTTCATCTAGTCACTTTCATCATGTTTGTTTGATTCACATTCGTTACTTTGATAATTATGTGGTTGGACTGGTGCTTGGGTGTTGTTCTTACTTGAGCAAGCCTCCCACTTATGATTACCCCCTCTCGCAAGCATCCGCAACTACGAAAGAAAAATTAAGATAAATCTAACCATAGCACGAAACATATGGATCCAAATAAGCCCCTTACAGAATAGCGCATAAACAGGGTTTAAGCTTTTGTCACTCTAGCAACCCATCATCTAATAACTACTCCACAATGCGTTCCCTTAGGCCCAAAGATGGTGAAGTGTCATGTAGTCGATGTTCACATGACACCACTAAAGTTAGCAACAACATACATATCATCAAAATATCGAACGAATACCAAATTCACATGATTACTTATGACAAGACTTCTCCCATGTCCTCAAGAACAAAAGTAACTACTCACAAATCATATTCATGTTTAGTATTAGAGGGGTATTGAATATCAATAAGGATATGAACGTTTAATCTTCCACCAAATAAACCAACTAGCATCAACTACAAGATGTAATCAACACTACTGGCAACCCACATGTTCCAATGTGTGGTTTTGAGAGAAAGATTGAGTACGAGAGATGAACTAGGGTTTGACATGAGATGGTCATGGTGAAGATGTTGATGAAAGATTGGCCCTCCCACGGTGAGAGGATCGTTGGTGATGATGATGGCTCTGATTGCCCCCTCCCAGAGTGAAGTTTCCTCGGCGAAATCGCTCCTCGAAGAGCAAAAGTGCTCCTGCCCAGGTTCTGCCTCGAGACAGTGGTGCTTCGTCCCGAAACCCTTCTTCTGATTTTTCTAAGTCAAATAACATCATATAGAATAAGATGGGCTCCCGAGGTCTGCCAGGGCCCCACAAGCTCAGGTGCACGCCCAGGGGGTAGTGCGCGCCCTCCAGGCTTGTGGCTGCCTGGTGAGCCTCCCTCTCGTATTTCTTTCACTAGTAATTTTATATTCCAAGATAAGTCTCCATCAATTTTCAGCTCATTTGGAGTTGTGAAGAATAGGTGTCTCTAATATAGCCCTTTTCGATCATAATTCCAGCTGCCGGTCTTCCTCTTCATTTTAAACTTGCGAAATAAGAGAGAAAAGGCATAAGAATTGCATTATAAAGTGAAATAACAGTCCGTAATGCAATAAATATCAACGTGAAAACACGATGCAAAATGGACGTATCAATTCCCCAAGCTTAGACCTCGCTTGTCCTCAAGCGAAAGCCACAATCGATAATCATGACCACATGTTTAGAGAGAGAGAGGTGTTGATAAAAATGAAATACATACATCGAAGCATCATGGTCATTATCATAACAACAATATATCATCATAAAACTTCTCATGCTAGAGTAACAATTCATTCACAAGCTAAAGTATGAAACATAAACTTTATTGGAAACTAAGAAACTATTATCTCAGTCATTAACACAATCACAATCCATCATTCTAGAAAGAGTCCATGTAAGAGCTTTGTTTAGCAAGTTCACATACTCAACCTTCATACAGAGTCTTTTATGACTGCTAACACTCACCGCCTATTTATAGAGTAGAAGTCTTTGTCAGACACATAGAAAGATAGGGGCTTATGGTTTATCCTCCCAACTTATTCACCTCAAGGGTAATGTCAACAATAATAACTCATGATCACCTACATCCAAATGGATATATATGTCTGGATCTATCTACCACATGATGCTTGCCACTAAAGAATACATACAGAGAAGTAAGGAACAAACACTAATGACTCTTGCATTAAAGTAAATACATGAAAGTAAAAGATAGGCCCTTCGCTGAGGGAATCAGAGGTTGTCATGCGCTTTTTGTTTTTGGATGTGCAAGCTCTTAATGCAAAGGAATGTCACTTTATATTGCCCCTTGTGATAGAAACCTTTATTATGCGGTCTGTGTTGCTTTTATTTTTTCACCATCACAAGATCGTACAAAGCTTATTTTTCATTACAATAAAAGATCATACGTATTTATGAGAATTTTTTTTTGATTTGCACTGATGACAACTTACTTGAAGGATCTTATTAAATCCATAGGTAGATATGCTGGACTCTTATGACATGAAACTGGTTTAGGGGTTTTGGATGCACAAGTAGTATCTCTACTTAGTGCGAATTTTGGCTAGCAAAGGATCCTAGACAAGCACCACATGTTAGGAAATCCATAACAGTATAAATTTTATGTGAATGTAAACAACCATAACTCATTACGTTGTATTCCTTGTCCAACATTAACTAATTGATGTAGAATATTTGATAGGGGGTCAGAATCATAAAAGACGACCAAGATAGTATATTTATATGTGAGACCTCTCTTCCCTTATTACTTTTCACGGATTGCACCAATGACCAATGCAATTTTTGTCAACTTCCTACTAATTTTATCAAGCATACTTATGTTATATTAAGTCATTACTGATACGTCTCCAACGTATCTATAATTTATGAAGTATTCATGCCATGTTTACAACAATTTTATATGGTTTTGGTATGATTTGATTAGAACTAACCCGGACTAACGCTATTTTCAGCAGAACAACCGTGGGGTCATTTTTGTGTGCAGAAATAAAAGTTCTCGGAATGGGATGAAAATTTACGATGATTTTTATGGACCAAAAGAGATCCCCGAAGCCACGGAGCTGGGCCAGGAAGTGGACGAGGGAGCCACAAGACTAGGGGCGTGCCCATCCCCCTAGTGCGCGCCTCCCGAGCTTGTGGGCCCCTCGGGGACCCCCTTGACGTGAAATCAATTCTGAAAAATCCTATAAATACCCAAACCTCCGAAAAGAACACTAGATGAGAAGTTTCGCCGCCGCAAACCTCTGTATCCACGAAAACTCAATCGGGACCCTATTCCATCATCCTGCCAGGGGGGGGGGGGAAATCATCACCGGAGGCCATCTTCATCATCTCGGGGCCACCATGATGAGGAGGGAGTAGTCCACCATCGGGGCTGAGGGTATGTACTAGTAGCTATCTATTTGATCTCTCTCTCTCTCTCATGCTCTTGATTTGGCACGATCTTGATGTACCGCGAGCTTTCTTAATATATTTGGTTCTTATGGTGTTCTTCCTTCTCTAACTTCTTGTGATGAATTGATATTTTCCTTTGAGGTTTTGTTATGTCGGATTGAATCTTTTGGATGTGACAGCACTTGATGTATGTCTTGCGATGGGATATCCGTGGTGACAATGGTATGTTCTATTGATTCAATTGATGTATGTTGCGGTTATCAACTTGTGCATTCCCATGGTGACATTGGGGTAATATATGAATAGGGGTTGATACGCGTTTTCATATTCCTTTCTCCGATAGAAATCTTGGGGGACTCTTTGAACTTCCTTGTGCTGGGTTGAATATTATGAATCTAAAATTGTGGGATGCACATCATATAATTAACCCATGGATACTTGTGGTGACATTGGGGTATATAGGTGACATTAGGGTTGATTGATGCGTGTCATATGGTGTTATTCTAGTACTAACTCTAGGGATGTTTGTGACACTTATAGGAATAGCACAAAAGATTAATCAGAAAGAATAACTCCGAGGTGGTTTCATACCCTACAAACAATTTCATCTTATGTTCTCTGTGATAGGAACTTTGGAGTGATTCTTTGTTGCATGTTTAGGGATTGTTATATGATCCAAAAATGTTATGATTGTTGAGAGGTTTTGCACTAGTAAAAGTATGAACCCTATGCCTTGTTTTCAAGCATTGCAATATCGTATTTTCTCACTTTTACTACTTGATACCTTGTTGTTTTTATATTTGCATATTACATAAACCTATATCTACTATCCATATTACACTTGTATCACCATCTCTTCATCAAACTAGTGCACGTATACAGTTTACCATTCTATTGGGTGTGTTGGGGACACAAGAGACTCTTTGTTATTTGGTTGAAGGGTTGTTTGAGAGAGACCATATTCATCCTATGCCTCACACGGATTGATAAACCTTAGGTTATCCACTTGAGGGAAATTTGCTATTGTCCTACAAAACTCTACGCTTGGAGGTCGAACATGTCGGGGATATACCCTGCGGTATGACCCAGCCGGATATATGACCCGGCTGGGACTTGGCGTTTCATTGCTAACCTGCCGGAGGTGTGGCGACTTACGAGTCTAGCAGTTCACTGGTCTGACGACTCACGAGCCTGGCAATTCACGGATGGCCCCGACGGCGTGTCAGATAGAGGACTAGGCCCAAGGCCCAGAAGGCCGGCTCATGGTGGGCCAGTTTAAGAGGAAAGCGTAAGGAGTATTCCCTTACAAAGGAAGCAAGACTAGGACTCCACTTGTAATAGAGTAATCCTAATCCTACTAGGACTAGTGTAAGGGCATATTTCTCCCTAAGTAGTTTTGGTGATTGATGACAATGAATTTGCGGACTAATCGTGTGCTCTAAGATCTTTCAGGTATATCTCACTTAGGCACAAGATGATTGTTTGCCCCTCGGTTTCGATGGAAGACGGCGTTTCCTTTTTGCTCCCTGTCGGTGGCTTTGAGTAATAGGAAAGCCGTACTATTAAGAGGGGGTCCGTTTCGGAAAGGTTTGGGTGGAATCAACACGTACACATCCTACTCTCGCACCACCTTTCCTTTGCTTCTCTGGAGCTCCGGCCATTTCTTATCGCATATGCAAAGCAGGGCTTCTTACTAGTACACCTGCCTGGCAAGCGGTAGTACCGCACAGCCACACGGTAGTACCGCCTACAGGCACGGTAGTACCGCACCAGCGGTAGTACCGCGGCCCCAGAACGGTAGTACCGTGTATCTGGCCCAGCACTGCACCAAGTGCGGAAGTGGGTGCGGAAGTAATTTTTACTTCCGCATCCTACGCAGTAGTACCGCTTGTATCAAGCGGTAGTACCGTGCCGTGTTTTGCTACTACCATATTTCTGCGGATAGCTACGGATGTAATTTATTTCATCCGTGTCTGTCCTCGGCCTGCTTGTCTCTGCCTTGCGGTAGTACCGCAAGGGCGAGCGGTAGTACCGCTCAGGCAGTACTACCGCCCGTATACCTTCGTGTCAGAATGCAATCTGGCTAGTGCTGCTACAGCGGTAGTACCGCACCCAGAGCGGTAGTACTGCTGGCCAAGCGGTAATACCGCTCTCTACGGGCAGAGACGTGGGATAACGGTTGGATTTGTTCTCCCACTATATATAGGGGGTCTTCTTCCCCAAGAAGACTTACCTCTTCCCCCACATACTCCATTGTTGCTCCAAAGCTCCATTTTCGCCCGATCTCTCTCCCTAGCCAATCAAACTTGTTGATTTGCTCGGGATTGCTTGAGAAGGCATCGATCTACACTTCCACCAAGAGATATTTGATTCCCCCACTAATCCCTAGCGGATCTTGTTACTCTTGGGTGTTTGAGCACCCTAGACGGTTGAGGTCACCTCGAAGCCATATTCCATTGTGGTGAAGCTTCGTGGTTTCGTTGGGAGCCTCCAATTTAGTTGTGGAGATAGCCCCAACCTTGTTTGTAAAGGTCCGGTTGCTGCCTTCAAGGGCACCACTAGTGGAATCACGGCACCTTGCATCGTGTGAGGGCGTGAGGAGAATACGGAGGCCCTAGTGGCTTCTTGGGGAGCATTGTGCCTCCACACCGCTCCAACGGAGACGTACTTCCCCTCAAAGGGAAGGAACTTTGGCAACACATCCTCGTCTTCACCGGTTCCACTTGTGGTTATTTCTCTCCTTTACTTGTGCAAGCATTACTTGTTTATCTCCTATAGCTTGCTTGTGAGGTTGTTATCTTTACTTTCTATTAGTTGTCATCTTAGTAGCATATCTAGACAACTTACTTTGACGCTTAATTTAAAGTGGTTAAGAAAAGCTAAAAATTGTTAGTTGCCTATTCACCCCCCCCCCTCTAGTCAACCATATCGATCCTTTCAATTGGTATCAGAGCCTCATCTCTTTTTAAGGACTTTACCGTCCAAAGAGTATGGGTGACAACGTAGTCGAGACGGAGGATCATTCCGGTGGAACTCCGTCCTTGCCTACGTCCGATGGGGGAGCCTCGGTCCCTCGTGAGGAGTTCAATGTGGCCTTGACCATGTTGAAAGAGTCACTAGCGACCGAGGTTAAAGGCATGTTTAAAGATTTGATTGAGGGGCTTAAATTATCCACCGCACCGTTGGAAGTGGTTCGTCCCGCTACCAACATGTCGGAGGCTAATCCCGACAAGGGAGAAGCTAGTGGTGAACAAGCCCCTGTTACTAAGAATGGAAGTGGGATCTTTGCCCACTCCGCTCCTCCTACTCACTATGGAGGACCCGTTCCTACACCGCATTTAAATTCCGTTGGGCCTCCTCCCAAGTTTATAAAAAATTCTGATTTTGCTACTTGGGTGTTTCGTTTCAAACGTCATATAAATCATTGTTCTACTAATCTTTGGAGAATCATGGAGCAAGGTTTTTATCCGCGTGATCCCGACAACATGACTCCAAGAGAAACTGTGGATCATCAATTCAACGAGTCCGCTCTTTGCATTCTTCAAGATGCTATTCCTCCAGAAGACATTGCACATCTTCGACCCTTCACTGTGTCCAAGGAAGCTTGGGAGCATGTTGGCATTATGTACAAGGGAAGCACTAGCATTCAACGCTCGAACTATGAAGTTGTGCAAGATGAAGCCGATGAGTTTTCTATGATCGAAGAAGAAGATCCTCGTGGACTTTATCGGAGATTAACTACCCTTGCGGTCTCTCTTCGAGATCATGGCAGTAAGGAAACGGATGAGAATTTGATCAAGCGCAAGTTCCTCAAGGCCATGATGCCCTATCATAAGGCCATGTCCTCTGTCATTCGTCAGAGACCGGACTTCCACCACTTACCCTCAAATGAAGTGTTGGATGAGTTCGTTGCCATGAGGATCTTGGACATGACCGCCGACAATGCGGTCTTAAGAGCTCAACGATCGAAGAAGCCTAACCTTGCCCTGAAGGCCAAGGCTTGTGTGGAAGAAGAGGAGGTGGAGGATGATGATGAGTGTAGCCCCGAGGATACCAAATATGCCTATCATGAGCACATGGCTCTTGCTTCAAGGCAATTTTGGGGCAACAAGAAGAACACAAGACCCAACTTCAACAGGAACTACTCAAGTGGGAACAAGGGCAAGCAACGGGTGAGGACATGCTTCAACTGTGGAAATGTAAGCCAATTCGTTGCGGATTGCCCATATGAGAAAATAGAAGACTTTGGAGGCAAGCTTATCCGAAAGGACAAGTCAAAGTCTTATCCCAACAAGAACAACTTCAACAAGAAGACTCCTCCTAAAGGGTTGGTGGCCCAAGAACAATATGTTGAGGATGATGATAATGATGAAGATGATGAGATGGTCACCATGGCCACAATTTCTATTGCTACTACTCGGCACTCATCTCTCTTCGACTCACCGAATGAGAACATCACCGCCAAGTGTCTCATGGCCAAGGCCACCAACAAGGTAACCTCAAACATCAATACTACTATCACTTCTAATCCTTCATTGACGGATTGCATTGATGAGAGTGAGGGAACTAAGGAGGGAGAGAATGAATTTGAGTTGTTCATGAACAAACTCAAGGGCAAACCCAAGAAGCATTTTGTTGCTCTCTTGGAACAACTCGGTGAGGCCAATGACATGATCGAGGCTCACGAGGAAACCATTACTAAAATGGAAGGACATAGTCGAGACTATGCCGATGAGATATCGGATCTCTCTAACGCCCTAGAGGAAGAGCGTGGTCTTCGTTTGGCTCTTGAGGAGTCACACAACGATGATCATGCTAAATTAAAGAAAGATCTTGATCATGCTTTAGTTGTCTCTCGTGTGCTTAATTCCGAGAAGGCAAAACTTGAGGTTGACCATGCTAAACTCAAAGAAGAGTTTGTCATACTCGACAAGGCTCACAAGGCCTTGAAAGGTATGCATGCTACTCTCAAGGAGTCTCATGATCAACTCCAAGTTTCGCTAACCAAGGAAAAGGCTATCTTTCCTCGCATGGTATTAATTGATAATGCAAATGCTACTAACCCATGTTGCGAGCATGTGCATCTTGTTGAAGAAAATGCCGAGTTGAAGAAGCAACTTGAGAAAGGCCTTGTGACATGTATCCAAGGTGAGAAGAACCTCAACAACCTTTTGAGCAATCAAAAGGAGGTTGTGGCAAAGGAAGGAATTGGGTTTGTTCCTAAGCCCAAGAAGAAGAAGAATGACAAGACCAAGCTACCACCCCCTCGCCGACAAACTTTTGTGAAAGAAGGAGAGGGCGCATCAAAGAAGAGGAAAACCGTGAAAGGTGGTGGTGTCAAGAAAAACTCCACCATACCATCAAACATGGCCGGCGACTTTAATCCTTCATATGTTTTATGTCGCGCTAGTGATGGTCATGTGTTTGCTAAATTTGTTGGTTCTTCTTATGAGTACATTGAATGGTCCATTTGGGTTCCTAAGACCCTTGTTACTAACCTCAAAGGACCCATTACCAAATGGGTACCTAAATCCAAGCATTGATCTCTTGTAGGAGTTTTCTTCCGGTGGGGGGTCATGGTTGCTCGATAGTGGAGCCACAAATCATATGACCGGAAGCAAAGACTTGTTGGTGGACGTGCATCTAGGTTCATCTATGGCCACCAACGTCGAATGGGGTGATGCTTCATCTTCTAAGGTATTGGGGCTCGACAAGGTTGTTGTCTCTCATGATCTCACGATCGAGAAAGTCATGCTTGTTGAGTCCCTTGCATATAATTTACTTTCTGTTCGCCAACTTGCACTCATGGGCTTTGCTACATTCTTTGATGTTGATACCGTGGCCCTCTTGTGGAGCAAGACTCTTAAAGTAGCCTATGTTGGGCATGTCGACAACGGTCTTTATGTGGTTAACTTCTCAAAGCAACCCACTAAGGTCGCGACATGCTTAATGGCTAAAGTTGGTGTGGGATGGCTTTGGCATCGCCGTTTGACCCATGTCAATATGAGATCTTTGCAAAGTCTTCTCAAGGGGGACCATGTCCGTGGACTAACAAATGTTAGCTTTGCCAAAGATCGTGCTTGCAGGGCTTGCATTGAAGGAAAGTTACATGAGACGGCTCACCCTCCCACGACTATCATCTATTCAAAGAGACCCCTAGAGCTCCTTCACATGGACCTCTTTGGGCCTCCATCTTTTGATAGTCTTGGGGGTAGAAAGTACTGCTTGGTGATTGTGGATGATTACTCAAGATACACCTGGGTATTCTTCTTCAAGAAGAAGAGTGAGACCCAACAAACCATTACCAACTTTGCAAATGAAGCTCAACGACAACATGAAGCAAAGATTTTGATGATCGGAAGTGACAACGGCACCGAGTTCAAGAACTACACCTTGGATGAGTTTCTCAGTGATGAGGGGATCAAACATCAATATGCAGCTCCCTATACCCCTCAACAAAACGGTGTAGCAGAGAGAAAGAACCGAACTCTGATGGATGCGGCAAGAACCATGATGGCGGAATTCAAATCTCCATACAACTTTTGGGCCGAAGCCATCAACACCGCTTGCCATGCATCAAATCAGCTCTATCTCCGCAAAGGCTTAAACAAAACTCCATATGAGATACTTACCGGTAACAAGCCCAATCTCAAGTACTTCCGGGTATTCGGGTGTAAGTGCTTCATTCTCAAGAAAGGTGTTCGCTTGTCTAAATTTGAATCTAGAGCTCACGAGGGCATATTTGTTAGTTATGCTACAAACTCTCATGCTTACCGTGTCCTCAACAAGTCCAATGGACTCATTGAGGAGACGATTAACGTAGAGTTTGATGAAAATAACGTCTCCCAAGTGGAGCAAAGTGGTACTTGTGATGTAGGTGATGAAATTCCTCCTCAAGCCATAAGAAGAATGGGTGTTGGATATATCCTACCCATTGAGGAACCCCTTGTGGCCGAAGAAGAAGGACAATGTTCCACTCAAGTGGAACCATCACCAACCCAAGACCCACACGCTTCCGAAGAACAAAGTGAAGGCCCTCAACCGGACGAACAAGGCCAAGTGCAAGATCAATCACAAGATGGTGAGGAGCCACCAAATGATGCACAAGGCCAAGTTCTGTCCTCCGAGCAAGATCAAGGTCAAGAGGAAGCTCAAGATCAAGATCTAGCTCCTGACGACGCTCAAGATGATCAACTCAATGCTCCTCAGTTATCTCTTGAAGAGCAATTGGAGCGTCATGCTGCAAAAGTTGCCTCCAGGCTTGCTTCCAGAGAACATCACATGGAGAACATTCTAGGAAGCATCAAAAGGGGGGTAAGCACTTGTAGACAATTAGCAAACTATTGTGCTCATCAAGCTTTTGTCTCCTGTGTTGAACCTCAGAAGGTTTATGAGGCGCTCGAAGACCCTGATTGGCTCAAATGCCATGCATGAAGAACTCCATAACCTCGAGCGCAACAAGGTGTGGCGTCTGGTGCCAAGGCCAAAGGAGAACCATAATGTCATTGGAACCAAGTGGATCTTTAAGAACAAGCAAGATTCTCATGACATTGTCATCCGCAACAAGGCGCGTCTGGTGGCTCAAGGCTACTCCCAAGTCGAGGGTATCGACTACGGTGAAACCTTTGCCCCCGTTGCTCGTCTTGAATCCATTCGTTTGTTGCTTGCCTATGCTTCCCATCATAATTTTAAATTGCAACAAATGGATGTGAAAAGTGCATTTCTTAATGGTCCTATTAATGAGTTGGTGTATGTTAAACAACCCCCAGGGTTTGAGGATCCTAAGCTCCGCAATCACGTGTACCAACTCGATAAGGCACTCTATGGCCTTAAACAAGCCCCACGTGTGTGGTATGAGCATCTTACCGAGTTGTTACAAGATCGTGGGTTTGAAATTGGGAAAATCGACCCCACTCTTTTTACTAAGAAGGTCAAAGGGGAGTTGTTTGTATGCCAACTATATGTTGATGATATTATCTTTGGTTCTACTAACAAAGCTTTCAATGATGAGTTCGCCGCACTCATGACCACACATTTTGAGATGTCCATGATGGGAGAGTTGAAGTACTTCCTTGGGTTTGAGATCAAGCAAAGAAGAGAAGGGATCTTCATCAAACAATCCAAGTATACTCAAGACATGCTCAAGAGGTTCAATCTAAGTGATGTCAAGCCGGCTACTACTCCAATGCTAACCAAGTGCCAACTTGACATTGATCCCAATGGTAAAGCGGTGGATCAAAAGGTATATCTCTCTATGATCGGTTCCTTGCTTTACCTTTGTGCATCTAGACCGGATATTATGTTGAGTGTGGGAATCTGTGCACGGTTTCAAGCCTCACCTAAGGAAAGTCACTTTGTGGCTGTCAAGCGAATCTTTTGATATTTGGCTCATACCCCAAACTTTGGCTTATGGTACCCAAGAGGAGCAAACTTCAACCTTGTAGGTTTCTCTAACTCTGACTGGGCGGGAGACAAAGTGGATAGGAAGTCCACTTCTGGAGGGTGCCAATTTCTTGGTTGCTCTCTTGTTAGTTGGTCTTCCAAAAAGCAAAGTTGTGTGTCTCTCTCATCCACCGAAGCAGAGTATGTGGCTGCTGGCAGTTGTTGTGCTCAACTCTTATGGATGAGGCAAACTTTAAAGGATTACGGTGTCACTTGTGACAAAGTGCCTCTTTGGTGTGACAATGAAAGTGCCATCAAGATTTCTCTCAACCCGGTGCAACACTTCAAGACGAAGCATATAGAGATTCGGTATCACTTCATCCGGGATCACATAAGGCAAGGAGAGATCGAGCTTCACTATGTCAACACTCATGATAACCTTGCAGATATCTTCACGAAGCCGTTGGATGAAGCAAGATTTCGCGAGTTAAGGCATGAGCTAAATATCATCGATTTGAGCAATGTGGCTTGAGACTTTGCACACACTCCTCACACTCAATATAGTTATCTTGTCTAGATGTAGGCATGGACATAGGGGGAGTATTGTTCTCTCAATTAACTATTCCTCCCCCCATTATGCATAAATTGATCAAGTCTTTGTCATTTGCCATACGTAGATGGTATAAGTGCTTCAAGACGAGTATTGGTCATGTACCCAAGGATAGTTCTTTGCGGTGCCATACCAAATAACTCAAACATAGGTGGCCTCGGCCACCGCCCTCCTCTTTAGAGGTGTTTTTTACCTTGCTTGTGCGTCGGTTTGCTTTTCTTCTCTCCTTTGTTGAAAGCCTCGTGTCGAAACGTGCAAGTTCTTGGAGGAGCGGTACTATCGTGCGCAGTCACGGTACTACCGCAAAAGAAACTACGGTACTACCGTAAGTCCATCACGGCAGTATTTTTTTACTGCCGCTGGTAGAGCGGTACTATCGCTTAGCGTGCGGTACTTCCGCCCAAGCAGTACTACCGCGATGACCGCGGTACTACCGTACGTATCCGAACGGGTGGGGGTTATAAGCGGGCAGGGGGAGTTCCAACTCCCCCATACCCATTCATCTCCTAACCCCCACGCCGTCTCTCTCTCTCCCTCTCAAGAACGCCGCCGGAGGACCTCGCCGGATCTCCTCCCTCGGCCACTCTCCTCGCATTCCGACCGGTGGGATCGCTCCCCACCTCGCCCTCTTGCCATGGATGAAGGTTTCTCCCCTTTTTCCCCTCTTCTTTTTGCCTAGTTGTTGTTTTTAGGATTTGGGGAGATGCTTGGTGTTCTAGCGTTCTTCGTGTTCTTATCCATGGAAGAGTAGGATGTAGGAGAGAGTTTTTGCTCTAGAAATGCTAGTATATATGTTGCTACCAAGTTACTATGATCAGCCGTAGTACCGTTCTTCGATCTACACGATCTAGTCTAGATCCGTTTTCAGATCTGACCCGAGCGGTACTACCGCTCTGGCACGGATGTAAAAGTCTACTACCGCATACCGAGCGGTACTACCGCAACACCACCGCGGTACTACCGCTCCCTAAGCGGTACTATTTTTTTTTACTTCCGTCTCTGGTCACGGAAGTAAACTTTTACTACCGCATACTGTGCGGTACTACCGCATCCATCAAGCGGTACTACCGCTCACTAAGCGGTACTAAATTTTTACTTCCGCGCCCGTCGAGCAGTACTACCGCTTGTATCATAGCTCCTTCGTAGCACTTACATATTATCCTTTCTACTCGTTTCGTGTGCTTTTTGAGGCTTCTTGCATTGATTCTCTTTGTGTTTTCGTTGTGTTCTTGTGTTTTGTCTTAGGTGGTGGATCCGGCTCTGATGTTCGTCGTACCAATCCAGTCCACGACACCGGGTCCAAGCGTCTGCGCAACCCCAGTGATGTGCCAGAGGGCTCCAATCCCCAACGCAAGTTCAAGACCGCCGCCAACAAGCAAAAGGAATCCTCTATGACTATGGAAGAAATGCCAGCTAATGAGTTCATGGCACGGAGGAAGCACAACCCTTATGGAGAACCCCGAGCTCAGTTTCATGGGGATGAACTTTTCTGGACCAAGCAGCAGTATCGCATCTACACAGAGGTGCTCAGGAGCAAGACCAACCTGTACGTGGATGCTCATTGGGTGGACATGGCCCACATGCGGAGGGCCGATAACCTGGCTTACTTTGCCGAGGCTCTGGATCTTGTCGAGCAGTTTGGGCTTGAGCATTTCATGACCTTTCAGCATGATTTTGATCCACAGATCATTGCTCAGTTTTATGCTTCGGTCCACTTCCACACCAAGGACGATCGCCCAATGACTTGGATGACTAATGGTCACAAGATGACTGCAACTTGGAAGGAATTCATGGATCTTTTGCAGATTGCTGACGAGGGACTCCACAACCCAGTTGGAGCTCGGCCTCATGCCAATCAAGAAGCTGCCAACAAAGACAAAATGTTACCATTCTATGTGGAGAAGACTCTTGCTAGTGGCAAGAAGACATGGGTGCTGAACCCCTTTTTGGACATCATGCATCGGATCTTCCGCAACACCTTGTTTCCTCGAGTTGGGGACAAGGACAAGATCCATGCATACCTAGTCGACATGCTGCTGATGTGTGAAGCGGCTCGCACGGCGCAGTCTCCACCACTTGACATATCCCATATCATGTGGTGTGAGCTCCGCTTTGTGATCTACACTCGCAAGGTACCCATCTATGGTCCGTTCCTATTTCTGCCCATCTCCAAGACTTGGGAGAAGCTTTACCCTGATGAGGAGTTCGAGGCCGAGTGTATCCGTCATGACCCCATTCGTCTTCGCATCAAGACTCGATGGGCCAACACTACCACTCGTGCACAAGCTGCCGCGGCTCAGATGGGTACTGACGAGAAGCCTCTGGAGGAGGCAGCTGAGGAGAGCCCTAGAAGATATGCTCCCTCCTCTTCTGAGCCCTCTTGGGCTAAAAAGCTGAAGAAGAAGATGAAGACCCTTTTCTGCATGCAAGCTCAAGGTCAGTACAGGGCTCATGTCACTCACAAGGAGTCTCGCCAGCGTGACAAGAAGATCATGAGGATCTTCGGTGAGAATGTGTCCAACGGATCCGAGGACAACATCACCCCTGAGGCAACATGGATGGCTCGACAGGGGTACAAGTGGTCTGAGTCTGACGAGGAGCAGCAGGAGTCCGATGGAGAGCACGATGACTGAGATCCTCCGCCAGAGCTACCACCCCTCTTTGTGTCCTCTTTCCCTTTGTGGTGTCTCGATGCCAAAGGGGGAGAGAGTGATTTGTGTCTTGTGCCGTTTCTTTGTGTTTTTTGTTGGTCGAACTCTGTTTGTTTGTTTGCTTTTGTGTCGTGTGCGTGAGCTTTCGTATGGTGTAAGACATATGCTTCTCTACCGTTAAACTCGTTGTTATGTCTTTACTATTATGTCGTGAGCAGTTAGTTTACTTTCCCTTGTTTATGTGCTCACCTTATTCTCCTTACTACTGTCCGTAGACTCTTACTCTTTATATGTAAGGAGTCTATTATTTGTAGAATATAGGGGGAGCATTGATCCTAGTATGTGTGTTGTGCAGTCCAAAGCACTCTCTCGTGTAGGCACACATCTAGGGGGAGCTCACCTATATTCTAGCATGTATTAGGATTGCATATTCTCTTATTTATCCTTGTGCAAATATCGTATTGTCATCAATCCACCAAAAAGGGGGAGATTGTAAGGGCATATTTCTCCCTAAGTAGTTTTGGTGATTGATGACAATGCATTTGCAGACTAATCGTGTGCTCTAAGATCTTTCAGGTATATCTCACTTAGGCACAAGACGATTGTTTGCCCCTCGGTTTCGATGGAAGACGGTGTTTCCTTTTTGCTCCCTGTCGGTGGCTTTGAGTAATAGGAAAGCCGTACTATTAAGAGGGGGTCCGTTTCGGAAAGGTTTGGGTGGAATCAACATGTACACATCCTACTCTCGCACCACCTTTCCTTTGCTTCTCTGGAGCTCCGGCCATTTCCTATCGCATATGCAAACCAGGGCTTCTTACTAGTACACCTGCCTGGCAAGTGGTAGTACCGCTCCCATAAGTGGTAGTACCGCACAGCCACACGGTAGTACCGCCTACAGGCACGGTAGTACCGCACCAGCGGTAGTACCGCGGCCCCAGAACGGTAGTATCGTGTATCTGGCCCGGCACTGCACCAAGTGCGGAAGTGGGTGCGGAAGTAATTTTTTACTTCCGCATCCTACGCGATAGTACCGCTTGTATCAAGCGGTAGTACCGTGCCGTGGTTTGCTACTACCGTATTTCTGCGGATGTAGCTACGGATGTAATTTATTTCATCCGGGCGTGTCCTCGGCCTGCTTGTCTCTGCCTTGCGGTAGTACCGCAAGGGCGAGCGGTAGTACCGCTCAGGCAGTACTACTGCCCGTATACCTTCGTGTCAGAATGCAATCTGGCTAGTGCTGCTACAGCGGTAGTACCGCACCCAGAGCGGTAGTACCGCTGGCCAAGTGATGGGCCTCTAACCCCTCGTTGGTTACCCCAAGTGGAAGGTGTAAGATGCAGTGTTGTGGAAGTTTTTCCCTTAGCAAAGATGCCAAGGATCGAATCCCCAGAGACTCCTAGGTTCAACAAGTAGGTGTCAACTGCTAACGGCGCCAGATATTAGCAATCAACGTGGACCTGCACACAGATACAAATAACTTTGCTCCCAATGAGTACAGAGAGGTTGTCAATCCCTCCGGCCTTGTAGTTCACAAAGGATTAAACGCAAATGATAGTAGTGATAGATAGTGTTTGCAATAGTAAGTAAAAGCGAAAAGTAAATAGCAGATGTGATCAATGATGGTAATATGGACAGGAGTCTCATGATGTTCACTAGTGATGTCTCTCTCCCAAAAGACGATAAAACAGCTATGTGAGGTAAACAAATTACAGCTGGGCAATTGACAGGACCACGAACGCAAACCAATGCTGACTACATTGCAAGAAAGGTTGAGGTTCAAAGCATGGGCGGTACGCCAAAGTAAGTAGACCGAAATCCATCAATATCTACTACTAATTATCCACCTTGAGATATCTATCCAGACCATCTCGCTGGTATTAAGTTGCGAGCCCCACCCATAGTGTAAACTCAAAGCAACAGACAACTGCATTAAAAGAACGTTGCGTAAAGTAAACAATCCTTGCACCCGCGGGCACAAGCACCGTTGTTTTCCCCCTTGTGGCAACAGCACATCCCCTAGACTCATGTTTCTGTCACTCAAGCTAGTCATCGAGGGGCATGAACCCACAATCAAGCATAACGTTCCCTCTTGGAGTCACTACCTACTACTTGGCCAAAGCAATAAATAACAACGGAGAACATGCAAGAATTACTTATGAACAAAAATATAAAAGAGGTAGATCAAATATATTACTCAAGATCAATCTGAACATAATCTCATAATCCATCGGATCCCAGCAAACTCAACATAGCAACAGCATAAGGATTACATAGGTGCCTCGATCATGTAGGGCAACTCACGAGGACTAATTAGTGAAGCACGAGAACGGGAGGAGAACATCACATAGCTACTGGTCATGGACTCATGGTCCAAGGGAGACTACTCACGACTCATCCGGGAGGCGTCCATTGTGGTGGAGAAGCTCCCGGTGGTGATCCTCCCCTCCGGCAGGGTGCCGGGAAGAGTTCTCCTGGTGCTCCCGATCTTGGAAGCGGCGGCGGCGGCGGAACAGAGATGGGATCGCGAAAAGAGTTCCTGTTCTGAGGGTTTCAGAGGACGCTTTAAATATATGCCAAAGGGGGGCATCGGGGAAGCTTCGGGGGGCCTAGGCGCCCCCCCCCGGCCCGGCCCAGGGGGGGGGGCGCCGCCAGGGCGCCTGGAGCCCTGGTGGCCCCCCCGGCTGTCCTTCGGACGCACGGTAGTTTCCGGAACACTGATTTTTATATAATTTTTCTGGATATTTCCTGGCAGTTCTCGTAACGTGAAAACCTGAAATACAAAAACAGCCGAAAACAGAAACTGGCACTGGGGTGCACTTGATTAGTAGGTTAGTCCAAATATGATCAAAAGTGTATGGAAGTGTATGAATATCATAGCAATATCACCCAAAAGTGGCATGGAGCAAGCAGAAATTATAGATACGTTTTGGACGTATCAACATCCCCAAGCTTAATTCCTGCTCGTCCTCGAGTAGGTAAATGATAACAAGAATAATTTCTGTGGTGACATGCTATTAACCATATAGGACTTTTTCATAGTCATATGACAAAAGCTTACTGAGACAATGAATCTATAGTAATTAAGTTGCCTCATGAGAAAATCACAAATGACTAAAAGTTTTACAACATGAAACTAAAACATCAAAAAGATTTGCAATGAACATGATGTGTAAATATGATAAAGTGATATCTAGCTTGCCCCCTTTAGTGAAGCAAAACATAAATGCAGGGGCACCTTCAAGGTTTAAGTGATGACTAGATACAATGATTTCAAAATAAACGATATCACAATCATGCAAAAGACAATGCTACTTTGGGACAATGCACATTACACTCAGAATGACAATCATGCTCTCAGTAATTGGTGCTTGAAGAAAGAAGGTGGAGACTCATAAAAGTAAAAGAATGGTTAAGTGCTAGAGTTTTTTATTTTGAAAACATAGAAGCAATTTTGTCAACGGTAGTAGTACTTCATATGTGTCATGTATAAGACATCCTATAAGTTGCAAGCCTCATGCATCGAATACGAATAGTGCTCGCACCTTGTCCTAATTAGCTCGGATTTCCATGGGTTATCATTGCATTACATATGTTTCAACCAAGTGTCACAAAGGGGTACCTCTATGCCACCTGTACAAAGGTCCAAGGAGATAAATCGCATTTGATTTCTCGTTTTTGATAGATCTCAACTTGAGGACATCCATACCGGGACAACATAGAAAATAGATGATGGACTCCTCTTTAATGCATAAGCATATTCTCATAAGAGATTGAGGATTAATGTCCAAGCTAAAACTTCCACCATGATACATGGCTTTGGTTGGCGGCCCAATGTTCTTCTCTAACAATATGCATATTCATTCAACCCACGGCAAATCACCCTTACTTCAGACAAGACGAACATGCATAGCAACTCACATAATATTCAACAAAAGTGTGACAGTTGATGGCGTCCCCAGAAACATAGTTACCGCTCAGCAAGCAACTTATAAGAAATAAGATACATAAGCAACATATTCTTTACCACAATAGTTTTTAAGCTACTTTCCCATGAGCTATATATTGCAAAGTTAGTTCGCTTAGTATAGGTGGAGGTTAGCAAAAGACTGGGAGCGACCAACTAAGAGAGCAATGACGGTCATAATCATGCAGAGCGACAAAGCAATATTGAATCAGGCATGGAAGTTATATCGCTACTCAGAAATAAAAGATCATCAAGGCTTGACAGACTTTCTTTACAGTCTTAAATATGCGTGAGCATACGCCAAGTCAATCAAAATAAATTCTCGAAGGAAGATATTACTAAACCATACCACATCATAGGCAAACAAATCAAGTTGGTACTCCAATAACACATTGGGAACCCCCCAGCTATTTGAGATTAACCATAAGAAAACCTGAACTACTAAGCGCCATCATGCAAGTAGCATCTTTATCATAGACATATTAACCAATGCAACAGAAGCAAACTCTCTTAATAAGGTGAGCATGATAGTTAAAGAGAGTTCAAGCAACCAACTAGACAAAAGCTCTTTGAAAAGATAAGCATGAATACTAAGAGCAGAGCATGATAGTAGTTATTAAAAGACAAAGAACACACACAGCATAGATAGTCATGAAAATTCTATGCTATGTTCTAGGTAGAAGTGGAGCGTGTTTCTCTCCCACATAAAGAAAGCTGAGTTCCGACTCGTTATGAAAAACTAAAAAGAAAACTAAAAGCAAGACGCTCCAAGCATAGCACATAACACATGAAGTGATAAAAATATAGCGGATCGAAGGACGAACTGATAATGTTGATGGAGAAGGGGATGCACGGGGGCATCCCCAAGCTTAGACGCTTGAGTCTCCTTGAATATTTCTTGGGGGTGCACGGGGGCATCCCCAAGCTTGAGCGCTTGACACTCCTGAATCTTTTTTATCATCTTCCCTCGCACACTTGAAAACTCCCTTCATACATAACTCATCATAATCTGATTAGCGAGGTTAGTACCCTTAATAAAATAATTGCACCTTGCTGGAAATAAAGATATTCTTGAAGTTCTACTGTTTCTCAAGATTGCCAAAAGGTTTTTGCAAAGAAAAAGCAAGCTCTTGATTTGCAAAGTGAAGGAAAGGCAAAACAGGACAGAATCTGTGAAAAACAGAACAGCAGGTAGTAATTGATCTTTTCGGGATACTTCTGCAACTCAAATCAAAAAACTCAGAACAGACGCACGAAAGAAAATTATATAGAGAACGCTGTCGAAAAAATTCAGACCAAAAGAATCATCTGGTGATTTTATACGAATTTTTCTATCCAAGGACAGAATCTGTTTCCTGGACAGCACCTCACAACTTTTGAACTTTCTAGCAATCAGAGGCTATACTTGGCACAAATATGAAAAGCAAAGATACAATGATGATGCTACTGTAGTAAACAACATCAAGACACAACAAAAGCAAAAAAATTATTCATGTGGGCTGCCTCCCAAAAGCGCTTTCTTTTATGCCTTTAAGCTAGGCATAATGCACAGAGATCAAGTTTTATCAAGAGTAAAAGAATAGCTAGCCCGTACAACGGACTCAAAAGGTAACTTGATCTTCTTTCGAGGGAAGTGTTCCATCCCTTTCTTGAGAGGAAACTGAAATTTTATATTACCCTCTTTCATGTCAATGATAGCACCAACGGTGCGCAAAAAGGGACGTCCCAAAATAATTGGACATGAAGGATCACATTCAATATCCATAATAGTAAAATCAACGGGAACATAATTATCATTGACAACAATAAGAACATCGTCGATCCTCCCCAAAGGTTTCTTTATGGAAGAATCGACGAGACGAACACCAAAAGAACAAGAATCAAAAGGTTTCAATTTAAGCATATCATATATCCTTTTGGGCATAACAGAGGTACTAGCACCAACATCACATAATGCATAACAAGAGAAGTCATTCAAATTAATTTTTATCATAGGATCCCAACCATCCTCTAGCTTTCTAGGTATGGAGGCTTCTACTCTAAGTTTCTCCTCCCTAGCTTTGATGAGAGCATTAGTGATATTCTCTGTGAAGGCAAGGTTAAGCGTGCTAGTGCGGGGGTCTCTAGACATCTTGTGAAGGAAATCAATAACTTCGGTAAGAGTGCAATTATCAAAATCAAGGTCACGAGCATCAAGTAAAGTGGTAGTGGTGTCCTTTAGGTTCACTTGTTTGGTAGTTTCTATAGTCATAGCATCACCATTAATAGGTCCAACGGGACCAGGAGTACATTGGGTGCTAAGAGTTTGAACATCCTCAACAACTTGGATAGTAGCAACAGTGTGGTGGGTAGGAAGGCTCTTAATTCTATCCTCTTCCTCCCTTTCTCTAGCCCATCTTTCTTTAAGTTTAGCCATCATCCTAATGTTTTCATTAATTTGCACTTGAATAGCATTTATAGGAGTGACTTCCCTCTCCTCAAGAGGAGAAGTTTTAATTTTTAGCAATTTTACCTTATTGGCTAAATGGTCTACCTTAAAAGAAAGATCATCTAGTTTATGCAGTTTTTCTTCTACACTCTTATTAAAGGCTTTTTGGGTAGTGATGAAATCTTTAAGCATAATCTCTAGTTTAGTAGTGGAGTTCTTGGTACTAGGATAAGCATTGTTGTTTCCATAAGAATTAGAGGGGAACGGTCTAGGATTGCTACCAAAGTTACTCCTATAAGCATTGTTGTTAAAATTGTTTCTAGAGATAAAATTCACATCTACTTGTTCTTGAGCAATCAAAGAATTTAAAGGAACATCACGAGGATCAACAGTAGATTGCTTCGAAAGTAGAGACATGATCAAGTCAACTTTTTCATTAAGGGAGGAAATCTCCTCGACAGAGTTTACCTTCCTACCTGTTGGAGCACGTTCGGTGTGCCATTGGGAATAGTTGGTCATCATCTCATCGAGAAGCTTCGTGGCAGCACCAAGTGTAGTTGACATAAAAGTTCCTCCCGCGGCCGAATCTAACAAGTTCCGCGAGGTAAAGTTCAAGCCTGCATAAAAAGTTTGGATAACCATCCAAGTAGTCAAACCGTGAGTAGGGCAGTTCTTGATAAGAGATTTCATACGTTCCCAAGCTTGGGCAACGTGTTCATTATCCAATTGTTTAAAATTCATTATGTTACTTCTAAGTTGGATAATTTTAGCAGGTGGATAGTATTTTCCAATAAAAGCATCTTTGCACTTGTCCCATGAATCTATGTTGTTTCTAGGCAAAGACTGAAACCAAATTTTAGCTCCTCCTCTCAAGGAGAAAGGAAAAAGCTTAAGCTTAACAATATTACCATCTATTTCTTGGTACTTTTGCATATCACAAAGTTCAACAAAATTGTTTAAGTGTAAAGCAGCATCATCTCCAGCACCGGAGAATTGATCTTTCATGACTAAGTTCAGTAAAGCAGGTTTAATTTCATAAGAAGGTGCTGAAGTGGCAGGTGTAGTGATAGGTGTGCAGATAAAGTCATCGTTGTTGTGACTAGTGAAGTCACACAACTTGGTGTTCTCGGTGGAACCCATAGTAGCAAGCAAGCAAGATAACTATTTTTGTGATTTTCGATAAAAGATACTAAAGCAAAACTGAAAGGTAAACTAACAAGACTAAAAAGCAAAGGTAAAAGATAGCGTGCAACTCCCCTATCCTGAAGAGTGGAGTCCCCGGCAACGGCGCCAAAAAACTTTGCTTGATGGCTTCTCGCCCCTCGTTGGTTACCCCAAGTGGAAGGTTTGAGATGCAGTGTAGCGGAAGTTTTCCCTTGGCAATACCAAGGATCGATTTCCCTGAGACTCCCAGTTTCAACAAGAAGGTGTCAACTGCTAACGGCGCCAGATATTAGCAATCAACGTGGACCTGCACACAGATACAAATAACTTTGCTCCCAACGAGTACAGAGAGGTTGTCAATCCCTCCGGCCTTGTAGTTTACAAAGGATCAAACGCAAATGATAGTAGTGATAGATATAATTGCAATAGTAAATAAAAGCGGAAAGTAAATAGCGGATGTGATCAATGATGGTAATATGGACCGGAGTCTCATGATGTTCACTAGTGATGTCTCTCTCCCAAAAGACGATAAAACAGCTATGTGAGGTAAACGAATTACAGCTGGGCAATTGACAGGACCATGTGCGCAAACCAATGCTGACTACATTGCAAGAAAGGTAGAGGTTCAAAGCATGGGCGGTACGCCAAAGTAAGTAGACTGAAATCCATCAATATCTACTACTAATCATCCACCTTGAGATATCTATCCAGAACATCTCGCTGGTATTAAGTTGCGAGCCCCACCCATAGTGTAAACTCAAAGCAACAGACAACTGCATTAAAAGAACTTTGCGTAAAGTAAACAATCCTTGCACCCGCGGGCACAAGCATCGTTGTTTTCCCCCTTGTGGCAACAACACATCCCCTAGACTCATGTTTCTGTCACTCAAGCTAGTCATCGAGGGGCATGAACCCACAATCGAGCATAACGTTCCCTCTTGGAGTCACTACCTACTACTTGGCCAAAGCAATAAATAACAACGGAGAACATGCAAGAATTACTTATGAACAAAAATATAAAAGAGGTAGATCAAATATATTACTCAAGATCAATCTGAACATAATCTCATAATCCATCGGATCCCAGCAAACTCAACATAGCAACAGCATAAGGATTACATAGGTGCCTCGATCATGTAGGGCAGCTCACGAGGACTAATTAGTGAAGCACAAGAACGGGAGGAGAACATCACATAGCTACTGGTCATGGACTCATGGTCCAAGGGAGACTACTCACGACTCATCCGGGAGGCGTCCATGGTGGTGGAGAAGCTCCCGGTGGTGATCCTCCCCTCCGGCAGGGTGCCGGGAAGAGTTCTCCTGGTGCTCCCGATCTTGGAAGCGGCGGCGGCGGCGGAACAAAGATGGGATCGTGAAAAGAGTTCCTGTTCTGAGGGTTTCGGAGGACGCTTTAAATATATGCCAAAGGGGGGCATCGGGGAAGCTTCGGGGGGCCCAGGCGCCCCCCCGGCGCGGCCCGGGGGGGGGGGGGGCGCCGCCAGGGCGCCTGGAGCCCTGGTGCCCCCCCGGCTGTCCTTCGGACGCACGGTAGTTTCCGGAACGCTGATTTTTTATATAATTTTTCTGGATTTTTCCTGGCAGTTCTCGTAACGTGAAAACCTGAAATACAAAAACAGCCGAAAACAGAAACTGGCACTGGGGTGCACTGGATTAGTAGGTTAGTCCTAATATGATCAAAAGTGTATGGAAGTGTATGAATATCATAGCAATATCACCCAAAAGTGGCATGGAGCAAGCAGAAATTATAGATACGTTTTGGACGTATCACCAAGCGGTAGTACCGCAACTTACTTGCGGTAGTACCGCTCTCTGCGGGCAGAAACGTGGGATAACGGTTGGATTTGTTCTCCCACTATATATAGGGGGTCTTCTTCCCCAAGAAGACTTACCTCTTCCCCCACATACTCCATTGTTGCTCCAAAGCTCCATTTTTGCCCGATCTCTCTCCCTAGCCAATCAAACTTGTTGATTTGCTCGGGATTGCTTGAGAAGGCATCGATCTACACTTCCACCAAGAGATATTTGATTCTCCCCACTAATCCCTAGCGGATCTTGTTACTCTTGGGTGTTTGAGCACCCTAGACGGTTGAGGTCACCTCGAAGCCATATTCCATTGTGGTGAAGCTTCGTGGTTTCGTTGGGAGCCTCCTATTTAGTTGTGGAGATAGCCCCAACCTTGTTTGTAAAGGTCCGGTTGCCGCCTTCAAGGGCACCACTAGTGGAATCACGGCACCTTGCATCGTGTGAGGGCGTGAGGAGAATACGGTGGCCCTAGTGGCTTCTTGGGGAGCATTGTGCCTCCACACCGCTCCAACGGAGACGTACTTCCCCTCAAAGGGAAGGAACTTCGGCAACACATCCTCGTCTTCACCGGTTCCACTTGTGGTTATTTCTCTCCTTTACTTGTGCAAGCATTACTTGTTTATCTCCTATAGCTTGCTTGTGAGGTTGTTATCTTTACTTTCTATTAGTTTTCATCTTAGTAGCATATCTAGACAACTTACTTTGACGCTTAATTTAAAGTGGTTAAGAAAAGCTAAAAATTGTTAGTTGCCTATTCACCCCCCCCCCTCTAGTCAACCATATCGATCCTTTCAACTAGTCATGTAACCTGCCCCTTCAACTTATATAAGGAGGGGCAGGGCTCTCCAAGAGAGAGAAGAAACAATCTTGAGGGCTAGACGCAACTAGAGGAGAGCCGGCAACCGGCGACTCCCTCATAATCATAATGAGACCTAGCCACAAACAGCATGTAGGGTTATTACCGGATGATGTTTCCCGAGGCCTGAAGCTGTCTAAATCCTTGTCTTGTGTTGCATCTCTCGATTCTGCTCAACCCCTCTCAAGCTACCACATAGATGCGTTGGCCTCGCGACTAAGTCCTCCCCTTAAGGACATCTACCATGACAATTCCACGAAAGTTGGCGCCCATCGTGGGGCCTGCGCACGGTGGTGTTGAGTTCTTGGATGGATCTCTCTAAGGATCGAGAAATTCGTGTTTGGTTGGATGAAGGGATGGCTCAGAAGGATCTAGGTAAACTCCAATTGTCGTACGGGGTTCATCAAGGCTAGATCAAATTATTCAAGAAAAGTTATGCGCCGTCGTCGAGTTGAATCTCAGATCAAGATCAGAACAAAAAGTTATGCCAGCGTATATACGACGACTACGTTCGACCCGGCCTACATCTCTGTGACACCAGCAGCACAAAGCCGTCAGTTTGGTCCGACAATTTCGCGCCTCCAGCCGTGCGGACGTCTGTCTCAAGGGATCAACGAGGCTGCTAGGGCACTGCCAACATATCAAGTTCTCGTGAAAGATTAGCATGCACAAGTTGCAGCTCGTTTTTTCGAGATCTAATCAATTTTGGAGCCGGTTCTTAACAGGAAAAAGGCAACATTATCGTCTGGGGCTTTCCTGACTACTAGCGATTAAACGAGGAAAAGGCCACGACTCAGATTCCCCGCTTCAAGCCAGCCGTGGCCTCTCCTTACCTCAATGGCCCGCCCGGGTTGACCCGCCTGGTCAAGGCCCTGCCTCCGCCTATGAGCCTTATCTGACCCGCTTCGCCTCCTCGACCATGACCCGGAAACGGAGTGGGAAACAACCTGGACTCCTCCACTATCCGTGCCCGGCAGCAGTAGCACCTGAAGACTCGCCTCTGCCTCTTACTTGAATGCATCCTCGCGACGTCCGGCTTGGTGGATGCTGATACGTCTCCAACGTATCTACAATTTTTGATTGTTCCATGCTATTATATTATCCTTCTAGGATGTTTTATGGGCTTTTATATACACTTTTATATGATTTTTGTGACTAACCTATTAACCCAGAGCCTAGTGCCAGTTTCTGTTTTTCTCCTGTTTTAGGATTTCACAGAAAAGGAATATCAAACGGAGCCCAATTTACCTGAAACTCAACGGAGGATGTTTTTGGACCAAAAGAAGCCCAGGAAGTGCCACAGGGGGAGGAGAAGACCCACGGGCTGCCCACGAGGGTGGGGGGGCCCCTACTGGGCGCGCCCCCTGCCTCGTGGACAGCCCGTAGACCCCCTTTGCTTGGCCCCGACTCCAACACCTCCTATATATACTGAAACCTCCGGAAAGTAACCTTGATCGGGAGTTCCACCACCGAAAGCCTCTGTTGCCACCGAAAACCAATCTAGACCCGTTCTGGCACCCTGCCGGAGGGGGGAATCCCTCTCCGGTGGTTATCTTCATCATCCCGTCGCTCTCCATGATGAGGAGGGAGTAGTCCACCCTCAGGGCTGAGGGTATGTACCAGTAGCTATGTGTTTGATCTCTCTCTCTCGTGTTCTTGAGATGGCACGATCTTGATGTATCGCGAGCTTTGCTATTATAGTTGGATCTTATGATGTTTCTCCCCCTTTACTCTCTTGTAATGGATTGAGTTTTCCCTTTGAAGTTATCTTATCGGATTGAGTCTTTAAGGATTTGAGAACACTTGATGTATGTCTTGCGTGGGATACCTGTGGTGACAATGGGGTATTCTATTGATTCACTTGATGTATGTTTTGGTGATCAACTTGCGGGTTCCGTGACCTTGGGAATCTATGCATAGGGGTTGGCACACATTTTCATCTTGACTCTTCGGTAGAAACTTTGGGGCACTCTTTGAAGTACTTTGTGTTGGTTGAATAGATGAATATGAGATTGTGTGATGCATATCGTACAATCATGCCCACGGATACTAGAGGTGACATTGGAGTATCTAGGTGACATTAGGGTTTTGGTTGATTTGTATCTTAAGGTGTTATTCTAGTACGAACTCTATGATAGATTGAACGGAAAGAATAGCTTCGTGTTATTTTACTACGGACTCTTGAATAGATCGATCAGAAAGGATAACTTTGAGGTGGTTTCGTACCCTACAATAATCTCTTCGTTTGTTCTCCGCTATTAGTTACTTTGGAGTGACTCTTTGTTGCATGTTGAGGGATAGTTATGTGATCCAGTTATGTTATTATTGTTGAGAGAACTTGCACTAGTGAAAGTATGAACCCTAGGCCTTGTTTCCTATCATTGCAACACCGTTTATGCTCACTTTCACCTTTAGTTACCTTGCTGTTATTATATTTTCTTATTACAAAAACCTATATCTACCATCCATATTGCACTTGTATCACCATCTCTTCGCCGAACTAGTGCACCTATACATTATACCATTGTATTGGGTGTGTTGGGGACACAAGAGACTCTTTGTTATTTGGTTGCAGGGTTGTTTGAGAGAGACCATCTTCATCCTACGCCTCCCACAGATTGATAAACCTTAGGTCATCCACTTGAGGGAAATTTGCTACTGTCCTACAAATCTCTGCACTTGGAGGCCCAACAACGTCTACAAGAAGAAGGTTGTGTAGTAGACATCAAGCTCTTTTCTGGCGCCATTGCCGGGGAGGTGAGTGCTTGAAGGTATATCTTTAGATCTTGCAATCGAATATTTTAGTTTCTTGTTTTAAAACTAGTTTAGTTTATAAAAGAAAATTTCAAAAAAAGGAATTAAGGTTACCTCATATGCTTCATCTTTTTAATATCCTTCGTGAAAGATGGGAAGGAAAATTGTGCTCAAGTACTAGAAGAAGAATTACATAGAATACTTGGCATAAAATATGTGAATGATGAGCATGATTGCAATGTTATTAGTATGAATTCTTTGGATACCCATGATGCTAATGATATGCAAAGCCACAAGCTTGGGGAAGCTATGTTTGATGAAAATGATATTTTTAGTCCCCCAAGTTTTGATGAGCAAATTTATTATGATGAAAGCATGCCTCCTATTTATGATGATTATATTTGTGAAAGTGGAATTGGAGAGGTCATGACTTTATTTAGTGATGAATCCACTATTTTAGAAGAGGTTCCAATTGATTATGAGAACAAAGTTGCTATCTATGATGATTATTGTGATGACTTGTATGCTATTAAGAATAATGATAACCATGAAACTTGTCATCATGATTTTAATTTTCAATTGGATTATGCCTCGCGTGATAATTATTTTGTTGAGTTGGCTCCCACTACTATTCATGAGAAGAAATTTGCTTATGTGGAGAGTAATAAAATTTATATGCTTGGGGATCATGAAAAGAATGCTTTATGTGATGGTTATATTGTTAAATTCATTCATGATGCTACTAAAAATTATTATGAGGGAGGAACATATGCTTGTAGGAATTGCAATAATATCAAGTTTCCTCTCTATGTGCTTAAAATTTTGAAGCTATGTTTGTTTTGCTTTCCTATGCTAGTTGATTATCGTCCCCATAAGTTGTTTGCTCAAAAAATCCATATGCATAGGAAGTGGGTTAGGATTAAATGTGCTAGTCATATTCTTCATGATGTTCTCTTTATGTTTCAATTCTTATCTTTTATGTGAGCATCATTGAAATCATCATGCCTAGCTAGGGGCGTTAAACGATAGCGCTTGTTGGGAGGCAACCCAACTTTATTTTTGTTCTTTGTTTTTGCTTCTGTTTAGGAATAAATATGTCATCTAGCTTCTGTTTAGATGCTGTTTTGTGTTTTAATTAGTGTTTGTGCCAAGTAGAACCTTTGGGAAGACTTGTGTGAAGTTTATGCGATCATGCTGTAAAAAACAGAAACTTTAGCGCTCACGAGATTAGCTACCATTTTTTACTGGGGAGTGCTTTTTAGTTGATTATTTTTGCATATTATTAATAGACAAATTACTCATGTCCACCAATTTATTTCAGAATTTTTAGAGTTACAGAAGTATTCGAAAGTTACAGATTGCTACGGACTGTTCTGTTTTTGACAGATTCTGTTTTCTATGTGTTGTTTGCTTATTTTGATGAATCTATGAGTAGTATCGGAGGGTATGAACCATAGAGAAGTTTGAATACAGTAGATATTACACCAATATGAATTTACAATGAGTTCATAACAGTACCTAAGTGGTGGTTTTATTTTCTTACACTAACGGAGCTTACAAGTTTTCTGTTAAGTTTTGTGTTGTGAAGTTTTCAAGTTTTGGGTAAAGATTCGATGGACTATGGAATAAGGAGTGGCAAGAGCCTAAGCTTGGGGATGCCCAAGGTACCCCAAGGTAAAATTCAAGGACAACCAAAAGGCTAAGCTTGGGGATGCCCCGGGAAGGCATCCCCTCTTTCGTCTTCGTTCATCGGTAACTTTACTTGAGGCTATATTTTTATTCACCACATGATAAGTGTTTTGCTTGGAGCGTCAATTTATTTTATTTTGTTTTGCTTGCTGTTTGAATAATATCCCAAGATCTGAAATTCTTAAATGTTAGAGAGTCTTCACATAGTTACATAATTATTCAACTACTCATTGATCTTCACTTATATCGTTCGGAGTAGTTTGTTGGTTGCTCTAGTGCTTCACTTATATATTTTTAGAGCACGGCGGTGGTTTTATTTTGAAGAAATAGATGAACTCTCATGCTTCACTTATAATATTTTGGGAGTCTATTATAACAGCATGGTAATGTGCTTTGGTTATGAAATTAGTCCTAATATGGTAGGCATCCAAGTTGGGTATAGTAAAAACTTTCATATAAAGTGCATTGAATATGATGAGAAGTTTGATACTTGATGATTGTTTTGAGATATGAGGATGGTGATATTAGAGTCATGCTTGTGGGATAATTATGAATTTGAGAAATACTTTTGTTAAAGTTTGTGATTCCCGTAGCATGCACGTATGGTGAACAGCTATGTGACGAAGTTAGAGCATGAGGTATTTATTGAGTGTCATCCTTTGTGTGGAGGTCAGGGGCGCGCGATGGTTAACTCCTACTAACCTCCCCCCTAGGAGCATGCGTTGATTACTTTGTTTTGATGACTTGTAAATTTTTGCAATAAGTATATGAGTTCTTTACGACTAATGTTGAGTCCATGGATTATACGCACTCTCACCCTTCCACCATTGCTAGCCTCTCTTGTACCGCGCAACTTTCGCCGGTACCATACACCCACCATATACCTTTCTCAAAATAGCCACCATGCCTACCTATCATGGCATTTCCATAGCCATTCCGAGATATATTGCCATGCAACTTTCCACCGTTCCGTTCATATGACACGCTTCATCATTGTCATATTGCCATGCATGGTCATGTAGTTGACATCGTATTTGTGGCTAGGCCACCATGCATAAATTTTCATACATGTCACTCTTGATTCATTGCACATCCCGTTACACCGCCGGAGGCATTCATATCGAGTCATACTTTGTTCTAGTATCGAGTTGTAATATCGAGTTGTAAATCAATAGAAGTGTGATGATCATCATTATTAGAGCATTGTCCCAAAGAAGAAAAAAAAAGAAAAAAAGAAAAAAAGAAAAAAAAAGAAAAAAAGGAAAAAAA
>LR738709.1:115595839-115688292 GCA_902687465.1 Secale cereale | reverse complement strand
AAAAGGGACAATGCTACTATCTTTTTCCACACTTGTGCTTCAAAGTAGCACCATGTTCTTCATGATAGAGAGTCTCATTTTTAGTCACTTTCATATACTAATGGGAATTTTCATTATAGAACTTGGCTTGTCTATTCCAACGATGGGCTTCCTCAAATGCCCTAGGTCTTCGTGAGCAAGCAATTTGGATGCACACCCACTTAGTTTCTTTTGTTGAGCTTTCATACATTTTTAGCTCTAGTGCATCTGTTGCATGGCAATCCCTACTCACTCACAATCATATCTATTGATGGACATCTCCATAGCCCGTTGATATGCCTAGTCGATGTGAGACTATCTCCCTCCTTTTTGTCATCTCCACAACCACCACTCTATTCTACATAGTGCTATATCCATGGCTCACACTCATGTATTGCGTGAAAGTTGAAAGGTTTGAAAGAATAGAGTATGAAAACAAGTGCTTGGCTGAAACCGGGGTTGGGCATGATATGAATATTTTGTGTGATGAAGAGGGAGCATAGCCAGACTATATGATTTTGCAGGGATAACTTTCTTTGGCCATGGTATTTTGATAAGACATGATTGCTTTGTTAGTATGCTTGAAGTATTATTATTCTTATGTCAATATAAACTTTTATCTTGAATCTTATGGATCTGAACATTCATGCCACAATAAAAAGAATTACATTATTAGCTAAAGTATATGGCTTAAGGCCATCTAATACGATAACGGCGGAAGACTTGGAGGATAAGTGAGTCCATCAACTCCAACGGCATAGCTGAGTGCATGACAAACGACCTAGCACACCTTACTCTTCTTCTGAAAAGTCTGCAAATAACATCTTGCAGCCCGAAATGGGTCAGCACATGGAATATGTTGGCAAGATAACACAGTAGAGCAAGTAACAGAATAAAGGCTAACACTATATGCATATTTGGCTGGTGGAGGCTCTAAGGTTAAAGTTTTTGCATAAATCCAAATTTTCCCTACAACAAAGGAATAACTTTTATTTTAACTATCATGGTGGTTGAAACATCATTGAGAAGGTACCTCGAACTCAATCCCAATTAAAGTAGTCATCATTAACCCAACAAATTAATTTTAGAGTGATGAGATCAACCAATAATTCAAGTACCAGATACTCAAGATGTCCATAACCGGGGACACGGCTAATCATGATTAGTTTGTACACTCTGCAGAGGTTTGCGCACTTTTCCCCACAAGACTCGATCTCCTCTGTTGGATTTCTCGCACTGCATGCTGTTTGAGAAACGGATGACCGAGACACAGTCTTTCAGAAGCATTTACTCTTTACCACGGGTGGACTCGTACACCTACTTTCCCCTACATCTGCTAGTCCACCATTGAAAGAGCTCGCACAACTTACTCATACTATGCCAGAGCCCATAATGTCATTGTGGCTGCACACGGAAGTTTCTAGCATGGATAGTTTTATGATCCCTTTGAGCCTGGGTGGCATTCCATAGGAAAAATCACACGGAACCCCGGGATTTCCTAGGACAACACTGGATTCTCCAGGTGCCCTGCAACCAATCCACCCAGATGTGTATTCAAGTAGCCACCTTAAGTTGAACCATTAATTAACATCTAACATCTGTCATGGATACTCTCAAACCCAATCCACGTCTACGAGCATAGCATGGCAACCTAAGCATAACGTAGAGGTAACTACCAAGGGATTGGAAATAATGCATGTAATAGGTTCTACCTCAATCTACTTCCCAGACCCTCAAATTAAGAGATCCTACTCATGCAATGTGTGAGGGTTTGATCTAATGCATAAAAACTGGGTAATAAAGGGTATGATCAAAGTGTTACTTGCCTTGCTGATGATTCACAAAACCTAGGGACTCGTAGTAGCTTCGCACTCCGGGAATTCTATCACAAGCAAACAATAGCATACATAAGCAATCAAGCAAAGATGCACAGGTAAAACTCCAACAAGAAGATCTAACCAGAAAGTTCAACTTAAGAACTCCGGTTTGCAAAAAGAATCAAATCAAACGGAGCAATGAAACTCAAACTGCGAAAGAAACAAGATTTGATTACTAGATTGATCTAAAGTCAAATTTTACAGTAGCAGAACCTTGTTCAAGTTGGTTAAACGGAAAGAGGGCTTCGAGACGAAGATCTGGCGCTTGAATCTGATTCCGACTTTCAAGCGAAAAGAAAAACTAAAAACAAGATCAGGACAGAAATCGCGATTGAAAATAATCGCGGAAAAACTCTGAAAAAGAAAAACGGACGAACAGGCTAACGAACAAACGTTCGTTGTCTGTGACTAACCGAAAAAAACCGAACCAATGTATTTAAAAAAAAATAGATCTAGGGTTTACTAAAAAACGAACGGTTTTTAAAAGAAAAACCTCGTCGGCGGCGGGGCTCCGGTGGCGGCGGCGCGGCGCGGGCGGGCGGCGGCGGCGCGAGAAGGCGGCGGCGGCTCGGGTGGCGGCGCGGCGCGGGCGGGCGGCCGCGGCGGCGCGAGCGGGCGGCGACGGCGCGAGCAGGCGGCGGCGGCTCGGGTGGCGGCAGCCTAGGGTTTCGGCGGCGGGGCTGGTGGGCTGCGGGGCTTCGGGCCTCGCCTTTTAAAGGGGCCGGCTAGAGGAGTCCTAGTCGGGTACGGCCCGACTAGGTCGGTTGACCTTTTTTTTAAAAAAAAAGTCCCGACGTACTAAAACAGGCGAAAAAAAAATACTAAATGGACTCCAAAAATTTCGAAATAAATTTTCACCGTCCTCTAATAATATTTAGGACAAAGTGAACATTTTTCCCGGACCTAAATGCAATTTTGAAAAAACGCGTATTTTTCCTATGCAAATAAAATCACAAATAAATCTGAATAAAATTCCAAAAGTGATTTTAATATTTTTCCTCCAATATCTCTTTTATTTTGCAGAAGTCATATTATCGCCGCTCATATATTTTACTAAGAAATATTGTTAGGAGAGAAAAACAATTAAAATCAAAGTGATCCCCGTACCGGTATTTGAGAAAACTCAAATACGAAAACGGTAAAATCCCCAACTCTCTGCATGGGTCCTTGAGTTGCTTAGAATTTTCGAGGATCACGAGCACACAAATGCAATAAAGTATGCAATGCAATATGATCTATGTATAACATTCCAAATTGAAAATTTGGGATGTTACATTTCCTATGCCTCAGCCATAGGTTATATAAAGTATGCCATGTTGTGTGCCAAACCTGTTGTGCACCTTGCCATGAGTTTGGCAAGGAGGTACAATAGTGATCCAGGAGTAGATCACTGGACAGCGGTCAGAATTATCCTTAGTTACTGGATGACTAAGGAAATGTTTCTCGATTATGGAGGTGATAAAGAGTTCGTCGTAAAGAGTTACGCCGATACAAGCTTTGACACTAATCCAGATGACTCTAAGTTTCAATCTGAATGCGTATTGAAAGTGGGAGCAATTAGCTAGAGTAGCTCCATGCAGAGCATTATAGACATAGAAATTTGCAAAATACATACGGATCTGAATGTAACAGACCCACTGACTAAACTTCTCTCACAAAGCAAAACATGATCACACCTTAGTACTCTTTGGGTGTTAATCACATGGCGATGTGAACTAGATTATTGACTCTAGTGCAAGTGGGAGACTGAAGGAAATATGCCCTAGAGGTAATAATAAAGTTGTTACTTATATTTCCTTATATCATGATAAATGTTTATTATTCATGCTAGAATTGTATTAACCGGAAACTTAGTACATGTGTGAATACATAGACAAAACAGAATGTCCCTAATATGCCTCTACTAGACTAGCTCATTGATCAAAGATGGTTATGTTTCCTAGCCATAGACATGAGTTGTCATTTGATCAACGGGATCACATCATTAGGAGAATGATGTGATGGACAAGGCCCATTCGTTAGCTTAGCAACTTGATCGTTTAGTTTTACTGCTATTGCTTTCTTCATAACTTATACATGTTCCTATGACTATGAGATTGTGCAACTCCCGAATACCGGAGGAACACCTTGTGTGCTATCAAACGTCACAACGTAACTGGGTGATTATAAAGATGCTTTACATGTGTCTCCGAAGGTGTTTGCGGTGTTGGCATAGATCAAGAATAGGATTTGTCACTCCTAGTGTCGGAGAGGTATCTCTGGGCCCTCTCGGTAATACACATCATAATAAGCCTTGCAAGCAAATGACTAATGAGTTAGTGACGAGATGATGTATTAAGGAACGAGTAAAGACACTTACCGGTAACGAGATTAACTAGGTGTAGTCATACCGACGATCGAATCTCGGGCAAGTAACATACCGATGACAAAGGGAACAACGTATGTTGTTATGCGGTTTGACCGATAAAGATCTTCGTAGAATATGTAGGAACCAATATGAGCATCCAGGTTCCGCTATTGGTTATTGACAGGAGATGAGTCTCAGTCATGTCTACATAGTTCTCGAACCCGTAGGGTCCGTACGCTTAACATTCAATGACGATCGGTATTATGAGTTTATGAGTTTTGATGTACTGAAGGTAGTTCGGAGTCCGGGATAAGATCACGGACATGACGAGGACTCCCGGAATGTCCGAGACATAAAGATTAATATATTGGATGACTATATTCGGACACCGGAAGTGTTCCGGGTGATATCGTATAAAACCGGAGTGCCGGAGGGGGTTACCGGAACCCCCCGAGGGAGTATGGGCCTTAGTGGGCCAATGAGGGAAAGAGAGAGGCAGCCCACTAGGGCTGGCCGCACCCCCTAGGGTTCCTAGTTGGACTAGGAGGTGGGGGCGCCCCTCTCCTTCCTTCTCCTCTCCTCCTTCCTTTCCTATTCCTAGTAGGAATAGGAAGGGGGATTCCTATTCCTACTAGGAGTAGGAATCCTACTCGTGGCGCGCCATACATGGGCCGGCCGCACCTCCCCCTTGCTCCTTTATATATGAGGGCAGGGGGCACCCAAAGACACAAGCAACATTGTTTTAGCCGTGTGCGGTGCCCTCCTCCACAGAAACACACCTCAGTCATATCGTTGGAGTGCTTAGGCGAAGCCCTGTGCCGGTAGCTTCATCGTCTCCGTCACCATGCCGTCGTGCTGACGAAACTCTCCCGTGAAGCTCAACTGGATCAAGAGCTCGTGGGACGTCATCGAGCTGAACGTGTGCTGAATGCGGAGGTGCTGTACATTCGGTGCTTGGATCGGTTGAAACGTGAAGACGTTCGACTACATCAACCGCGTCACTAGACGCTTCCACTTTCGGTCTACAAGGGTACATAGACACACTCTCCCCGCTCGTTGCTATGCTTCTAGTAGATAGATCTTGCGTGATCGTAGGAAATTTTTGAAATACTACGTTCCCCAATAGTCTCAGGAGTGGGATGAGTGGACGCCTGCCCCTCAGGATCCCTATTACCCTCCAGGCTACTGATCGACTACCAACTTAGGCCAAAAGCCTAAGCCTGGGGGAGTACGTGTTTCTCACCCACATTACATTCATGACCACTTATTATTCTATTTGTCGGTGTTCACACTCTTTCCTTGTATCATCTATGCTTAGATTTATTTTCTTGCTTTTCTCTTATGAGTTTGAAAAACCTTAGAAAAACCAAAAAATCAGTTGTAGTCAATTTTCTTTCTATGCATGCTTAGTAGTAAGATTAAAAAGAAAATCCAAAAAGATTTCCTTGTTCTTCTTTTGCTTGTTGGGAGCTTTACTGTGTCAATAGTTTTTCTCGTTTTTGCTTTCCCTCTTTTATTTTGCCTGTTCTAGAAAACCAAAAACTCCAAAAATATTTTAGTGTGTTTTTCTGAAATTCTTTTCTTTTTATTCAAATTGTACCGAGGAGAAGACCACGATGAAAATGTTGAGTGGCTCTCATATGAATAATTGTTGAACCAATAAAGAGCACATTTACCTTGTCTTCTCCTGTTGAATAAAATGTTTGCAGATCCCAGCTTAGTCCACCGCACTCTTGCACCTTTATTATTAATTCACATCGTTCGATCATGCAAGTGAAAGGCAATAATGATGATATTCGATGAACTGGCCGTGGCAGAGAGAAACTGGTATGAACTCGACTTGTTTTGTTTGTGTAAATATGTTTAACCTAGTATCCATGATTCATCCCATTATGATTAAACATGTTTGCAATGACAATTAGAGATTATAGTTTCACATGCCATGCATAAGTAGCTAAGAGTTAATAATGATTTATCTTGGATATCAACATTGCGTTAAAATGATTGTGATGTAGTATGATGATATGGTATCCTCATCTGAATATTCGAGTGGCTTGACTTGGCACATGTTTATGCATGTAGTTGAATCAAAACCAACATAGCCTCCATGATATTTATGTTCATGGTGTCCATATCCTACTCATGCGGGTGCCCAATGTTTATTATGCATGATGCATGTTCATGACCATTGTTGCTCTCTAGCTGGCCGCTTCCCAACCTATTTGCTAGCCTTCACTTGTACTAAGCGGGAATACTGCTTGTGCATCAAATTATAAAACTCAAAGTTATTCCAGATGAGTCCACCATACCTACCTATATGCGGTATTACCCGCCGTCCTAAGTAAATTTGCAGGTGCCACCTCTAAAAACTTCAAATAAATACCCCTTTTTTGTGTGTGTGGATCGTTCATGGAACGACAGGAGGTGGTTGGTATTTTCCATGATAAGCGGGTTATTCTCAGGATGAGTGTTTATTCACTTGCCATTGCACGAGAAAAGGGCGGTAATAGGGATTCCCAGTCCCAAATTGCAAAAAGGAAAAGCTTACAAATAAACAAACAAAAACTCCCAATGGAGTTCAAACATTTAATTTTCTGCTTGGGAACCGCCACTAGCTCGTTTAGCATGGGAGATATCGATAGCTGATAGTCGTGAAGTGTTCATTTACCTCTGTTTTAAAAACTTGAGGTATGGCACCTCTACAAATCACTGCTTCCCTCTGCGAAGGGGCTATCTATTTACTTTTATGTTATGTCATCACCTTCTCTAATAAGCGCCAGATCTGAGAGCATTTCTGTCATGCATATGCATTGTGTGTAGTGAATGTTGGGTGTTATCATGAATGGATCTTTTCTACCATGAATTACAATGTTTAGTCGCTGCTCGGACTTTGGAGGTGCTCTGCATTTATGTTTTGCGGTCTTAGAAAGGGCTAGCGAGATACCACTATTGTCATATTATATCATGGTTGTTTTGATAACGTGTTGCTGTTTGAGATATCTTATTATTGCTCGCTAGCTGATTATGTCATTGATATGAGTCATTATAATCTTTAAGAGTTATTGTCGATATGGTTAGTTATAATGTTGGCTGAAAACCTGGGTGATGTTTAAGCCTATTTATGCAAACAAGAGTAAAAGAGTTCGTAAAAGTTTTTCTTTCTCACTTTCAGTTTATCAACTGAATTGCTTGAGGACAAGCAAGGGTTTAAGCTTGGGGTAGTTGATACGTCTCCAACGTATCTACTTTTCCTAACGCTTTTCCTCTTGTTTTGGACTCTAATTTGCATGATTTGAATGAAACTAACCCCGGACTGACGCCGTTTTCAGCAGAACTACCATGGTGTTGTTTTTGTGCAGAAATAAAAGTTCTCGGAATGAAACGAAACTTTGCAAGGATTTTTTATACAATAAAAGAAAAATACAGGAGCCAAGAACCACCGAAGGGGGGCACCTGGGTGGGCACAACCCACCAGGGCACCCCCCCTCCTGGCGCGCCCAGGTGGGTTGTCCCCACTTGGTGGCCACGCAGACGCCAACCCTGATACTGTAAGTTCACATTTGTCCAGAAAAAATAAGGGAGAAAGAATTATCACGATCTACGAGACGGAGCTGCCGCCACCTCCTGTTCTTCCTCGGGAGGCCAGATCTGGAGTCCGTTTGGGGCTCCGGAGAGGGGGTCTTCGTTCTTTGTCATCACCAACCCTTCTCCATCGCCAATTCCATGATGCTCCCCACCGGGAGTGAGTAATTCCTTTGTAGGCTCGCTGGTCGGTGAGGAGTTGGATGAGATTCATCATGTAATCTAGTTAGTTTTGTTAGGGTCGATCCCTAGAATCCATTATGTTCTAAGATTGATGTTGCTATGACTTTGCCATGCTTAATGCTTGTCACTTTGGGCCCGGGTGCCATGAATTTAGATCTGAACCATTTATGCTATCATCATTATATCCATGTTTTAGATCCGATCTTGCAAGTTATAGTCACCTACTACGTGTTATGACCCGGCAACCCCTGAGTGACAACAACCGGAACCACTCCCGGTGATGACCGTATTTTGAGGAGTTCATGTATTCACTATGTGTTAATGCTTTGTTCCGGTTATCTATTACAAGGAGGCCTTAATTGTAGTGCCTAGTATGAGATTATAACTCCTACGTGTCGAGGCACGACTTAAAGGTATAAGCTCATACTAGAATGATCTCAAGTATGGTATCTTTGCACGACTCATGTAAAAGAGGGATGAAATTGCAAAAGAGTAGTTGGCTTACACTCACCATGTCACACAATACATTACATAAGCAATCATCATCCAAATAACATCACAGTCCGACTACGGATGAAGATCCAAATGAAAGATACCAAACAAATAAAGCCACAAGGTCCGATCGCCCCTAGTAGAAGCCACTACTAATCCTCTGGGTAAAACACGTAGTATCGCCCACGTTCTTCGTCGAATTCCCAGCACAGCTCTATGCCATCACCTGTGTAGTTCACCATAGTACCTGCATCTGGTGTTGTGTAGAATCTGTGAGCCACGGAGGACTCAGCAATCCGGTTCCCGGGTAGCAAAACTATCTAAGCCTTGGGTGTGGAACAAGGCTAAAGAATAAGGTCGCAGCTGCACTAGCACTAGCTTACGTGTTTAGAGCAAGAAGAGAAGTGCCAACGAGCGTCAAAGTGATCACGAAGTGATCCTATCTAAGCACGTCAAACATAACCCCACCGTGTTCACTTCCCGAACCCCTTCGGAAAATGACCGTCACGGTTACTCACGCTGGTAGTGTATTATGAACATGGTGTCAAGTTTTCTACAACCGGATATTAACAAATTCCCATCTGCCACATAACCGTGGGCACGACTTTCGAAAGATCAAAACCCTGCAGGGGTGTCCCAACTTAGCCCATCACAAGCTCACGGTCTGCGGAGTCGCAACTCCAAGGTGGGAAGACCCGAGTATTCTCGGAATCCCGTGCTCAAGATATTCCGACTAAGGTAAAACTAATCCAGCAAGACCTCACGGTGTGCCGACACCCTGATAGTAGCCGTGAGTATCTCGTCTCAGGCCACGACCGGATGGGACAAGCTACAGGTTTTTACCAGCCCTTGAGTTTCCTCGAGGTGGCCCCGCAGCACGCCCAGTTTGGACCAACACTCATGTGGAGCACTGGCCCGGGTTGTTGATTAAGAAAAGGGTTTATAACTCCCTATGCAAGTTTTAGTTGTTAGAGAACCAATGTTGGGCCTTGCTGGAAAAGCTTTAGCGCTAAGCGGGTTATCGAGGGGGGCCAATAAACCCCAACCGTGTTAGGGACGCATAATCAAGGAACATAACACCGGTTTAAACGGTTCCTAGGGTGGCATGAGTGGAACAAAACACCAAGCAAGAGGCTTAGCCTTCCACCCATTGCCAAGTATATAGATGATTTAGTTTAACAGATTATATAGTGTGGCATCCCAACAATAACTTCATCATGAAGCAAGAATCTTCAAATCTTCTCCTGCAACTAGCAATGCTATAAGAGGGGCTGGGCGAAGCTTACATAGCCAAACAAAGGTTTGCTAGGTTGGGTGGTTACAGAGATTCATGGCTACAATAGGAGGCTGACAAACAAACATGGACATCGAGGCAATAAGCTAAAGAGCGAGACATCTAGCAATAGGCAAAGATAGTAATGATATCTGGGTCAGGTCATCTTGCCTGTCGAGTCGTCGATGGGATCGTAAGACGGCTCCTCGTACTCAACCTCGGTAGGACCCTCGTTCTCGATCTCGGCTTCCGGCTATACTCAACACAAGAACACAACATGGCACAATATCAAACAAGGTGCAATGCACAATCAACATGATGCAAGTATAAGCCTATATGATGCAATACATGGCAAGGGATGAAGCACACAAGAACAACACAAGCCAACAAGTTTAAATGAGGCCGGAATTCACATATAACAAATCTGGTAATTCCTCATATGCATAATTTGAAATTAGTCCAGATCGGAACAAACCTTAAGTTAAAGTTGTTAAACAACAAGTTAACATGCACCATGATGATCTACACGAAATTATAGTCAAGTTTCATATAAAGTTTGTTTAATTCGGAGCTACGGCCTAGAAGATATGAGCAAAATAAGACAAGCATGGCAACGGTGCAAGATGCACCCAAACATCAAGCAAACACACTCCAAACAGATATTCAACATGATATTATGATTCTATATGCAAAATCACACAAGTTTCATATAGGGCACGCTCAAAACGGAGCAACGGTTCAACACATACACATGAAACAAGATATAACAACAAGCTGAAGTTAACAGCCACATAGCAACTTTGGAGCAAGGTAAATATGAGCTACAGCACCCAAACATGATAACAAGAGGCATGGATGTGAAATAGACATGATACTTAACAAGCATGAACTTAGAACACACTCAAAAACCTACTGGAACACAATTAACCAAGCATGGCAAGTTGCAATAAAATTATCCAGACTTGGCCAAAATCTAGGAAGGCAAAAACATCATCTCGATGCTGCCTTCAGAGGCAGAAAACAACATGCATATCAACTCCACTAAGCATATAAAGATTATGGACATGTAGTAGACATATCATACAGCAAACAACTCCATTGGAGCAACTCCATAGGAGGCATGGATCAATAGCAACAAGCTTCACCAAATTGATCATGCTGTTAAAAACCCGACAGGTATAATTTATAGCAACTTGAGAGCAAGAAATAAATAAGCTACAGCAAGCCATATGTGCAAGTGAAGGCATGGATGGATAGAGCATAACATGGACAACAAGGAATGATCATTGGCCACTCCAAAACAAGCATGGATTTGAGTGAGGCATCAAGCAAACATAGCATCAGGTTAAAACAGATTCCAGACTTAGTAGTTTTTTCACTAAGTATAAAACAGCACCATTGGCATGGCATGTTTGCAAGCTTGTTTAAGTCACCTCAAGGCATATCATGGAAAGTGGTTTGCACCACAGCAAAGACAATATGATGGTGCTTCTAAAACATATTGACATGTGACATGAGGACAAACACATCAATAGCAATGAGCACTTCAAATCAGCATCTCATAACAAGTTTCAGCATTTAACAGCCACATGCACTTTTGCAACAGAGATTAACATGGCAATATGAAACCTAACATGAATGCTACAGAAACCATCATGTAGAGCACTTCACAATGAACATTTTGACATATCCTATGCTCCATTTGGATAAACATGCACAAAGTTATCACATCTCAAACATGGCATCAAATTAACAAGTAACAACAGTTTATAACAAGTAGCACTCTTGCAACAGAGATTAGGGCGTCTAGATGAACTCAAACAAGCACGCCAAAATGGAATAAAATGAAGAGCACATCACCACGATCATTTTGACATATCATTCACTCAATTTGGATAAGCACACAAAAAGTTACCAGCAGTCAAAGTATGCAACATAATATGCAATTTCTGGGACTTAGCGATTTTTACACAGAGGAAAGGTGAGCGCAGGATAACTATACAACGCACGTGCGGGGTTTAACGGACGCTCACCACGGGCTTCGGCCCAGTTGAGGAAGAGGCCGGCCGGACTGGCTTGGGCCGGAGGGAGGTGGCGGCTGGGCCCCGCGGGATCTAGGCCGCAGGTCGGGCCCACGCAGGCAAGCGGGGCGGGGCATCGTCCTCCCGATCCGCTGGATCGGGGCAAGGGCGGCGGTGCCCGCCGGCGACGGCACGACGGCGCGGCGACTGGGCCGGGAACGGCGCGGGGTGGCGCCGACCTGGATCTGGCCGGTGGCTGTGCCGTCGGTGGCCGGCGCGGTGGCGGAGGCGAGCTGCAGCGGCGGTGCGCGGTGGCGTGGGAGGCGGCTGGTGGCGGAGCTCGGGAGGCCGGCGGAGGCGGGGCAGGCCGACGGCCAGGAGGAGGCAGTCGCGGGGCGGCGGAGGCGCGCGGGCCGGGCGGGCCGGCCTCGGGCCACGGCGGGCCCGACGGCGCGGGGAAGTGGGGCGGCGGGGACGGTGAATCCGGTGGAGACACGTGGCGGCGGTGGAGCAAGTCGGACACGTCCGGCCGGGTTGGACGTGTCCGGCGGCGGCGGGGAGGAGTTTGCTAGGGTTTTTACCCGAAAAATGGACGTGGGGGGCTGTTTTATAGGCATAGGGAGCTAGGAGACTCCAAATAGGGTGCGGTTTTCGGCCACATGTTCGTGATCCGACGACCGAGATGATGGGAGGGGTTGTGATGGGTTAGTGGGCTGTTGTGGAGGGGGTCTTGGGCCAAAAGGAAGGGGTACTTTTAGCCCACTAGGTTAACCGTTGGAGTACCAAACGAACTCCAAACGCGATGAAACTTGACAGGCGGCCTACACGTACCAAAACGACAACGCACGACAAGTCTCACCTCATTCCGGAAACGTTACACGGCCACACACGAAAGAAGGACTCGGGGGTACCACGGGCACGTGTGTGAGTGTCGGAACTCGAAACGGACAACGGGAAGAGGCGAGTGGGACCGGGTGCAAGTGACAACACGAATGCAATGCAATGCACATGATAACACGACATGGATGAAATGCACACACGCACGCGACAAAACGAAGAAACCCGAAATGAAAGAAGAGCCCAGAATGGAATTGATGAAGTCAATGTTTCATATATTGCCATAATTGGAAGGTGTTACATCTGGGGCATTACAAACTCTCCTCTACTACGAAAAGATCTCGTCCCGAGATCTAGGACTGGAAGAAGGAAGGGTACTCGGAATGAAGGTGATCTTCTCATTCCCATGTAGCTTCTCGGTCGGTATGGTGTGACCACTTAACTTTTAAGAACTTGATTGACTTGTTGCGGGTCTTGCGCTCAGTTTCTTTAAGAATAGCAGCAGGGTTATGACTGTCACCTGATGAATATCATCCAACAAATCACCGATCCAATGCCTACGAATTTATCCTATATTGATCTTGCTAAGTTACTACTGTTGCTGCTACTGTTACACTTGCTACAAAATTACTGCTATCATTGTTACTGTTACTATTGTTGTTGTCACTACTATCAAAACTATCAAACTACTTTGCTACTGATCACTTTGCTGCAGATAATTAATCTCCAGGTGTGGTTGAATTGACGACTTAGCTGCTAATACCTTCAAATATTGTTTGGCTCCCCTTGTATCGAATCTATAAATTTGGGTTGAATACTCTACCCTCGAAACTGTTGCGATCCCCTATACTTGTGGGTTATCAATCCTACACATTCGATCAAGGTTGTCACTACGAAGATATAGTCAAGGTGCACAGGGTCTTACCATCTAGCCGTTGGTACTCTACATCTTCATGGAGAATTCAATTTCAACAGGTCCATGTCGGAGACAATGGGGCAGTCCTTACACCATTCGTGCAGGTCGCTACTTATGCGACAAGGAATTTCGCTACCTTAGGACAGTTAGAGTTACTGTCGCCTTTTACCAGGGCTTCAATTCAAAGCTTATCACACTTCTCCTTCTAACCTTCCAGCACCGGGTAGGTGTTAGACCCTATACATTGTGTTACCACTTAGCAGAGTCCTGTGTTTTTAACAAACAGTCGCTACCCCCTGGTATGTGCTACTTTCCTAATCAAAAGATAGGAGAGGACCCCTTCTCCCGAAGTTAAAGTGTCAGTTTGCCGAGTTCCTTCGACATGGTTCTCTCGATGCACCCTAGTATACTCTACTTGTTCACTTGTGTCGGTTTGGGGTATGGTCAGTTCACCGGGAGGATCGCCCTACCAATTCGATTTTTTTCCTGGAAGTTTCAACCGTCATTGATTATGATAACAGTCGCGACCGACTATTAAGATCCTCGTGACTATGGCAGGGTGGTATGCTCTGCTCTCTTGCGTCCTCCGCTCTAATCAAAAGACTAAAGGCCCCTACGGAAGATGAAAAAGGCGAGGACTGAAATGAGAAAGGAAGGAGTTCAGCAAGACGGCTTCGGTTCACATGTGAAAGTGCTTCGAAAGGTGTCAGCAGGTGCGCGGAGCCGGAGCCGGCATGTTCGCCCGCTGGGCTGAGTGTTTTCCCACTTCATTTTCTTCGCCTTTAGAGAGAAGTTCTTGTCTGCCCCAGCAAGAAAACGTATGCGCGTGTACGGAAGCGCAACGGCTTTCGCGCTCATCTCTTGCATCAAAACTACATGTTTTAGCCCTTCGTTTGTTGGTCACCAAAGACGAGAGCTTCGCCTTTGGAAGTGCCAGTAGCGTAGGGCGACCAGGCTAGCCGAGCCCCTCTGAATTAGTTGATGACTTTGATTACTCAACGGTGAATATTAAGGAAAGGAGAGCGAGGGGGTAACCCTCGGTCCGATCATCCAATTCGCTCCGACGATCTAGGCATGGTTTAGTAGTCAAAGCAACTTCGTCACTTTCGTGTACCCATCTGACGGCAGCCCTTTCGGGGGTTCCTTAGGGACCGATTCACTCTGCGTAGATTGATTGAACGCAGGAAGCCTTCCACTGGCAGGCGATCGTGTTTTTCACAGGATTTCTCATTACTCATGTCAGCATTCTCACTTCTGATATCTCCAAGTCTTGTCACCAAAAACCTTCCCAGATCGAGAGAACATCCCGCTACTGACACTTGAAAAAACTGCTTTCAAGGTCTTGTCGCTTTGGTGAATCACTTGAGCCCTGAGACATTTTCGGTGTCATGGAGGTAGACAAGTGAGCTATTTACGCTTTCTTCAAAGGATGGCTGCTTCGAAGCCCACCTCCTGGTTGTCATCACTCGATCACTTCCTTTTCCACTAAGTGATTGCTTAGGGACCTTAGCATACGATCTGAGATGTTTCCCTCTCGACTTTCGATCTTAGCACCCAATTAGTCTGTTTGTACTAAGGATGACGACCTGTATTTGGAGTTTCCCTGGGGTTGGTAAAGCGAAATGGGGGCCACCCTAGCCCATTGAGTGCTCTACCTCGGGCCATTGACATCATACGCTCTACTGAAATAGATTTTGCGGAAAACCAGCTATATCCGATCTTGGTTGGCCTTTCAACCCTAGCCATAAGTCATCCCTGTATTTTGCCACATACGTGGGTTCGGTCCTCCAAGGCCTGTTAGAGCTCTCTTCAACCTGCTCATGGCTAGATCGATCGGTTTCGGGTCAAATGGGAAGAACGTAAATCTTCCACCTCTGGAAAGCGCCTACACCTAATGGCTTAAGCCGATGTTCCCATTTCCTTGCTGACCCATCATGCAAAAGGTACAATGTTAGAGTGAGTGCGCCCGCACTCCACTCCTTCGACTGATTGTTCGCATCGGATCTCAGGTTCTCTATTGCACTCCCTGATTGGGATTCTTTTCACCTTTCCCTCACGGTACTTGTACGCTATCGGTCATTGAGGAATACTTAGGCTTGGAGGGTGGTCCCCCTTTCTCACGTAAAAGCGATCATCATTCAAACACACCGCGTTTTACTGGGAATGATCGAACCATGGGAACGAATGAACAGGGCTATCACCTTCTTTGGCCGTATCTTCCAATCTTTTTAGAAAGCTAGTTCACTACGCTCCCACCCTGGCAAGAGTCCTGTGTTGCCTATGCTTGCGCCCCAAAACGGTTGCTGACTTTGTACAACTCCGTAGAGCGCGCTACGACAACTTTTCTAACTACGCTTCATGCTTGCTGGTTTTCCATCATCCAATCCACAACAAATCGAATGAAACCGCTTCGGATTTCTTTTAATGAAAACCCTTGTTCCGCTCTCGCTCGCCACTACTAACAGGGTCTCGGTTGATTTTCCTTCCTTTAGCTACTCAGACGTTTCAGTTCGCTAAGTTTGAAAAGTACAAAGAGCGCAGACTAGCCACGGAGCTTGGATATGGTTTCCTGATCGGAGATCCATGGATCACAGAAAAATATCTCCCCATGGCCTTTCCCCTCTGAAAGCATCCTTCCTTCTCAATGCCCGGGCATCCATCGAATGCATGATTTTCGATAGCGTCGAACATGAGCGAACACCCACACAATCTCGATTTGACACAGCAACACTTTCCACCTATCTTCCTTCCCTTGGATCAGATAGGAAATCCTCACTTTTCCAAGACAAAAGAGACGCAAGCAATGGATTGAGCAACTAGCGCAAAAGTCGTTGTGCGTTAGTGCATCCGTTTTCTTGCTTGATTTTTATACAATTTTTTGAGCAACTAGCGCGAAAGCCATTGCGCGTTAGCGCATCCATTTTCTTGCTTGATTTTTATACGATTTTCTAAAGTGATCTGTCCAACTAAGTAGAAAAGGACACTAGATGTGGCTACACGTGGTATAGGGCTGCTCGCCCCACCTGGTGTTGAGGGAGCTAAAGTGGAACTCTCATATACATGTTCCTTAAGTTTTTAGCTCGCTAAATGATACAGTCCTCGCCGATGGATTCACCCAAAAGAAGAAGTAAAAGAGATGAATCACCACCAAGAGAGAGAAGGAGTAGAGATGATCATTATGAACAAAGACCCTCTCGTAGAAGCAAAGATTCGGAAAGGAAGGACAAATCATCAAGGAGCTACACAAGACGAAGACATCAAGCTCATGTTGGTGAATGGGTATCCGGTTCCGACTCTGATAACTACTCCGGGAGAAGCTATCACTCTGACTCCGAAGATACTCAAGATGAAGGTGTTGCCGGAATTGCTCTTGTGTCATCCAACTCCTATGATATATTTGACTCACCTAATGAAGGAATTGGAAGATGCCTCATGGATAAAGGACCTAAGGTATCACACCCCGAATATCTTGATTTCAATAGTGATGAAGATGATTTGCTAGGAGATGATGATTTACTTGTTAGTAGCACTAGTGATGAAAACTATGATGAAATTGTAGTTAATCATGCTAATCAAGATGAAACGAATGATAATGATAAGAAGGAGATTGAGCGTCTAACTAAAGAACTAAACACTCTTAAGTTAGCTCATGAAACTACCTTAGAGGATCGTCGAGAACTTTTAAAAACTCATGAGAAGCTACGCTTCGAGAAGCTCAACTTAGACCAAGAGCATGGGTTCTTAAAGGCAATCGATGATGATCTTCGAAAGAAAAGTTCTTCTTACATTCCCAAGTGTTTACTCCTGTCTACTTATATGCCTCAAGTAAAATCTAGCAATAAGTACAAGAAAGATTCTTCCTCTAGTAGTAACAATAAAAAATCCAATATTGTTGCTTCTAGTAGTTCTCTTGATTCCACTAATGATTCTCTTAGCCAAGTTATACTTGAGAAAGAAAATAGATTATTTAAGGGAATTATAGAGAAAGGTGTTTACAAGAGTCTTGCCGGGAGTAAGCAATTTGAGCAAATTGTACGCAAGCAAGGAAGGCACCAAAAGAATCAAGGTGTTGGTTTTGAACGGAAGTTCAATGCTAATGGAGTTGAGCGGGAAGAAGATCAATACCCCAAGACAAAGTTTGTTCCTCAACAAGACAAGTATGACCCCACTTCCTTCAAGGGAATACAAACTCAAGATGATCTTCCACTACGAGACCACAAGCTAAAGGGCAAGGACAAGGTTCAAGAAGAGATTGATTCATTTGAAGAAGCTCCTAAGGCCTTGGTCAAGTGGGTTCCCAAGACTACTTCAAGTTCTACGTCATCAAGTACAACTACAACTCTGAGGATTCCCATCAAGTTGGTGTGGATCCCAAAGAAGAAGAACTAGAGAGTTCTTGAGGGTGACTCCGCCAACATTTTTCACTCATATTCATTTTGGCAAGGACAAGTGCAATCAACTTCCGTATCTTGCACTGGTTCAAGGAGTCACAAACCCTCTTGTTGGTAAGACAAGGGACAAGGTAATCTAATGTTTTCATGGACATCATTATGTGTGTGTTTCACTCTATGTCTATGGATATCCTTGTATGTTCCTTATGGGACTAGCCCATGTAGGTATTGAAAATGCAACTCACTCCAATGGATTGTTCCAAATTATCTACATTGACATTGAGTATCCACATCTTCAACATCTACATGAAGTCATCATCGACAAAACCCAAGGTTAGTTCATCCCTCTAAGGGGGGATATCACATCTAGAGGAGCTTTACTCTAAGAATTGAGCTAAAGCAACTCTAATGATGTGAACACAATAATGCTTTATGTAAAAGTGGTAACCCCACTTGTGCTTAAATGATGAGTATGACCTATGATCGAATGTTCTCATTTGACTCCTAAGTCAATATACTCATATATAGATGACCTAGTCATCACCAATTGTTTGATCGATGCTAGACTGCTTGTGCATGATTTGCCACGTGTTTTATTTGCCATATTATTGTGTGAGCACGTTGGTTGCATATTTTTCTTCATTCGAGGACATCCATTTATTGCTTTGATTGTTTGGCTTTTTCTCTTTTGCTAAATGGATGGACAAGAATGCTTAAGTACTCCCTCTAGCTATCTATGCTTTTCTCGTCTCAAACTCTATTCATGCTACATCAAGTTTGAACAAGTCAAATTCGGACCCACTGGGTGAGGAGAACTCGGTGTCATCGATCCATCAAGGGCTTAAACTCAAAAACCTCTTAATGCATCTCGGTCAGACCAACTCATTCCACTCGGTCTCACCGAATTCATTAAGTTGATCTAGGTTTTCACCTTGGTGCAACCGATTAGAATAGTTCGGTCACACCGAGTTGCTGTAACTGCCAGTAGTTTTGCATCTCAGTGCCACTGAGTTGTTCCACTCGGTCACACCGACAATGACTGGGTATATATACCACATGTTGAAATTTTGTAAACTCCTCCAACCTCTCAACCGCGCCTCCCAGCTATGCCGCCCCCTTGGTCTCTGGATCATCACCGTCGTCACTAGTGCCTCCTGCCGCTGGTCTCCGCCGCCGTCAATGAAATCTCCACCACCGTTGTCGCCGTAGCGAGTTCATCACCAAGTTAGGATATGAGCTCGACCCTTTTGTGCTTTCTCAAAGTCCGATTCTTGCACAAAATACATTGCCATTGTTCTTGCCACATATGAGATCATTCTATCCACTCCAAAATTTCCTAGAATAGATTTGATGCAAAAATTTAGGGTTAGGTTTCCGCCGAACCCATCTCGGACCGACCGATCTGAGGATCTCGGTCACACCGATTGGCCTTGGCCATTGCACAATGTACACCTCGGTCTGACCAAAATCACTTTCTCAGTGGAACCCTAGCTTCTCGGAGTCACCGGACTACCTCTCGGTCTAACCGAAATGGTATGTTTTAGTCTCTGGTTAAGCTTCGGTGCCACCGAGTTTGTCAAATCCGTAGCTCCGAGATGCTTTCTGCAAAAAACTAAAGTTAAGTTTTTGTCTCAACTTTTTTGCAAAAACAGATGTATGTGATGCTCATCCACTCTATCTATACCCATCTATTCACAGGATCAACTTGCAGATATGTCAGAGAATAGTGACAGTCAGAACAGGTCAGAGGAGCAGATGAACCTTAGTGAGGGCACTAGCCCCTCCTCCAGCTATGATGAAGGTAGCAGAAGCATACCCAGTAACCTACCAAAAGCTGCTACCAAGTCAAGAAAGAAGAAAAAATCGGCAGTGAAGATGAGGACTTTTTTGGATCAAGAGGTCACTTCCAAGAAGCAACATGTGAGAAAGGAGGATACTGCTAGATCTGTCAAGCCAGGACTGAATAGGAAAGCTCCTGCCAATAGGATTCCCATGTCAAAAGCCAGAGCCTCAACCCAAGAAACTATGGAGTTCACTCTTGAATCAAGAGATGATGAGGCTGCTGGAGGAAAGAAAAGGAAGGAGAGAGTCAAGAAGACTACAACCAGAGTCATTGGAAGACCATCCATGAGGGATGATGATGATGAGAAGGAGGAGGAGGAGGAGGAGGAAGAGCGTACTGCACCTTCTACAAAGACTCAGAAGCTGATGGGGGATGCCATCAAGTCTAGAGCTACTCCATCTAAGCCCAAAACTGCCCCAAGCCATTAGATAAAGCTCATGCATCCAAGCCTTCAGCTCCCAAGAGATCAACAAGAAACATCCCTGCTGCTTAGAAGAACAAGGCCCCAGTGCCAGAAGTTCAAGATGAAGCTCAAGAACAAGTTCAAGGAGAAGATTCTTCTTTTGATGATGAGTCTGTGATGCTCAGGAAGCTCAAACCAAAGATACATGATCATAATGATACTCATCTTGTGGCTGAAAACATGAAACTGAGAAAGGATGCAGGTCTGAGACTTTGGAGACAGAATGATCCCTATGCCACTAGGAGAAGAACTGTTGTTGACTACAGGTTCTACACCAAAGAACAACAAGACTTCTATGAGACTGTTCTATTGGATAAGAAGCCTATTGTCTGCAACATGCAATGGGTTGATTGGAAGTACATTGACAAGTATGCAAATTACTTTCCCCATGTGCATGAGAGTTTCACGATGAATGAGGTTGATAAGTTTGTTGGCCAGAAGCTGACCAGATGGAATGATGAGATGATTATGCAATTCTACTCCACTGCTCATTTCTATCTTGATGGAAGGATTGTCTGGATGACATATGGCACAAGATATCAATCTACTATCTCAGAATGGGCAAATTTGATCAATGCGCCCAAGGAAGATTAGAATGACACAGATGTATATGCTAAGCCTAGGAAAGATCATGACTCTATGGCCAACATGTATAAGCCTATTCATGAAAAGGACTTGAAGCCACACAAGCTTGGTTCCATATACCATCTGTTGGCTGGACTGAGCACAATCAATACCATCTTGAGGCACACTCTTTTGCCCAAGTCAGGAGATCATAGGATGATCCGTGGTCACTCAATCAATTTGCTTCACATGTTTGACATACCAGAGAAATTCAAAGTCATGAGCCTGATTGTTGAGACAATCAAGAGAACTGCAGCACACCAAAAGAGATCTTGTGGATATGCCCCTCACATTCATATGTTGATCAACTCCAAGCTTGCAATAGGACATATCTACTTGAAAAGAGGCATCTACCTCTTAGGCCAGATTTTGAGGACAATGAGATTTTCATGGATGCATCACATCCTACTTCCGTTAAGGCCAAGAGAAGATTGAGAAAGCCAAAGCAGCAAAAGAAGCAAGTGCTTTCGGAGTCCCCAAGACCAAGCAAGACCAGCTCAGTCAACTTCTTGAGGCCACTCTAAGGATTGAGAAGAGCCTGGCCAGCTTGACTCAGAATCAAGGGAGTCTTGAGAGGATCGTTGAAACCAAATTCTATGATCTTGATGTGAAGATCACTGAGATACAAATAGTTGTGGAGAAGCTTAATGAAGATGCAGAGGACAAGGATACCGCTGATGCTTTCCAGAGAGTCCCAAGAGGACCAAGATCATCAGTTGTGTTAGTTGTCGAGCCCAGAACTAGACTTTCAGCACCTGCAGCCACCGCCAGAGTTGTTACTCCAGTGTCAACTCCTCCAGCTCCACGGACTTCGTCTAAAGTGTTGCATATGCTCTTATCTCCATGCCGTCTACACACACCGAAGCCACTAGCGAGAAGACTTCTTTAGCAGCTCCCACAGATCGTGCCTAGAGTACCGTATAGCACTATGCATTTTCAAGCTTTTTGGTAACTTGTTGCCAAAGGGGGAGAAAGTGTATAGATCATCAGGCTTCGAGAGAGAGAGAGTTTTGCTTCTTTTTGTTGGTTTTCGCTTGCTACTCTGTTTGTTTGGTTATTGCTACAATTTGCTTATGCTCGTGAGATACTTATGTGGTTGGTCATACTATGCTTAATGTGTTCTTGCATGATTGTGTATGATCATTCACTTGTTTGTTTTGGTGACTTCCCTTCATGACACTTTTCCAAGTCTTTCTTCAAAGAAGTGACTTGGGCCTTGAGCTCTTTGATTTCCTCTACATGGTTAGTATCAACAAAAGTACTAGAGGAAGTATAAGCTTCATTGTTAGAGCAACAAGTCAAGGAGAGCAATTCATCACAAGATGTACTAACATTGTGAGTAGATGAATTACGAGGACTAGCACATGGCAAGATAGCATTTTGACTTGAAGTAGTGCTAGTATCCACATGAGGCTCACTAGATGTTACCTTGATACTCATAGCCTCATGAGCTATCTTTAGCACATAATGGGATACTAGAAGATCATCATGAGAGCTTGTGAGCTTTACATGAATTTCTTCCAATTTCCCATAATTGCCAGATAGCAACTCAAGTTGAGCCCTTAGCTCAACATTCTCCTTCAAATGGATGCTTCACTAGAAATAGAGTTAGTAGCACAAGCATCATCAATAATAGCAAGAGGAGAAGGCAACTTGGCAAGCTCTTTAGAATATGAAGCTTTAAGATGAGCATGAGACTCGGTGAGTTTGATGAGCTCACTCTTAATGACCCTTGAGCCATTTTCGAGGTGCTCCAAATCCTCAAGGAGTTTAGCATGTGCAACTGCAAGCTTCTCATTTTTAGTTTCAAAATCATTAGCCACCTCGAGAGCTCTATCACGGGATTACTTTATTCTAGATAGTTCTAGAGCAAAAGTCTCCTCAAGAGATTCCTTGGTGGTTTGTTCAAGTTCAAGAGCTTGCGAGAGGTCGGCGATCTCATTAGCGTAATCATGCTCATGACTTTCCATTTTCTCAATGGTGACCTCATGCTCCTGTAGATGAGATTCCAACTCCTCTATATATTTCTTGCCCTCAATGGCAATAGACATGATTTCCATGAAGTTGGAACGAGCCATTTTATTCTTATGAAGAGCTTTAAAAATCATTCCCCCCTTAATTTTTATGGAGGCAACATTATCATTCTCTTCATCATTATCAACATCATCATCATTGTCATCATCACTATCATCACAAGATATATTGGAATTCAAAGTGGGAGATACCTTTGAAGCCTTAGCCATAAGGCAAAACGCAATAGATGATGATGTAGGATCGCTTGAAGCACCATTCAAGACTACATCTTGTTCCGTGGGGTGTTGGGTTTCCTCTTGTGGCAAACCACATGTAGGTGAAGTAGAAGAAGTTGAGAAGACAACACGGTCGGAGGTGGAGGGAGAACAATCATTCCCACAATTCTTGGACACACCATATTTATCTTGAAGCTTTGTCCACAACTCATGAGCATCCCGGAACGGCATGAGTTGAAATATAACTACAATGCTCAAAGCATCAAAAAGCACATTAGAAGCTTGAGCATTGAGATAAGAGTTTTTCTCATCCTCTAAAGATAATCTTTGTGGATCCTTTGGTGGAGAAAAACCCATATCTACAATTCGCTCTAAATTTGGGTCCATGACCCTAAAGAGATTAAGCATGCGAATTACCCAAACATCAAAATTTGTGCCATCGAAACTAAGAGTGTCAGAGAAACCTAAACCCCTAGTTGACATCCTTACTCTCTAGGCGGTTAAGCCCTATAAAGAGAGACGAGGCTCTGATACCAATTGAAAGATCGTAGATGTTGCCTAGAGGGGGGTGAATAGGCGCTTTAAAATAATTACGGTTTAGGCTTGAACAAATGCGGAATAAACCTAGTGGTTAATTTGTCAAGCACAAATCCTACAACAACTAGGCTCACCTATGTGCACCAACAACTTATGCTAAGAAAGATAAACAACTAGGTGATAGCAAGATATATGACAAGAAACAATATGGCTATCACAAAGTATTGTGCATAAGTAAAGGGCTCGGGTAAGAGATAACCGAGGCACACGGAGACGACGATGTATCCCAAAGTTCACACCCTTGCGGATGCTAATCTCCGTTTGGAGCGGTGTGGAGGCACAATGCTCCCCAAGAAGCCACTAGGGCCACCGTAATCTCCTCATGCCCTCGCAAAATGCAAGATGCCGTGATTCCACTAAGGGACCCTTGAGGGCGGTCACCGAACCCGTACAAATGGCAACCCTTGGGGCGGTCACCGAACACGTACACTTTGGCAACCCTTGTGGGCGGTCATCGGAACCCGTCGAATTGCTCGGGGCAATCTCCACAACCTAATTGGAGACCCCGACGCTTGCCCGGAGCTTTACACCACAATGATTGAGCTCTGAACACCAAGGTTGGGGCTATCTCCCCAACGACACCATGAAGCTTCACCACAATGGAATATGGCTCTGAGGTGACCACAACCGTCTAGGGCGCCCAAGCACCCAAGAGGAACAAGCTCAAGGGTACCAAGCACCCAAGAGTAATAAGCTTCTCAACTTCACTTCCACGTATCACCGTGGACAACTCAATCCGATGCACCAAATGCAATGGCAAGGGCACACGGAGTGCCCAAGTCCTTCTCTCTCAAATCCCACCAAAGCAACTAATGCTAGGGAGAGAAAAGAGAGGAAGAACAAGAAGGAGAACACCAAGAACTCCAAGATCTAGATCCAAGGGGTTCCCCTCACATAGAGGAGAAAGTGATTGGTGGAAACGTGGATCTAGATCTCTCTCTCTCTTTTCCCCCCAAAACTAGCAAGAATCCATGGAGGGATTGAGAGATAGCAAGCTCGAAGAAGGTCAGCAATGGGGGAAGAACACGAGCTCAAAGGATAAGGTTCAATGGGGAAGCAGACCCCTTTTATAGGGGGGAGAAAATCCAACCGTTATCCCCACCAACCAGCCCGCATCGAGCGGTACTACCGCTCTAGGGAGCGGTACTACCGCTGGAACCAAGCACGGCGCCAACAAGAGAAAATCAAAGAGAGAAAGCCCTCGAGCGACACTAGGAGCGGTGGTAGGGCGGTACTACCGCTTATAAGCGGTACTACCGCGCCTACTGCCACTCCTACTGCCGCCCAACCCGACACGAGAAGTGTCGGTCTCATATCGAGGCGGCACTAGCACCGAACCGGAGCGGTACCACCGCATATAGCCAAGGGCAGTACTATCGCTGTGAACCAGCGGTACTACCGCTTTCGGCTATAAGCGGTACTACCGCTCTGGCCCGGCGGTACTACCGCAGGAGCAACAATAAAACCCTGAACTGCCATAACTTCTTCAAATGAGCTCCGAATTGAGCAAACTCAAGTTTGATGGATAGAGGAAGACGAGTAGTATCAAAACAGCGAGGAATAGTAAGAAGAGGCAAGGAGGTATGCCTAGTATATAGAGGAGTGAACACTCCATCAGAGAAGAATCTGCATAACCTCCAACATCGAAAACATCATAGAAGATGCATGAGTGAACTCCGTTTTCGATGAACTCGAGCTTGTTATCAAGATGACCATAAGCTCAAAAACTCACAAGGAGAAGAACCAAACAAGAACAAATAAAGATGATGCAAGGATTCAATGGTTTGAGCTCTCTACGAACGATACGATCAAGCTACTCATCGAGAGCCCCCCTTGATAGTACGGCAATCGATCCTATAACCCGGTCCCAACTACCACCATGAGACCGGTAAAATAGAAAACCTATCAAGGGCAAACCTTTGCCTTGCACATAGTCCACTTGAGTTGGATGATGACGATCTTGACTCCCTCAAGTTGGACCACCTTTCTTGATTGCATTGGATCGGTCAAGACTAGTAGATTGCTCCCCCATACACCACTATGGGTGAGCCACTCTTCGGCACATCTTCACAAGTCTATTGCCACCACAACGGACGGCAAGCTTCAAGCATATGATCTCTTTGTGATGATCCTACTTGAACTTGCACACCTCAACCTAACCCCACAAAGAACTCTCACGAAGACCATGGGTTAGTACACAAAGCATGATTGACAATGCTTACCATACCATGAGATTGCTTGATCCCTCTCGGTACATCTTCTACACTTTGTGTGTTGATCAACTTGATTCATTCTTTGACTTAGTCTTGATCAACCTTGAATATTTCCAACTCTCTTCATTTGGATGATGTCTTGAAGGTAAACATGAATGATCACACACTCTTCTTCTTCAAGACATGCTTGCAATAAGCTCAACACCCACAAGACCAATCTTTGGATAATTCCTTAATATCACCTTGGTCATCACAAACTCTCCTTGAAACCAACAAATGGGCTCCAAGAAAAGCCTATGGACAAACCCTTCAAATATAACTCAAGGCAACCATTAGTCCATACAGATTGTCATCAATTACCAAAACCAAACATGGGGGCACCGCATGTTCTTTCAATCTCCCCCATTTTGGTAATTGATGACAATCACTTTCAAGAGAGTTTATATAAGGAATTATGCATCACCATACCATGCAACAATAATGTATGCGCATGAGATGCAAAAGCTTAGGAACAAAACCAAAGCAAGAAGATAGAAGAGACAACTCTCTAAACTTCCTCACAAAACTTAACTCTCTGAAACTTCTCCCCCGTTGGCATCGATTGCCAAAATGGGCGAATAGTTTAGAAGGACAATATAAATTGTGTTCCTTCATAAATTGCGTATTCCTCAGAATAGAGAGTGGAATGCAATACATATATCCAACTGTAAAAACTTGGAGGAAGACAAACTATATTGAGGCCCAAAGATTGCAAAAGAATGATATGCCACAAAGGCATAACAAAGGGAGAAAAACACGCAATCAAGCAATCAAAGGATACCAATTGAATCAAGCTATCAAAAGATACCAATTGACCCAACTAGACCAATGATATGCCAAATGAATAAAAGATATTATTATAAGAGCAAAGGAGTGTTCTAGAGAAACTAGAGAAGCTCCCCATGATTTGTGCACAATTTAGTTTTGTATTTGGATACAACGAGCACAAAATAGGATCGTCGCTCCCCCAAGATCAATAGAACCTCACGACATAGCAACGGAGTGTTCTAAAGACACTAGTGAAGCTCCCCATAATGTATGCACTCCTTAGAATATTTTCATTAGGATACCAGGTGCACAAAATAGGATCATCACTCCCCCAAGATCAATAGACACTCACACCAAGTGCAAGTGAGCATGAAGGAAACAAAGCCTAGCACTTGCAACAAACAACTAGTTGAGCAATATATAAAAGAGTCAACTTAAGAGTAGCTCAACCAAAATGATGTGTGTGAGTCATGGCAAAGCACTTGAGAAGATTGATGTATGGATGAACATTAAGCATCAATATACTCTTGAATGAATGAGATACACAGTGCAAGGCCTATCATTCCCACACACAACAGCAAATGGGTTCACAAGCTCACTACTAATCATATAAATAACCTATGCTTGTGACAACTTGTGGTGAAGATATAAAAGGATAGTTTGTCATGAGGAGGGATACCAATAGAAATGGCAAAAGCCTCGTCAAGACAAGCAAGAGAAAAAAAATGATCTTCACCACAAAAGAGTGCATCAAGATGCAACGATATAAGATCCGCACTCGAGACACACACCTTCACGGAGCCACCAAAGAAATAAAACAGGAATGAAAAGGTGGACGTGAAAGAAGGGGATATCAAATAGATATGCAACTTCTCTCAAGTGTATAAGATTCTAGGTAGATGAAGATCATGATGATATCAATCCACAAAGAAGGATGTACACACGAAATTGTTGCAAAAAGGAATGAATAATATATCCCCAAGGAAGTCATAAATATACCAATAAGATATTTGCTTGAAGGCATAGCACATGGCTAGATATGTTCTTATTGTATATAAATGAGTTCCAACCACACGAGCATCAAAGACATCACAACTAGCAACAAGATATCATTGTTGGGATGCTTTGAGAAAGGAAACAAGTATCATAAGAAGGAATGACTAACATGCCATGATACAACCTACACAAGGTTGGTGCAAGAAATGTGTGCATGAAGTAGATGGTGATACTTGTTACCGAGATACCATTGGAAGGATGTAGTAGATACCAATTGAAGGTATATAGTAGTTCATTGATCATCCTAGCTTGACTCCAATAAGCACATGGTGACACCACCTTCCTTTTGAATGAGCCGAGCATCCAATGCATCTCCAAATGTTCCTAGAACACCAACACAAACAAAATGGTGCCCAAACTCATTGGGACCAAAGAGTTAGAAACACCAATACATAGGAAAAACTCCACAAACATATGTGCATTTATATATGAAAATGAATTTCATGCACATCTCATCCAAATTGAGACTAGGTGGAGTTTCCCTTATATATTGGGTTAAAGAAAGAAAGCATGCCAAAGAAAATACATGAAGTAAATATGCATGCTCAAGACTTTCAAGAAACGAAACAAAATGAAAAAGAAATACCAAGTGAAAATAGGATACCAAAAGGAGAAATCATCACTTGGAAGATATCTATTAGAAGATACATCAAGGAATGAGATATCCATTGATACACGCAAAAGGTAAGATATCGGACTCCCAAAAGAGAGGATGGTTCCAAACAAACCAACCCATCTATAAAGTTTCATGATGGCACAAGTACCAAAAAGAAACGACTTGCTTTCCATCAACACACACTTGATATGGATCACAAGATGAGTGTTCTATCGAAAATAGGATAGCTCCACCACGAATTGTGCATTTAAAGAGGATTTGCATTCGAGTACAAAATGCACAAGGTGGGATCACCACTTTCACTATATCTAGAAAACACTCGACAAAAACAATAAAACACGAGATCCACAAGTGGCATGGAAGGAAATGGGAGTTGACACAAACTTGGCAAGAGATAAGACAAATAAAACCAAAAGACAATGTAGAGATGATCAATAATTTCCACCACATAAATGATTACCAATTGTCAAAGACAAGAGGTATTTGGAAATAATTCCCGGTGATAGATAGCAATGATATCCAATATCATCTTCACACCAAACACAAGCAAAATGCAACTTGTAGAGCTAACATGCCACCTAGGAACAACATAATTTATACTATCAACACTAGGTGACAATATCTCAAATTTACACATTTTCTACGCTTGTAATATGCACATAGAATATTACTCCCCCGTAATGTGATACCAATGAAAAACTTACCAAGATGCAAAAGAGAACCAACAAGAGATAATTAATGAAACATTTAGAATTTGACTTTCTCATGAGAAGACATACCACATAGAGACTAGATAATCTTGTAATATCAATACTAGATGGTATTCCTCATGTACACACATTTATAGGATTGTGAGGTGCACAAAGCACATCACTCCCCCAAAATGGGGTGTTCCATTAATCTCTCACAAGAGCCAACTAAGATAAAAGCAAGAAGCACAAAGGCTCAATGCACGACACACGCATACATGATGCGCAAACCAATATACACATACTTGATTTCTCAAGATACACAAATTGGACGCACAACATATACAAACACATGCAATGAACGATGCCAAATTATGCTATTGATATTTTGAACTGACTCTTTATTTTCTAATTTGAAATTGGATGGAATTGACATCATAGTTACCATCTTTGTTTATACACGTGCAAAACCTGTCATCTCTCTGCTTGTTTCAGGGCGATATGCCTGATGGCATGCACAAGTCTGCTGAAGGCTGTGAGACAAACCCAACATATATTACAGCAAAGAAGGCAAAACATCTTGAAGATAGCGAGACAACCCCAAAGTCATGTCTTGATGCAGCGTTGAAGTTACTTGAGACTAGCAGTCAGACAAGCTCATAGAATTCGCTCTCTGAATCAGCTCGACTTCTTCAGCCTCAAGTTCAAGCAGAAAGGCACTCTGCAACTCAACTTTGACTTGAAGTCCAATCTGTAAGGAAGATCGTTGAGAACACAAATGAGAGACTCATTGCTAAACAGCTACACACGGAAGCTATGACCGGCATGCTAGGTCGGTCTCACAGCCTTTCTCAGCAGCTTGCGCAGCAGCTCCCGCGCAACGCTAACCTTTCTTGAAATGTCTTGGAAGTGTTCTTGGTTCAGTGTTCTTTTATTACGTGCAATGGCGCCTAGTTTTTGTAATCTACTTCTTCGTTGCACTTTATGATCACTCATGGCGAACTTCGTTGCCCAGTGCATGTAATATACCATAAATCCTTTATTGTATAGTGTAGGTTTGTTCTAAGTTACAGCGTCGTAATCTCTTAATGTATAGAGTAGTTTTGTTCTTAATTCCTACTAGTGACTTGTGACGCCCGAAGACCGACGTCCCAGAAGATTTCAGAAGATTCCAGAAGATTCCAGATGTTCCGGGTTCTCCCGTGTGTTTTATTTTGCTTGTGTTATTTATTTTTGCATTGCATCATGTCATCATGCCATCATGTCTTATTTATTTTTGCATCTCAACTTAAATAAACCGTGTGGACCTTCGGTCCATTTAAATCGAGGGAAGAATGTCTTCTCTTTAAAACATATAAAAGCCTCTCAATATTATTAGGGAGCTATAATAAATATTCCATTGTTTGGAATTACCCGCAACACACGTGCATAATTTCCCCATGTCTTTTTCACTTCGAGTTTCCCCTTCAAAAACCTTGCCAATACTTCTTTTCCGTTGTTTCGAGGTTCCTCCAAAAATTCGAACATTTTTGGACACTTCAATAATCACGTCTTAGTTCAAACCTATTTGAATTAAATTCAAATATGTTTGAATTATTTTTCCGATCTGGCCTTTTGTATTTTTCTCCGGTCGTGCTCATTTTACGAGCCCGAGAAAAATTAACCTTTGTCCTAATTCTTGCCCTAACCCCCCTCCTCTTTTTCTTTTCTTCTCTTTTGTTTCTGCTAAAGAAATAAAAAAGGAAGAAAACTCCTCCAGCCGGCAGGCCTCCCAGGAGCCCAGCAGTCTCCTTCTCCTCCTAGGCCTATTCTCCCAGCGGGCCAGTCCTCTAGGCCACTTCAGGCCCGAACCTCCCCTCAAGGCCCAATCCTAACCCTAACTCCCTGGCTCGACCGCAGCGCTCGCTCTCTCCCTTTTTCCTTCGTGCGCCGCCAGCCTCTTCCCCCTCGCCCTCAGCCCGTTTCCCTCTTCCCGATCTCCCCTCGATCTCCTCTGTCGCCGAACCTCTCTCTCCCTCGTTCAGACCCCAGCTCCAGCCCGGCCGTCCCGTGCGACGTCCGCCGCCGCCGGCCTTCCCCGGCCTCCCTCTGAGTCGCGCCCCTCCGCGGCCGCATCCTCCAGCCCGCCGGGCCAGAGCTCCAGCGCCTGGCACCCCGCTCCCTTCTCCCGCGAGGCCAGGAAGGAGCTGCGCCTTCCCGCGACGCCCGAGCCCCTCCGCCCTCCACCGCATCACCATGGGAGCCGCCCCGTAGCGCGCCTCCTCCCGAGCACCCTCCGTCGACAAGGCAGGACGCCGCCGCTGCCTCGCGTGCGCCCCTCGCGTGGTCGTCCCAGAAGCAGCCGACCGCCCGACCTCGTCGGTCCCTCTCGGCTTCGAACGCGCCAGGAGTTCCAGCGCCAAGTCCTCGTTCCTCTGCACCTCGCCTTGGTCGCCCTCGTCGGCCACTTTGTCCTCTCCGTGCTGCTGCCATGGCCTCGTGGCCCCTTCACGCAAGTTTGCTGCCGTGCCTGTGTTTTGTTCTTTTGTGGCTGTTGTCGATATCCCAGGACCTCGGAGATACGACAAGTACCCCTCCGACGTAAGTACGTCTACGAACCGTGACGAGTACCTCTACACGACGACCCTCATGTACCCCTACGGCTAGTACCACGACGACCCTCGAAGAGCTCGAATCCGTCAAGTTCGACTACCGTCGCCGACACCAAGTACCACTACATAACGTGTACCCCGACGTCGCAAGTACCACGACTACATGTGACGACGAACGCCAAGTACCACCACGTCCGACGATGCGACATGAACCCCTACAACAAGTACCTCTCCGAACGGGATGTGAACGACTACACGTGTACCTCTACGGAACAACTACTTCCTCTTCGGAAACGTGAACCACTACTTCCTCTACGACCCGCAAGAACGACTCCTTCCTCTACGATCTCGAACCATCCCGAAACGAGTGTTTCGAAGGTATAACCCGAGACGATGACCCGTGTGATGCTTGTTGTGTTGTATGAATGTCACCCTTGTGTGCTCCGTGCCGTTTCGACCTTTTGTCATGTTCCTCGGTTGCCTCGTCGCCGACTCGTGGGAACCCGGTGACGGGATCGCCCCACCTTTCATCTCGTTTGACTCGCTCACGCCATCTATCTTTTGCACCGGACTCTCAACGAGTTACCGGCACCGATATGTTGCCGTGGCATCATTTTCGGAATCGTTGCCGTGGCACTCTTTTCTTTCCACCACGGTGACAAATGCTTCTTATCTCTTCTTGTTAACCTTTAACTTAAAATTGCATAAACTTGATCATGTCATCCACATCATTTAACAACATTATATATGTTTAATTGTTGTTTGTTATAATTATTAAACATGCTCATGGGGATTTTCCGGATATGTTGTTGTTATTCTCCGGCCTCATTTAAATTGCCTAGTTAGTGTAGTTTTATTATGCTTCACCTCTTGCCATGTTAAGCAACATTTATTCTTGTCTTGTAAATAACGAGAGTCAATTAAATAATTAAATGTGGTGTTTCGTCAATATGCAACTCGTTGCATATTGAGCTCCACTTAACTTGTAGTGTTGTTTGTGCACTTTGCCGTGCCATGCATTTTAAACCGGACATGCATCATACTTGTTTGTGCATCGTATGCCATGTTTATGCTTGTGTGTTTACCGTGTTGTTTCTTTCTTTCCGGTTGCTTCTCTTGTTAGCTTCGGTTTCGTTCCGGAGTTGTGAGGCTTCTTCTCTCGTCTGTGTTGCTCCGCCTACCTCATGGATCCGTTCTTCTTCCTTGTGGAATCCCAGGCAAGATGACCGAACCCGGATACCATTACTATTTTTGCCTATTGCTAGAAGTCTCGATCTATAGTATTTGCCTCGATGCCCATGTTTTCCTGTCAGCCTTCTTTTGTAACCATGAACCTGTTTAACCACCCTACCTATGCAAACCGTTGAATGGCTAAGTACGCTTCGCTCAGCCCTTCTTATAGCATTGCTAGTTGCAGGTGAAGATTGAAGATGCTTGCTTCATGTTGAAGTTTGGTTGGGTTATATCACACTATATAATGCTTAAATGAAATCACCTATATATTGGCAAGGGTGGAAGGCTAAGCCTTTTGCTTGGTGTTTTGTTCCACTCATGCCGTTAGGAACCGTATAAACCGGTGTTATGTTCCTTGATTATGCGTTCCTAACACGGTTGGGGTGTATGGGACCCCCTTGATAAACCGCTAAGTGCTAAGTCTTTTCCAGCAAGTCCCAACATTGGTACTATTTGCCTAATAACTAATAAAACTTGCATATGGGACTAGCTATCCCTTTTATTTTAATTCAACCCCCCTGGGCCAGTGCTCGATGTGAGTGTTGGTCCAAACTAGAGTCGTGTGCGGGGCCCCCCTTGGCAACTTGGGTATTTCGGCCACTGTACGCTGTGCTCATCCGGTCGTGGCCTGAGACTAGATACGCGCGGCTACTATCAGGGTGTCGGCACGCAGGGAGGATTTGCTGGATTAGCCTTACCTTAGTTCGGTTTAACTTGAGCACGGGATTCCGAGAATACTCGGGTCTTCCCACCTATGGAGTTGCGACTCCGAGGATCGTGGGCTTGTAATGGGTCAAGTTGGAACACCCCTGCAGGGTTTGAACTTTCGAAAGCCGTGCCCGCGGTTATGTGGCAGATGGGAGCTTGTTAATATTCGGTTGTAGATAACTTGACACAATGTTTCAATACACTACCAGCGTGTGTACCGTGACTGTCAATTTCCGAATAGGGATTCGAGAGTTGAACACGGTGGGGTTATGTTTGACCGGCTTTAGTTAGGATCACTTCGTGATCATCTCTCGACCGATGCGCCTTCTCTTCTCGCTCTCTATTACGTAAGTTAGTGCTAGTTGCTGCTGCAGACTCTTGTTGTTCCTTCACCTCTCGTTCTTTCTTCAGCCTTGTCCTCACCCAAGGCTTAAATAGTCGTGTTACCCGGGAACGGGATTGCTGAGTCCTCTGTGGCTCACAGTTTCTTCACCACACCAGATGCAGGTTCAGCCGAGTTTGATGCAGGAGTTGGTTCAGTACTTCACTGGGAGCTCGATGAAGAGTTTGGCCGTATGCTTGTGACGTTTTCGACGATCAGTAGTGGTTTCTACTAGGATTCGATCTAGGCCTGTGGCTTTATGTTGTTTTGGTATCTTTCTTTTGGATCTTAACCCGTAGTCGGGTTGTGATGTTTTTGAATGATGTTATGCTTATGTAATGTATTGTGTGAAATGGCGAGTGTAAGCCAACTATCTCCTTTTGCAATTTAATCCCTCTTTTACATGAGTCGTGCAAAGATACCAAACTTGAGATCATTCTAGGATGGGCTTATACCTTTAAGTCGTGCCTCGACACGTAGGAGGTATAGTCCCATCCTGGGCATTACATGACTGTATATGCCATCATTCGCTATGTGAAAAAAACGGCAAAAATCTGATGTAGTCGACCGGGCCAAAACTTTCGGCTCTAACGGGCCAGCATTTTAGCGGGCCACAATTGGGCCGGTACGCAACTTTCTTGGGCCTAAAAGGCCATTGGGGCCCTTCACACTTTGCGCCAGGCCCACAACTTATACGGGCCTACATTCGGCCCAATGTTTAGTTGGGCCTTTAGTGGGCCCAACGCTTAGTTCGGCCCATGTTGCTTTGGGCCGTTAACAGGCTGAATATTTTGCTGGCCTGTTAAGGCCTAAAAGATACCATGAGCCTTTAGCAGGCCAAAATACATGTTGTGCCTCAATTTTCAATAGTCGTCCACGGGCCTTTAGCAGGCCGAAACGTAGACCGGACCATTATTGGCCCAGTTATATGACGGGCCATTACCAAGCTGAGAGGATCGAAGAAGAGGTGTCTAGAGGGGGGTGATTAGACACTCAACAAGAAAAGTAGCAGTTTTTATGATCTTTGAGTTGAGGTGGAGTTTTTATCATAATTTCAAATATTCACAATACATTTCAAGCAAGCATACCAAGAGTGTATGAGCAGCGGAAAGTAAAGCATGCAAGTTGCAAGAGAGTAAATGGATGGGATTGGGGTGTCCAAACGCATTTGGAGACACAGGTGTTTTTGGTGTGGTTCCGATAGGTGGTGCTATCGTACATCCACGTTGATGGAGACTTCAACCCACGAAAGGTAATGGCTGCGCGAGTCCACGGAAGGCTTCACCCATAACAGGTCCACGAAGAAGCAACCTTGTCTATCGCACCATGGACATCGCCCATGAAGGACTTGCCTCACTAGGGTAGATCTTCATGAAGTAGGCGATCTCCTTGCCCTTACAAACTCCTTCGTTCAACTCCACAATCTTGTCGGAGGCTCCCAAGTGACACCTAACCAATCTAGGAGACACCACTCTCCAAAAGGTAATATATGGTGTGTTGATGATGAACTCCTTGCTCTTGTGCTTCAAATGATAGTCTCCCCAACACTCAACTCTCTCTCACAGATTTGGATATATGGTGGAAAGAAGATTTGAGTGGAAAGATACTTGGGAAGGCTAGAGATCATGATTCATATGGTAGGATTGGAATATCTTGGTCTCAACACATGAGTAGGTGGTTCTCTCTCAGAAATTGAGTAATGGAAGTGTAGGCTTGTTCTGATGGCTCTATCCATGAATGAAGAGTGGTTGGAGGGGTATATATATATCCTCCACACAAAATCTAACTGTTACACACAATTTACTAAACTCGATGGGACCGAATCATGAAACTCGGTCGGACCGATTCAGTTCAAAATGTGAATGTTAGGCCTTTCGGTGGGACCGATATGATCAACTCGGTGAGACCAATTTCATTAGGGTTAGGGCATAACGTAATCTCGGTGAGACTGATCACATAAACTCGGTGGGACTGATTTCTATAATTGACAAACAAAGAGTTGGTCAGGCAAACTCGGGACCGATTCGCTCATTTCGGTGAGACTGAAATGTTACAAAAGGGAAACAGAGAGTTTGCAATCCCCTATCGGTGAGACCGAACTGATTAGAGTTTTGGTAGTGGCTTTGTCAAGTGAACTCGGTGGCGCCGGATAGATCAAATCGGTGGGGCCGAGTTTGACTTTAGGTTTAGGACATATGTGGATATGAGAAAGTGGTTGAGGGCTTTGGAGCATATCACTAAGCACTTTGAGCAAGCAAGCCATTAAGCAACACCTCATCCCCTTTTAATAGTATTGGCTTTTCCTATGGACTCGATGTGTTCTTGGATCACTAAAATGAAACAGAAGAGTCTTGAGCTTTTGAACTTTTCCCAATCTTTTGTCCTTAGCATCTTGAAGGGGTTCCACGTCCTGTTGTCCATGCCACTCCACTGTTGAACACATATGAAATATTCTTGGTAAAGGTATTAGTCCAACAAGAGATATGTTGACATTAATTACCAAAATCACCCAGGGAGCACTTGTGCTTTCAATCTCCCCCTTTTTGGTAATTGATGACAACATTCATCAAAACTTTAGATAAAGATATAGAGAAAAGCAAGTAAATCTTTGGAAAGACATGTAACATTCATAGGCTCCCCCTACATGTATGCAGTCATGTGAATATTGAATATAGATGCATGTGAGTGCATAAGCATGTCAGAGCAAGCAATGAGTTACATGTATCTTGGTTGTATGCATCAGAGCAAATGGGTATAGGAAATGTACCTTCATGTTCAGGAGTCCTTCTTGCAAACAATATGTACATCAACAAGAGACCATCATGCACATGAGTGTGATGCATATACTTACCTTGTGGTCTTGAGCTAGCTTTGGAAGAGATGCACCTGAGTAAACAAGGTTAGATAACACAGAAACATCTACTAAGCAGAGCAAGAGCAGCAAACCACAAGAGTACCAAGATTGGGATGACATGTAGTGAGTGAGTACTAGGTACTCTATTGAGTATAGACATGTCCCCAGAAAGATATGCAATGAATTCGAAGATTTTCTTCCCTTAGGAGTCTTTCTCCCCCGAATCTTATATGTGATAATGGAAGAAGATAGAGAAGGAAAAATAGCGCAAGACAAATAATCATAGCAAATACTAACATGTCTTTCCCCTCTGGAAGACATGTGACTTCTCTCCTCTTTTAATACCAAGCATCTGGGAGGACTAAGAAATTTCTCTCTCCCTTAGGTGTGAGTAAGCTTTGATGAGATCTCTCTCTCCCCCTTTGACATCAATTTCCAAGAAAGGCACTTCTGGAGTATGAGTCAGTAGGTTTGGTCCTTGAGTCACAGTACAAAGCAACATGTAGAATGTGATGCTTTTAGAGGTCAATAATCATTGAGTTGAACTGGAACAAATATGCAGGATGCAAAAGGCAAAGTGTCTTCTCAGTAGTGAAATCGGTAACATCGAGTTGTTTTCTTCGGTGGCACCGAGGTGGTTCGGTTTGACCGAAAGATATAAACCGGTGTGTCCGAGTTCAACACAGAGAGAACAGTTGTCAACTCAGATCACTAGGAAAATAAGATCTCACAAAGATTTGCAAGGAATTAACTGAAAGATTTGCAATGAATTGGATTGTAGAGAGAATAAAAGAAATCTAGATGGAGTTTTTTTAACATGCAAAAGACAAATGCAAGAGCACAAAGAAACACTAGAGAACTTCATCTAGAATTGGTTGGCAACAGATTCACCTGTGTTAGAGTATATTTACTTAGGAGTCAAGTGAGAGCACTTGATCATGGGTCATACTCGTCGTTTAAGCTCAAAATTGGGTTGCCATTTTTCGTTTAAGAATTTTGATGTATTCACATCTTGTTGAGTTGCGTTGACCTCATATCTTGGGGTAAAGCTTCTCTAAGATGGAATAACATACCTTGGGTGGTGGTGTTTGTCTTGATCATGTAGTTGAACTTGTATGGGATGCTCAAGATTGATGTAGTTCATCAAGAGTTGGGAGCTCCACTAGAGATTTGAGTTCAGTTTGCTACATGGGTTAGATTTGCAAGGAAGAGCACTTGTGTATCCAAAATGACAATCATGAAAATTTGATACCAAATGAGAAATTGTCAAAGGATATGTTGAAAGGATTCATGCTTCCTTGACTTCAACCACCGTATTGTAGAGACTTAGTGATGTAGAGATTGCTTAGGATATGAGTGAGTTGCAATCTCATGTATTTGAATTCATACAAGTACCTACAAGGGTTAGATAGCATGCAAGGGTGCAAATAGATCCAAGACATATGATCATCATAAGAGAAATATCAAGGATTAGTCAAGGCTTTTGCCTTGCATGTACCCAGAAAAGAGTTTTTACTCCAAGTTTGAGGCATCAATAATGTTCAATTCACCTCTCAACCTGCAAAACACTTTCTCATCAAGTGGTTTTGTAAATATATCCGCTAATTGTTTATCGGTATGAACATGTTTAAGATTGATGTCTCCTTTAGCAACATGATCTCGAATGAAATGATGACGAACTTCAATATGTTTAGTTCAAGAATGTTGCACGGGATTGTGAGCAATCTTAATAGCACTTTCATTATCACAGAGTAATGGAACATGTTTCACATATACCCCATAATCTTTAAGAGTTTGGGTCATCCAAAGTAATTGAGCACAACATGAACCTGCGGCAATGTATTCCGCTTCGACGGTGGATAAGGATACCGAGTTTTGTTTCTTGGAGGACCAAGATACAAGGGATCTAGCAAGAAATTGACAAGTACCCGAACTGGACTTTCTATCAACCTTGTCTTCGGCATAATCCGAATTGGAGTAGCCAACAAGATCGAAAGAAGACCTCTTAGGATACCAAATGCCAAAGTTTGGTGTGTGAATTAAGTATCTCACTATCCTTTTCACTGCCTTAAGATGACATTCTTTGGGGGCGCTTGATATCGTGCACACATGCATACACTGAGCATAATGTCAGTACGGGAGTCACATAGATATAACAATGAACCAATCAACGGTAAACCTTTTGGTCAACCGGTTCGCCATCCTTTGTCAAGTCAAGATGTCCACTAGTAGGCATGGGTGTAGTTTTACCTTTGCATTCTTGCATGTTGAACTTCTTGAACAAGTCCTTGGTATATTTCGTTTGAGAAACAAAGGTACCCTCCTTAGTTTGCTTGATTTGCAAACCAAGAAAGAACTTGAGTTCACTCATCAGAGACATCTCAAACTTTTTCGACATTAGCTTTCCAAACCTGTAACTAAAATGGGGGTTAGTAGAACCAAATATGGTATCGTCAACATACATTTGGCACACAAATAATTCACCATTAACCCTTTTAGTAAAAAGAGTGGAATCTATCTTTCCAATCTGAAAGCCTTTTTCAATAAGGAACTTGGTCAAGCATTTATACCAAACTCTAGGAGCTTGTTTAAGACCATAAAGAGCTTTGTGAAGTTTGTAAACATGATTAGGTTTCTTGGGATTAACGAAGCCGGGAGGTTGTTTAACATAAACTTCCTCCTCAATTTCACCGTTTAGAAAAGCACTTTTAATGTCCATTTGGTATAAAGTGATATCATGATGATTTGCATAAGCAAGTAAGATGCGTATGGACTCAAGTCTAGCAACTGGGGCATATGTCTCACCATAGTCCATACCTTTGAATTGGGTGTAGCCTTGGGCGACGAGACGAACTTGTTGCGTATAACTTGTCCATCTTCATCTTGCTTATTGCAAAACACCCATTTTGTACCGATGATGTTTTGGTTGTTGTCGGGCTTCTCAACCAATGTCCAAACTTGGTTTCTCTCGAAGTTATGTAGTTCCTCGTGCATAGCGTTCACCCAATCCGGATCATCAAGAGCATCTTCAACCTTCATGGGTTCAAGGTTAGATATGAAGGAGTAATGTTCACAGAAGTTAGCTAAGCAAGATTTAGAGCGAGTGATTCTCCTAGTTTGAATATCGTCGTAGATTTTCTCTACGGGGTGATCTCTAGCAATTCTAGCTTTAACTCGTGAGAGCTTTCGCTTGGGTCGGGGTGGAACATCCTCTTCATGTTCTTCTTCTTGTCCTTTTTCATTGTTGTTGGTGTTGTTGTCCCTTTGTGGAGGTGGAGAGGGACGACGATGAGGTTCATCTTGAAGTACTTCCTCGTTTCCTTCATCATGGCGTGTCCCACTTGTGCATGCCTCCAGGTCAACTTGTGGTTCACCTTATCGTGAAGATGAGGCTTCCACTTGAATGGACGAAGTATTCTCCTTTACCTCCGTTGGGTGAATCTTGCCAATTGACAAGTCTTGTATTGCCTCCGAAGGGTCTTTGTATCCTACATCAATTGTCAATTGCTGTACTTGCGAGCCATTAGATTCATCAAACTTCACATCCACCGTCTCTTCAACCGTTCGGGTGAAATTGTTGTAGACACGGTAAGTGTGAGAGTTTGAGCCATAACCGAGTAGAAAACCTTCATGGGATTTAGGGGCAAATTTTGAACAGCGATGTTTGTCAAGAATGTAGCACTTTGAGCCAAATACTCAAAAGTATCCAACTTTGGGGTTTGTTACTGGTGATAAGCTCGTATGCCGTCTTGCCGAGAAGTTTGTGAAGATATAGACGATTTGTAGCATGACAAGCTGTCTCAACAGCTTCTGCCCAAAAGTGTCTTGGTGTCTTGTATTCATCAAGCATAGTTCTCGCCATTTCGATGAGTGTGCGGTTCTTCCTCTCAACAACTCCATTTTGTTGAGGTGTGTACGTGATACGTCCAAAACGTATCTATAATTTCTGCTTGCTCCATGCCTCTTTTGGGTGATATTGCTATGATATTTATACACTTCCATACACTTTTGATCATATTTGGACTAACCTATTAACTCAGTGCACCCCAGTGCCAGTTTCTGTTTTCGGCTGTTTTTGTATTTCAGGTTTTCACGTTACGAGAACTGCCAGGAAAAATCCAGAAAAATTATATAAAAAATCAGCGTTCCAGAAGCTACCTTGCGCCCGAAGTACAGCCGGGGGGGCCACCAGGGCTCCAGGCGCCCTGGCGGCGCCCCCCCCTGGGCCGCGCCGGGGGGGGCGCCTGGGCCCCCCGAGGCTCCGCTGACGCTCCCCTTTGGCATATATTTAAAGCGTCTCCCGAAACCCTCGAGACGGGAACTCTTTTTCGCGATCTCATCTCTGTTCCGCCGCCGCCGCCGCTTCCAAGATCGGGAGCACCAGGAGAACTCTTCCCGGCACCCTGCCGGAGGGGAGGATCACCACCGGGAGCTTCTCCACCAGCATGGACGCCTCCCGGATGAGTTGTGAGTAGTCTCCCTTGGACCATGGGTCCATGACCAGTAGCTATGTGATGTTCTCCTCCCGTTCTTGTGCTTCACTAATTAGTCCTCGTGAGCTGCCCTACATGATCGAGGCACATATGTAATCCTTATGCTGTTGCTATGATGAGTTTGCTGGGATCCGATGGATTATGAGATTATGTTCAGATTGTGCTTGAGTAATATATTTGATTCACCTCTTTTATATTTATGTTCGTAAGTAATTCTTGCATGTTCTCCGTTGTTATTTATTGCTTTGGCCAAGTAATACGTAGTGACTCCAAGAGGGAACGTTATACTTGATTGTGGGTTCATGCCCCTCGATGACTAGTTTGAGTGACAGAAACAGGAGTCTAGGGGATGTGTTGTTGCCACAAGGGGGAAAACAACGGTGCTTGTGCCCGCAGGTGCAAGGATTGTTTACTTTACGCAAAGTTCTTTTAATGCAGTTGTCTGTTGCTTTGAGTTTACACTATGGGTGGGACTCGCAACTTAATACCAGCGAGATGTTCTGGATAGATATCCAAGGTGGATGATTAGTAGTAGATGCAGATGGATTTTGGTCTACTTACCTCGGCGTACCGCCCATGCTTTGAGCCTCAACCTTTCTTGCAATGTAGTTAGCATTGGTTTGCGTTCATGGTTCTGTCAATTGCCCAGCTGTAATTCGTTTACCTCACATAGCTGTTTTATCGTCTTTTGGGAGAGAGACATCACTAGTGAACATCATGAGACTCCGGTCCATATTACCATCATTGATCACATCCGCTATTTACTTTTCCGCTTTTACTTACTATTGCAGCAATATCTATCACTACTATCACTTGCGTTTGATCCTTTGTAAACTACAAGGCCGGAGGGATTGACAACCTCTCTGTACTCATTGGGAGCAAAGTTATTTGTATATGTGTGCAGGTCCACGTTGATTGCTAATATCTGGCGCCGTTAGCAGTTGACACCTTCTTGTTGAAACTGGGAGTCTCAGGGGAATCGATCCTTGGTATTGCCAAGGGAAATCTTCTGCTACACTGCATCTCAAACCTTCCACTTGGGGTAACCAACGAGGGGTGAGAAGCCACCTAGCAAAGCAATTTCTGGCGCCGTTGCCGGGGACTCCACTCTTCAGGATAGGGGAGTTGCACGCTATCTTTTACCTTTGCTTTTTAGTCTTGTTAGTTTACCTTTCAGTTTTTACTTTAGTATCTTTTATCGAAAACCACAAAAAAAATTATATATTAATTATTTGCTTTTCTGTTAGTAGTCCTTTCTGTTTAGCCGAACATGTTAGGATTTGGTGCTTTGAGGGAATCAGAAGTTCTAGATTTCCATCAAAGGGATGGAGAAAATATGAAGAAGGCATGGGACAGAATTTCTGATGCACATAGGAGAATTATGCCTTGGATACCTATAAAAATTGTGCTTAGAAATTTTTACCATGGTCTTTTTAAATGGTGTAAACACTCTCTTGATATTATAGCTAAGGGAGATTTCCTAGAGTGTGATGAAGCTAGAGCTCTTGAAATTATACATGGTCTATCTAGTTACTTTGTTTATGATCATAATTTTGATACTGTCATAGATAGACTTGCTACTATTGAGAAGAGAATGGATACTCTAGACTTAATGAAGGTAGAGAAACCCAAACCCGATAAGAAAGACATTTTGGAAATAGACAATGATTGGGAGCCTTTTGTTAGGATTAGCATCTCTAATCAAGACTTCCTTGCTTATTATGATATCGGATCTATGGTTTCTACTATGCCAAAAAGTGTTCATGATTCTTTAAAATTTAACATGGATAGATTACCATCTTATCATGAACACACTAATGGAGATATTTCTGAAATCCAGGGAAGGATAAAAGATGTGCCAGTTAAATTCCTTAAAGGGATTGCAATGGTTGATTTCTTCATCATGGAGCCAAATCAAGGAAATATAGTGCTTGGAAGGGACTTCCTCCGAGCAGTTAAAGGCTTCATCGATATAGGTAAGGGACAAATCCGCTTACGCGGGAAGGCAAAAGGTGTGTACCCCTTTCCTAGAAAGAGCAAGAATGAACTTGTTGAGGAACCATTTGAAGCAATTTATAGCTCCGATTATTACGATGGTTATTGATTCCTCTATATGCATTATGCCTAGCTTAAAGGCATAAAAGAAAGCGCTTTTGGGAGGCAGCCCAATGAATAAATTTATTTTGCTTTTGTTGTGTCTTGATGTTGTTTACTACTGTAGCATCATCATTGTATCTTTGCTTTTCAATTTTGTGCCAACTATAGCCTCTGATTGCTAGAAAGTTCAAAAGTTGTGAGGTGCTGTCCAGGAAACAGATTCTGTCCTTGGGTAGAAAAATTCGTATAAAATCACCAGATCATCTTTTTGGTCTGAATTTTTTCAACAGCGTGCTCTATATAATTGTCTTTCGTGCGTATGTTTTGAGTTTTTTTATTAGAGTTGCAGAAGTGCCCCGAACAAATCATTTACTACATGCTGTTCTGTTTTTCACAGATTCTGTCCTGTTTTGCTTTTCCTTCATTTTGCAAACCTAGAGCTTGCTTTTTCTTTGCAAAAACCTTTTGGCAATCTTGAGAAACAGTAGACCTTCAAGAATATCCTTATTTCCAGCAAGGTACAATTATTTTATTATGGGTACTAACCTCGCTAATCAGATTATGATGAGTTATGTATGAAGGGAGTTTTCAAGTGTGCGAGGGAAGATGATAAAAAAGATTCAGGAGTGTCAAGCGCTCAAGCTTGGGGATGCCCCCATGCACCCCCAAGAAATATTCAAGGAGACTCAAGCGTCTAAGCTTGGGGATGCCCCCGTGCATCCCCTTCTCCATCAACATTATCAGTTCGTCTTTCGTTCCACTATATTTTTATCACTTCATGTGTTATGTGCTATGCTTGGAGCGTCTTGTTTTTAATTTTCTTTAGCTTTTCATAACGAGTCGGAACTCAGCTTTCTTTATGTGGGAGAGAAACACGCTCCACTTCTACCTAGAACATAACATAGAATTTTCATGTCTATCTTTGTTGTGTGTGTTCTTTGTCTTTTAATAGCTACTATCATGTTCAGCTCTCAGTATTCATGCTTATCTTTCTAAAGAGCTTTGTTTAGTTGGTTGCTTGAACTCTCTTTATCTATCATGATTATCTTATTAAGAGAGTTTGCTTCCGTTGCATTGGTTGATATGTCTATGATAAAGATGCTACGTGCATAATGGCGCTTAGTAGTTCATGTTTTCTTATGGTTAGTCTCAAATAGCTGGGGGGTTCCCAATGTGTTATTGGAGTACCAACATGATTTGTTTGCCTATGATGTGGTATGGTTTAGTAATATCTTCCTTCGAGAATTTACTTTGATTGACTTGGCGTATGCTCACGCATATTTAAGACTGTAAAGAAAGTCTGTCAAGTCTTGATGATCTTTTGTTTCTGAGTAGCGATATAACTTACATGCCTGATTCAATGTTGCTTTGTCGCTCTGCATGATTATGACCGTCATTGCTCTCTTAGTTGGTCGCTCCTAGTCTTTTGCTAACCTCCACCTGTACTAAGCGGACTGACTGCTTGTGCATCCACATCCTTTTAAACCAGTTATGCCATATGAGTCCACCATACCTTCCTACATGGTATTTACCTGCCATTCCTAACGGAGACTTGCATGTGCCATCTCAAAATTATTCAAAGAAAAAGCATTCTTATTTTGTGCCTCTGTTGTAAGTTCATGAGGAAGTAGTAGTTAATTCATGATCTTTTTAAGTTGGACAAGGATCACCCCGGGATTGCATGTATAATGTGCAAACCCATAATACGAGAAGGAACTGGCATTGAGTGCGCCCGGCTCAAAAAGATAATATAACAAACCAACCCTCCTTCACGCTTTGTTCATGAGAAATCAGAAAACTTTGGCAGTGATAAACAAAGGAGATTAAGAGGATGTGATCGTCCTCATTCGGGAGCCGTTCCTCGAAACTTGTCCATCTCAAGAAGTGATTGAGTTATCTGCTAGCATTCGTTGACAAAACATGCATGATCTAAAAAAATAATTATTACCTCTGTTTTAAAACCAAGAGCTCTGGTACATGTTTTGTCTTTGTTTCCGATTACGGGTTTTCAACCTTGCCAATAAAAGCCACGGTTCGAGAGTCTCCACCTTCATTTAAAAGCACCAACTACTGAGAGCATGATTGTCATTCTGAGTGTAATGTGCATTGTCCCAAAGTAGCATTGTCTTTTGCATGATTGTGATATCGTTTATTCTGAAATCATTGTATCTAGTCATCACTTAAACCTTGGAGGTGCCCCTGCATTTATGTTTTGCTTCACTAAAGGGGGCAAGCTAGATATCACTTTATCATATTTTCACATCATGTTCATTACAAATCTATTTGATGTTTCAGTATCATATTGTAAAACTTTCAGTCCTTTGTGATTTTCTCATGAGGCAACTTAATTACTACAGATTCATTGTCTCGGTAAGCTTTTGTCATGTGACTATGAAAAAGTCCTATATGGTTAATAGCATGTCACCACAGAAATTATTCTTGTTATCATTTACCTACTCGAGGACGAGCAGGAATTAAGCTTGGGGATCTTGATACGTCCAAAACGTATCTATAATTTCTGCTTGCTCCATGCCTCTTTTGGGTGATATTGCTATGATATTTATACACTTCCATACACTTTTGATCATATTTGGACTAACCTATTAACTCAGTGCACCCCAGTGCCAGTTTCTGTTTTCGACTGTTTTTGTATTTCAGGTTTTCACGTTACGAGAACTGCCAGGAAAAATCCAGAAAAATTATATAAAAAATCAGCGTTCCAGAAGCTACCTTGCGCCCGAAGTACAGCCGGGGGGGCCACCAGGGCTCCAGGCGCCCTGGCGGCGCCCCCCCCCCCTGGGCCGTGCCGGGGGGGCGCCTGGGCCCCCCGAGGCTCCGCTGACGCTCCCCTTTGGCATATATTTAAAGCGTCTCCCGAAACCCTCGAGACGGGAACTCTTTTTCGCGATCTCATCTCTGTTCCGCCGCCGCCGCCGCCGCTTCCAAGATCGGGAGCACCAGGAGAACTCTTCCCGGCACCCTGCCGGAGGGGAGGATCACCACCGGGAGCTTCTCCACCACCATGGACGCCTCCCGGATGAGTTGTGAGTAGTCTCCCTTGGACCATGGGTCCATGACCAGTAGCTATGTGATGTTCTCCTCCCGTTCTTGTGCTTCACTAATTAGTCCTCGTGAGCTGCCCTACATGATCGAGGCACATATGTAATCCTTATGCTGTTGCTATGATGAATTTGCTGGGATCCGATGGATTATGAGATTATGTTCAGATTGTGCTTGAGTAATATATTTGATTCACCTCTTTTATATTTATGTTCGTAAGTAATTCTTGCATGTTCTCCGTTGTTATTTATTGCTTTGGCCAAGTAATACGTACTGACTCCAAGAGGGAACGTTATGCTTGATTGTGGGTTCATGCCCCTCGATGACTAGTTTGAGTGACAGAAACATGAGTCTAGGGGATGTGCTGTTGCCACAAGGGGGAAAACAACGGTGCTTGTGCCCGCGGGTGCAAGGATTGTTTACTTTACGCAAAGTTCTTTTAATGCAGTTGTCTGTTGCTTTGAGTTTACACTATGGGTGGGACTCGCAACTTAATACCAGCGAGATGTTCTGGATAGATATCTCAAGGTGGATGATTAGTAGTAGATGCAGATGGATTTCGGTCTACTTACCTCGGCGTACCGCCCATGCTTTGAGCCTCAACCTTTCTTGCAATGTAGTTAGCATTGGTTTGCGTTCATGGTTCTGTCAATTGCCCAGTTGTAATTCGTTTACCTCACATAGCTGTTTTATCGTCTTTTGGGAGAGAGACATCACTAGTGAACTTCATGAGACTCATATTACCATCATTGATCACATCCGCTATTTACTTTTCCGCTTTTACTTACTATTGCAGCAATATCTATCACTACTATCACTTGCGTTTGATCCTTTGTAAACTAAAAGGCCGGAGGGATTGACAACCTCTCTGTACTCGTTGGGAGCAAAGTTATTTGTATCTGTGTGCAGGTCCACGTTGATTGTTAATATCTGGCGCCGTTAGCAGTTGACACCTTCTTGTTGAAACTGGGAGTCTCAGGGGAATCGATCCTTGGTATTGCCAAGGGAAATCTTCTGCTACACTGCATCTCAAACCTTTCACTTGGGGTAACCAACGAGGGGTGAGAAGCCACCTAGCAGTACGTAGCCGAGAACTCATGTGAAATCCCTTCTTAGTCAAGAAAGGTATCCACATTGGCGTTCTTGAACTCCGTTCCGTTGTCGCTCCGAACCTTCTTGATCTTCACTTCAAATTGATTTTGGGCCTTCCTAACGAAGTTCTTGGAGATCTTTTGGACCTGTGATTTATCATCAAGAAAGAAGACCCACGTAAATCTTGAAAAATCATCAACAATGACCAATCCAAAAGAGTTACCACCGAGATTCTTGTAAGCATAGGGACCAAAAAGATCCATGTGAAGTAGCTCAAGCGGTCTTCTCGTGGTCATGATGTTCTTCACGGGATGACTTCCTCCAACTTGTTTTCCTGCTTGACAAGCACTACAAAGTCTATCCTTGTCAAATATAACATTTTTAACACCATGGATATGATCACCTTTAATAAGCTTATCAAGATTTCTCATGCCGACATGACCTAACCTTCTATGCCACAACCAACCATTACAAAATTTAGCAAAAAAACAAGTGCGAGGTTGGGCTTTCTTAGTGAAGTCGACAATGTATAGGTCACCTCTACGAATGCCGGTAAAGACCATATTATGATTATCTCTACGAAAGACTTGGTGATACGTCCATTTTGCATCATGCTTTTATGTTGATATTCATTGCACTATGGGCTATTATTACACGTTATATCACAATACTTATGCCTTTTCTCTCTTATTTTACAAGGTTTACATGAAGAGGGAGAATGCCGGCAGCTGGAATTCTGGGCTGGAAAAGGAGCAAACATTGGAGACCTATTCTGCACAACTCAAAAAGCTCTCTAACTCCACAAAACACTGTTTTGGAAAATATAAAAAAATATCTAGCGAAAGAGATCTGCCAGGGGGGCCACCACCTGTCCACGAGAGTGGGGGGGCGTGCCCCCTGCCTCGTGGGCCAGTCAGTGACCCCGCGATGCCCATCTTCTCCTATATGAGGTGTTTTGACCAGGAAAAAATCATAAGGAGGCTTTCGGGACCAGACGCCGGCGTCTCGAGGCGGAACCAATCTAGGGCTCTGGCAGAGCTGTTCTGCCGGGGATACTTCCCTCTGGGAGGGGGAAATCGTCACCGCCGTCATCACCAACAACTCTCCCATCTTTGGGAGGGCTATCTTCATCAACATCTTCACCATCACCATCTCCTCTCAAACCCTAGTTCATCTCTTGTATCCAATCTTTGTACCAAAACCTCAGATTGGTACCTGTAGGTTGCTAGTAGTGTTGATTACTCCTTGTAGTTGATGCTAGTTGGTTTATGTCGGATCTAGGGTTCCGGCAAAACCCTTAAGGTTCGAACTCTGGGGTGCGCACGAAGATCTCTCCTTCCGCCCTAGCCCCTTTTACTCGACAATTCTAGGCCTAGCTCGTAGATACGATGAACAAGAGACAAAAGATTTATACTGGTTCGGGCCACCGTTGTGGTGTAACACCATAATCCTGTGTGTGTGGTGGATTGCCTTGTAGGCCGAGGTAGAACTAGTACATGGATGAACTGCCTCCCGGGGAGAGGTGTTCTTGAGCTCGGGTGAGCATGAGGTGTGTGGCTTTAATGCCCTAGATGTAACACTTTCCCAATATGGCATTATACGAAACTTGGCTTCATCAATTCCATTCTAGGCTCTTCTTCATTTCGGGTTTCTTCGTTTTGTCGTGTGCGTGTGTGCATTTCATCCATGTCACGTTGTCATGTGCATTGCATTGCATTTGTGTTGTCACTTGCACCCGGTCCCACTCGTCTCTTCCCGTTGTCCGTTTCGAGTTCCGACGCTCAGACACATGCCCGTCGCATCCCCGAGTCCTTCTTTCGTGTGTGGCCGTGTAACATTCCCGGAATGACGTGAGACTTGTCGTGCGATGTTGTTTTGGTACGTGTAGGCCGCCTGTCAAGTTTTGTCGCGTTTGGAGTTCGTTTGGTACTCCAACAGTTAACCTAGTGGGCTAAAAGAACCTCCTCTTTAAGGCCCAATACCCCCTCCACAACAGCCCACAAACCCAGCACAACCCTTCCCATCATCTCGGTCGTCGAATTGTGATCGTGTGGCCGAAAACCGCTCCTCATTTGGAGTTTCATAGCTCCCAGAATCTATAAATTAGTCCACATCCCCGAAATCCCGGTGCAACCCTATTTTTTCCTCCCGCTCCGCGCGCCGGACACGTCCGCGCAGCCGCCGGACACGTCCGACCCGCGGCCACCTCACTCCAACCAATCGGAGGCCACCACGTCATCCCCGCCGCCACGTGGCGACCCCCCATTGGCTGGGCCACCTCATCCCACTCCTCAACCGCCACCTCACCCGCCGGTCGCCGGAATCCCGCCGGACCACCGCGACAACCCCGCCGGAATCTCGCCGAAATTCCTCGCCGCCGCCGCGAGCACCTCCACCGCCGCCAATGCGCTCCCCCGCCGCCGCTCTCCTCGGCCGCCACAGCCGCCGCGGGCGTGGGACGCCGCAGCCGCCGCGGGCGCGGGACGCCGCCACCGTGGGTGCGGGCCGCCGCGCCACCGTCGGGCGCCTTCAAACGCCACCGCCACCACGGGTGCATCAACCGCCGCCGCCCGCCAGCCTCAAGCCGCGCCGCCGCCGGGCCTCTAGCCCCGCCGCCGGTCTTCAACCGCTCCGGCCGGCCTCCCTCACCGCCTCTCCGGCCGGCCGTCACCTCCACCACCGCGGTCTTCATCTTCTTCCCCAACTCCGGCTTCTTCTTCCCTAACTCCGGCGACTTCTCCGGCGAACCTCCGGATCGGGACGAGATCCACCCGTCCCCGATCCAAACGCCCGGATACCTCTGCCCCGGGTCCATCCCGTCCGGCGTTGACTTTTTGCGGAGGTGATTTTCCACTAAGTCCCAGATCTGTAACGTTTTGTTGCCTCCTTTGCATGCCCGTAACTTTGTGCTCGTAGATCCGTTTTGTGCATATGATATATCAAAATGATCGCAGTGTTGTGCACTACAATTTGTTCCATTATGGCATGCTTGTTTGAGTTCATTTAGATGTCTTAATCTTCGTGAAAAGAGTGCTACTTGATATAAAACTGCTGCTACTTGTTATTTTCATGCCATGTTTGAGATGTGATAACTTGGTGCATGTTTATCCAAATGAAGCAAATGAGATGTCAAAATATTCATCATGAGATGCTTTACATGATGGTTGTTGTATCATGCATGTTAGGGTTCATATTGCCATGTTAAACTTGGTTGCAAAAGTGCATGTGGCTGTTAAGTTTTGTAACATGTTATGAGATGCTGATTTGAAGAGCTCGTTGCTATTGATGTGTTTGTCCCCTTGTCACATGTTAATATGTTTTAGAATCTCCATCATGTGGTCTTTGCTGTGGTGCAAACCATTTTCCATGATATGCCTTGAGGTGACTTAAACATGCTTGCAAACATGCCATGCCAATGTTACTGTTTAAACACAGTAAAATTTCTACTAAGTCTGGAATCTGTCAGATCCTGATGCTATGTTTGCTTGATGCCCTAGGCAAATCCATGTTAGTTTTGGGGTGGCCATTGATCATTCCTTGCTGTACATGTTGTTGTCTATCCATCCATGCCCGCACTTGCTCATATGGCTTGCTGTAGCTTATTTAATTCTTGCTCCCAAGTTGCTATAAAATATAACTGTCAGGTTTTTAACGTCATGATCAAAATGTTGTAGCTTGTTGCTATTGATCCATGCCTCCTATGGAGTTGCTCCAATGGAGTTGTTTGATGTAGGATATGTCTACTTTATGTCCATGCTTCTTGTCACCATGTTTGAGTGGTGTAGAGTATATATTTCTTGCTCCAAAGTTACTATGTGGCTGTTAATTGCAGCTTTGCATTGTTTCTTGTTTCGAGTGTATGTGTTGAACCGTTGCTCCGTTTTGAGCGTGTCCTACATGAAAGTTGTGTGATTTTGCATGTAGAATCACAATATCATCTTGTTTACATGTTTGGAGTATGTTTGCTTGATGTTTGGGTGCATCTTGCACCGTTGCCATGCTTAACTTATTTTGCTCATATCTTCTAGACCGTAGCTCCGATTTGAACAAACTTTATATGAAACTTGACTAGAATTTCGTGTAGATCATCATGATGCATGTTAACTTTCTCATTATCAACTTTAACTTAAGGTTTGATCAGATCTGGACCATTTTCAACATATGCATATGAGGACTTACCGGATTAGCTATATGTAGTTTCCGGCCTCATTTAAACTTGTTGACTTGTGTTGTTTTTTAGGCTTCCTTGCATTATATATAGACTTGTCTTGCATCATACTTGCTTGAGCATATTGTCATGTTCTTGTGTTGTTTCTTTGTGCTTCCTACCTTGCCATGTATTGCATCATATATAGACTTGTCATGCATCATACGTGCATCATGTTGATTGTGCATTGCACCTTGTTTGATTTCGTGCCTCGTTGTGTTCTTGTGTTGAGTAGAGCCGGAAGCCGAGACCGAGAACGAGAACGAGGTTACTACCGAGGTTGAGTACGAGGAGCCGTCTTACGATCCCATCGACGACTCGGCAGGCAAGATGACCTGACCCAGATATCATTACTATCTTTGCCTATTGCTAGATGTCTCGCTCTTTAGCTTATTGCCTCGATGCCCATGTTTGTTTGTCAGCCTCCTATTGTAACCATGAATCTGTCTAACTACCCAACCTAGCAAACCTTTGTTTGGCTACATAAGCTTCGCTCAGCCCCTCTTATAGCATTGCTAGTTGCAGGAGAAGATTTGAAGATTCTTGCTTCGTGTTGAAGTTTGTTGGGATATCACACTATATAAACTCCTAAACTAAATCATCTATATATTGGTAATGGGTGGAAGGCTAAGCCTCTTGCTTGGTGATTTGTTCCACTCATGCCGCCCTAGGAACCGTATAAACCGGTGTTATGTTCCTTGATTATGCGTCCCTAACACGGTTGGGGTTTATGGGCCCCCTTGATAACCCGCTTAGCGCTAAAACTCTTCCAGCAAGTCCCAACATTGGTACTCCATTTGCCTAACAACTAAAACTTGCATAGGGCATTGCAAACCCTTTTCTTAACCAACAACCCGGGCCAGTGCTCCACATGAGTGTTGGTCCAAACTGGGGGTTCTGCGGGGCCGCCTTGGGGAAACCCGAGGTATCTGGTATAGCCTGTAGAATCGCCCATCCGGTCGTGGCCTGAGACTAGATACGCGCGGCTACTGTCAGGGTGTCGGCACGCCAGGAGGATTTGCTGGATTAGTTTTACCTATGTCGGTATATCTTGAGCACGGGATTCCGAGAATACTCGGGCCTTCCCACCATGGAGTTGCGACTCCACAGATCATGAGCTTGTCATGGGCTAAGTTGGGACACCCCTGCAGGGTTTTGAAATTTCGAAAGCCGTGCCCGCGGTTATGTGGCAGATGGGAATTTGTTAATATCCGGTTGTAGAAAACTTGACACCATGTTCAGAACACACTACTAGCGTGAGTAACCGTGACGGTCATTTTTCGAAAGGGGTTCGGGAAGTGAACACGGTGGGGTTATGTTTGACGTGCTTAGATAGGATCACTTAGTGGTCACTTTGACGCTCGTGGCACTTCTCTTCTCGCTCTAAACACGTAAGCTAGTGCTAGTGCAACTGCAACCTTTTATCTTTCTTCAGCCTTGTTCCACACCCAAGGCTTAGATAGTTTTGCTACCCGGGAACAGGATTGCTGAGTCCTCTGTGGCTCACATATTCTACACCACACCAGATGCTGGTACTATGGTGGACTACTCAGGTGACGGCACCGAGCTGTACTGGGAGTACGATGAAGAACGTAGTCGATATTATGTGCGCTATCCCGATGATCAGTAGTGGTTTCTACTAGGGGTGATTCGGACCCTGTGGCTTTATGTATTTGGTATCTCTCATTTGGATCTTCGCCCGTAGTCGGGTTGTGATGTTATTGGATGATGTTTTGCTTATGTAATGTATTGTGTGACGTGGCGAGTGTAAGCCAACTATCCTTTTGCAATTTCATCCCTATTTTTACATGAGTCGTGCAAAGGTACCAAACTTGAGATCATTCCAGAATGGGCTTATACCTTTAAGTCATGCCTCGACACGTAGGAGGTATAGTCCCATCCTGGGCATTACAAGTTGGTATTCAGAGCCTTCTCCGACCTAGAAGCCCCCACTGATTGATCGAATCGTTGACGGTTGAGTCTAGGCACACACTTGAAAATGTTTTGAGTCCTATATATATCGAAGAGTAGGATTTCTTTTTCTCCTCATCTCTTTTCACTCTGGTGAGGACTCCTGACGATTACTCTTGTCTCTTCTACTCTCAAAATTCACCAAAAAAAATTTAGGATCACGCAGGTATTGTTTGGATTGTTCCGATGTCTTTGTGACGAGAACATTGTTCTCGATGCCTCCTGTCATTAGGGGTTGTGGCAGTGTCCCGGGGAGTTGAGCTCCGAGGTGTTGTCGTCACAAATATATCGCAGCAGTTCTGGAATACTTAAGACGGCCGACATCGAAAACTCTCCTATGCGGTTAGTGGCAAGATAACCCCGACATCACCCAGTACTGGGGAGGTAGTTCGGGAGTATTGCCATAGCTTGTATAGTAGATGTGTTTCGAAGGTCCGAGGTAGACGGTTTTCGGAAATAACTGGTTATGTGTTGAAGGATGGATACAACTGGATGTAGGATTAGAGTTGAGTGCGCGATGCTTCCCCTGTATCCCCAACACCTGATTGCATAACTGGAAACTTTCGGAAATTAATAGGTGGGTTCATCTAGTAGCTCATAGGCATTCTTCCAACGAATGCATGATATGGAGTTCGGGGTTCTACATTGAGTGAAGTAGTTTTATGGGAGTTGTTCCGATCGGGAGTTGCATCTTAAAGGGTCCTTGGCTATGCTGATCCGGGGATTGCAAAACCCTTTTGTAACACGTTCCATAAGCTTTCAGCACGAATATGTCGAACGAAGCTTCTATCTTGTATTTGTTCTATCTGCTCCTTGTTGTTTTGATTTACCTTTTGTTCTCCCAAGTGGCTTCTCGTGAAGATTGTTGTTACTATTAAACTGTGGATTACATCCGTTCATCTTGTTCGAATGTACTTGTGAAGACTTATGTTGCAATTTCTAGCCGTTGATTCAGCTTATATATTCTTTCAATCAATGGCTAATAGTTGTCATCTCATTCAGGATGGCTCCTAAAAGGGTTCCTAACGCTAACCCAGAGGGTGAAGAGGTACCTGATCGTCCTCCTTCCCCTCCTCCTCCGTCTGAGGCCTGGAGAACAACTATGCAAGTGACGAACCAGAACACCCAGATGCTTATGCAAATGATGCAGAACATTCAAGCAAATCAAGCAAATCAGGGTGCTCATGGGAACCAAGGCCAAGGCAATTTGTTCAACCAACCTCACTTTGCTACACTCAACCAGTTCCTGGCAAACCAACCGAAGGCATTCAGTTACTGTGTGGACCCTCTAGATGTTGAAGACTGGATAACAGATATCAAGAAGCATTTCGAGTGCAGTAACGTGAGGCCTGAGGACTATGTGAAGTTTGCAGCCTTCCAACTCAAGGACCAAGCCGCTGATTGGTGGCAGCAGTACAAAGATTCCAGAGAAGGGCGTGAAATCTCGTGGGCTGACTTCTGCAAGGATCGTTCTCACCACATTCCAACAAGTGTCATCGAGGGTATGCGTGAGCAATTCAGCAACCTGAAGCAAGGCTCAATGACTGTCTACCAATATAATGTCAAGTTCCGGAACCTTGCTCGCTATGCCAAGAAAGACATCCCAGATGCTAAGAGCAAGATCTATCAGTTTCGTGGTGGTCTGAAGGATGAACTCCAACTAGCTCTCACCTTGTTCGAGCCTGATGAGTTTGATCAATTCTATAACATGGCACTTAAGCAAGAGGCAACCCAGCTCAAGATGGAAGCTTCCAAAAAGAGGATCAGAGATGATGTTCACTCCTCCTCTTCTTCCCAAGTGGTCGTAAAGCAACAGAAGTTTTGGCTTCCACCTCCTCTAGTGATCCGACCTTCCAACAGCAACAATAAGAATTCTGGTGGCCGTGGTTTCTCCCACCCACCCAACCCAAGCAATCAGTCAAAGAATCACTTTCAAGCTTCGAAGTCAAGTGCTCCTTACTACCGTCCTCTCTCAGAAGTGGTTTGCAACAAGTGTGGCAAGAAGGGTTACTATGCCAACAAGTGTACTCAAAGGCGCCTTCCGCCTCCTCCACCTATCAGCACTGCTATTGTCAAGCATGATCCGAAGGTTGCAAGAGTGAATCTGATGAATGCAGCTCAAGCAGAGAATTCTTCAGATGTGATACTTGGTAACCTTTCAGTCCATCTCAAGCCTGCTAAAGTTTTGTTTGATTCTGGTGCTTCACATTCTTTCATGTCATATCCATTTGCATCCAAGCATAATGTGAACACAGCGGCTTTACCAAGGCAATTAGCAATTTCTTCTCTGGCAAAACAGATGCATTCTAGCATGTATGCTCCAAATGTATCTATTCGCATGGGTGATTACTGCTTTCTGGCTTCTCCGGTTGTTCTCGGCAACTCCGACATTGATCTTATTCTTGGGATGGATTGGCTTTCCCAGCATGATGCTCACATTGATTGTGCAAATAAGGAAGTCAAGCTTACTCATTCCGACGAAGACGTGATTATCTTTGCCTCTCGAGATAATACAATCAGGCTATTCTCTCTCAATGACAAGGGCGAGATTAATGCCATCTCTCAAATTCCGGTGGTCGATGAATATGAAGATGTTTTCCCTGAAGAGCTTCCAGGCATGCCTCCGCATCGTCAAATTGAATTCGTCATTGAACTCGAGCCCGGTACCGAGCCAGCTTGTCGGCATCCGTACAAGCTTTCCCCTGAAGAGTTGAAGGAGTTGAAGAGACAACTCGATGAGCAAGAGCGTATGGGTCTAATCAGGCCTAGCACTTCTCCTTGGGGTTGTGGTGTTCTATTTGTCAAGAAGAAGGATGGCACGGAGCACCTTTGCGTTGATTACCGGCCATTGAACAAGAAGACAATAAAGAACAAGTATCCGCTCCCCAACATCAATGAATTGTTCGAGTAGCTCAAAGGAGCTAAAGTGTTCTCAAAGCTCGATCTCCGGATGGGTTATCACCAGATCCGTATCCGCGAATAAGATATACACAAGACTGCATTCAGAACAAGCTACGGCTCCTATGAATACACAGTCATGTCTTTTGGCCTCGCTAATGCTCCACCCACCTTCTCGAGGATGATGCACTACATATTCAACCCCTACACCAACAAATTTGTGCTCGTCTATCTGGATGACATCTTGGTATTCTCCAAGAATGAAGAGGATCATGAAAAGCACCTCCGTTTGGTTCTCGACAGACTCCGTGAACATAAGTTATATGCCAAGTTCTCTAAATGCGAATTCTGGCTCGATAAGGTCTTGTATCTGGGCCATATCATCTCTGCTGACGGTATTGATGTAAACCCCGAGAAAGTTGAAGCGATTGTCAACTGGGAACCTCCTCGGAACATCAAGCAACTCCGAAGCTTTCTTGGTCTCGCTAGCTATTGCAGAAGGTTCGTTGAGAACTTCTCCAAGATTGCCAAGCCTCTCTCCAACTTGCTGCAGAAGAATGTCAAGTACAACTGGTCTCCGGATTGTGATGTGGCATTCAAAACTCTCAAAGAAAAGCTCATCTCTGCTCCAGTTCTTACTCCTCCAGATGAGTCCAAGCCCTACAAAGTATTCTGTGATGCTTCTCTTCAAGGACTTGGTGGTGTGCTAATGAAAGACAAGAAAATTGTGGCATACACCTCTCGTCAATTGAAGCCAAGTGAGAAGAACTACCCCACACATGATCTCGAGCTAGCAGCTGTGGTACACACCTTGATCACGTGGAGACACCTTCTGTTGGGCAGAAAAGTGGACATCTTCACCGATCACAAGAGCTTGAAGTACATCTTCACACAGCCGAACCTGAACCTTCGCCAGACTCGTTGGGTTGAGATGATCCAAGAGTATGATCCAAGCATCGAATACACACCTCGCAAGGCCAATGTCATTGCAGATGCCTTGAGCAGAAAGGCATATTGCAACAGTCTCCTTATCAAGCCGTTTCAGCCTGAGCTTTGTGAGTCTTTCAGAAAGCTCAACCTCCAAGTTGTTCCGCAAGGCTTTCTTGTAAATCTTCAAGTTGCTCCTACCTTGGAAGATCAGATCCGTGAGGCCCAGCTCAGTGATGCTATGGTACAGAAAGTGAAACATGGTATTGCAAAGGGTACTCCCAAATACAAGTGCTATCGCGTTGATGAGAAAGATACCTTGTTCTTTGAGGACAAACTTGTGGTTCCCAAGGGTGATCTCAGGAAGCTCATAATGAACGAAGCACATCACTCCCTCCTCTCGATTCATCCCGGAAGTTCCAAGATGTACCAAGACCTCAAGCAATCTTACAGGTGGACTCGCATGAAAAGGGAGATTGCCCAATTCGTGAATGAATGTGATGTCTGCAGAAGAGTGAAGGCAGAGCATCAACGTCCAGCCGGTCTTCTCCAACATCTTCCTATTCCCGAGTGGAAATTCGACCACATTGAAATGGATTTCGTCACTGGGTTTCCCAAGTCCAAGAAGGGGAACGATTATATCTTTGTGGTGATTGGCAAGCTAACCAAAGTATCTCACTTCCTTCCAGTCAAAGAATCCATCAATGCAGCTCAGCTGGCAGAGTTGTACACTTCCAGAATTGTGTCCCTACATGGCATTCCTCAAGTTATCTCCTCACACCGTGGAAGTTTGTTCACATCCAAGTTCTGGGACTCCTTCCTGTCATCCATGGGCACTAAGATCCGTTTCAGCACTGCGTTTCACCCTCAGACTAGTGGTCAAGTCGAAAGAGTGAACCAGATCCTCGAAGACATGCTCCGAGCTTGTGTCATCTCTTTTGGCATGAAGTGGGAAGATTGTCTTTCGTTTGCCGAGTTCTCTTACAACAACAACTTCCAAGCAAGTGCCGGCAAAGCTCCGTTTGAAATCCTCTATGGCAGAAAGTGTCGTACTCCTCTCAACTGGTTCGAGACTGGTGAACATCAACTTCTTGGCAATGACTTGATCTCAGAAGCCGAAGAAATGTGCAAAGTCATACGTGAGAATCTCAAGGCCGCTCAGTCGCGTCAAAAGAGCTACTATGACGGCAAGCATCGTGATTTGGCTTTCAACATTGGAGATCATGTCTATCTCCGTGTTTCTCCTATGAAAGGCACCCAAAGATAAGGTATCAAAGGAAAGCTTGCTCCGAGATACGTGGGCCCTTTCAAGATCCTTGGCAAAAGAGGCGATCTAGCCTATCAACTTGAGCTTCCATCCAACTTCGCTAATGTTCATGATGTGTTTCACGTGTCTCAACTCCGCAAGTGCTTCAAGACACCTGAATGCACCATTCCGTTTGAGGAGATTGATCTTCAACAAGACTTGTCTTATCGTGAGCACCCCGTTGCTATTCTTGAAGAAACCGAGCGCAAGACCCGTAACAAGTCAATCAAGTTCTTGAAAGTTAAGTGGTCACACCATACCGACCGAGAGCTACGTGGGAACGAGAAGATCACCTTCGTTCCGAGTACCCTTCCTTCTTTCAGTCCTAGATCTCGGGACGAGATCTTTTCGTAGTAGAGGAGAGTTTGTAATGCCCCAGATGTAACACTTTCCCAATATGGCATTATATGAAACTTGGCTTCATCAATTCCATTCTGGGCTCTTCTTCATTTCGGGTTTCTTCGTTTTGTCGTGTGCGTGTGTGCATTTCATCCATGTCATGTTGTCATGTGCATTGCATTGCATTTGTGTTGTCACTTGCACCCGGTCCCACTCGTCTCTTCCCATTGTCCGTTTCGAGTTCCGATGCTCACACACGTGCCCGTGGCATCCCCAAGTCCTTATTTCGTGTGTGGCCGTGTAACGTTCCCGGAATGACGTGATACTTGTCGTGCGATGTTGTTTTGGTACGTGTAGGCCGCCTATCAAGTTTCATCGCATTTGGAGTTCATTTGGTACTCCAACGGTTAACCTAGTGGGCTAAAAGAACCTCCTCTTTAAGGCCCAAGACCCCCTCCACAACAGCCCACAAACCCAGCACAACCCTTCCCATCATCTCGGTCGTCGAATTGTGATCACGTGGCCGAAAACCGCTCCTCATTTGGAGTTTCATAGCTCCCAGAATCTATAAATTAGTCCACATCCCTGAAATCCCGGTGCAACCCTATTTTTCCTCCCGCTCCGCGCGCCGGACACGTCCGCGCAGCCGCCGGACATGTCCGACCCGCGGCCACCTCACTCCAACCAATCGTAGGCCGCCACGTCACCCCCCGCCGCCACGTGGCGACCCCCCATTGGCTGGGCCAGCTCATCCCACTCCTCAACCGCCACCTCACCCGCCGGTCGCCGGTATCCCGCCGGACCACCGCGACAACCCCGCCGGAATCTCGCCGGACCACCGCCGCCATCGCCGGAATTCCTCGCTGCCACCGGAACACCGCCGCGAGCACCTCCGCCGCCGCCAACGCGCTCCCCCGCCGCTGCTCTCCCCGGCCGCCGTCGCCGCCGCGGGCGTGGGTGCGGGCCGCCGTCGGGCGCCTTCAAACACCGCCGTCGGGCGCCTTCAAACGCCGCCGCCGCCGCCCGCCGGCCTCAAGCCGCGCCGCCGCCGGGCCTCTAGCCCCGCTGCCGGTCTTCAACCGCTCCGGCCGGCCGCCCTCGCCGCCTCTCCGGCCGGCCGTCACCTCCACCACCGCGGTCTTCATCTTCTTCCCCAACTCCGGCTTCTTCTTCCCCAACTCCGGCGACTTCTCCGGCGAACCTTTGGATCGGGACGAGATCCACCCGTCCCCGATCCAAACGCCCGGATCCCTCCATCCCGGGTCCATCCCGTCCCGCGTTGACTTCTCACGGAGGTGATTTTCCACTAAGTCCCAGATCTGTAACGTTTTGTTGCCTCCTTTGCATGCCCGTAACTTTGTGCTCGTAGATCCGTTTTGTGCATATGATATATCAAAATGATCGTGGTGATGTGCACTACAATTTGTTCCATTGTGGCATGCTTGTTTGAGTTCATCTAGATGTCTTAATCTTCGTGACAAGAGTGCTACTTGATAAAAACTGATGCTACTTGTTATTTTCATGCCATGTTTGAGATGTGATAACTTGGTGCATGTTTATCCAAATGAAGCAAATGAGATGTCAAAATGTTCATCATGAGATGCTTTACATGATGGTTGCTGTAGCATGCATGTTAGGGTTCATATTGCCATGTTAAACTTGGTTGCAAAAGTGCATGTGGCTGTTAAGTTTTGTAGCATGTTATGAGATGCTGATTTGAAGAGCTCGTTGCTATTGATGTGTTTGTCCCCTTGTCACATGTTAATATTTTTAGAATCTCCATCATGTGGTCTTTGCTGTGGTGCAAACCATTTTCCATGATATGCCTTGAGGTAACTTAAACATGCTTGCGAACATGCCATGCCAATGTTACTGTTTAAACACTTAGTGAAATTTCTACTAAGTCTGGAATCTGTCATATCCTGATGCTATGTTTGCTTGATGCCCTAGGCAAATCCATGTTAGTTTTGGGGTGGCCATTGATGGTTTCTTGCTGTACATGTTGTTGTCTATCCATCCATGCCCTCACTTGCTCATATGGCTTGTTGTAGCTTATTTAATTCTTGCTCCCAAGTTGCTATAAAATATAACTGTGAGGTTTTTAACGTCATGATCAAAATGTTGTAGCTTGTTGCTATTGATCCATGCCTCCTATGGAGTTGCTCCAATGGAGTTGTTTGCTGTAGGATATGTCTACTTCATGTACATGCTTCTTGTCACCATGTTTGAGTGATGTAGAGTATATATTTCTTGCTCCAAAGTTACTATGTGGTTGTTAATTGCAGCTTTGCATTGTTTCTTGTTTCGAGTGTATGTGTTGAACCGTTGCTCCGTTTTGAGCGTGTCCTACATGAAAGTTGTGTGATTTTGCATGTAGAATCACAATATCATCTTGTTTATATGTTTGGAGTATGTTTGCTTGATGTTTGGGTGCATCTTGCACCGTTGCCATGCTTAACTTGTTTTGCTCATATCTTCTAGACCGTAGCTTCGATTTGAACAAACTTTATATGAAACTTGACTAGAATTTCGTGTAGATCATCATGGTGCATGTTAAATTGCTGTTTATCAACTTTAACTTAAGGTTTGATCAGATCTGGACCATTTTCAACATATGCATATGAGGACTTACGGATTAGCTATATGTAGTTTTCGGCCTCATTTAAACTTGTTGACTTGTGTTGTTTTTGAGGCTTCCTACCTTCCCATGTTTTGCATCATATATAGACTTGTCTTGCATCATACTAGCTTGAGCATATTGTCATGTTCTTGTGTTGTTTCTCTGTGCTTCCTACCTTGCCATGTATTGCATCATATATAGACTTGTCATGCATCATACGTGCATCATGTTGATTGTGCATTGCACCTTGTTTGATTTCGTGCCTCGTTGTGTTCTTGTGTTGAGTAGAGCCGGAAGCCAAGACCGAGAACGAGAACGAGGTTACTACCAAGGTTGAGTACGAGGAGCCGTCTTACGATCCCATCGACGACTCGACAGGCAAGATGACCTGACCCAGATATCATTACTATCTTTGCCTATTGCTAGATGTCTCGATCTTTAGCTTATTGCCTCGATGCCCATGTTTGTTTGTCAGCCTCCTATTGTAACCATGAATCTGTCTAACTACCCAACCTAGCAAACCTTTGTTTGCCTACGTAAGCTTCGCTCATCCCCTCTTATAGAATTGCTAGTTGCAGGAGAAGATTTGAAGATTCTTGCTTCATGTTGAAGTTTGTTGGGATATCACACTATATAAACTCTTAAACTAAATCATCTATATATTGGTAATGGGTGGAAGGCTAAGCCTCTTGCTTGGTGATTTGTTCCACTCATGCTGCCCTAGGAACCGTATAAACCGGTGTTATGTTCCTTGATTATGTGTCCCTAACACGGTTGGGGTTTATGGGCCCCCTTGATAACTCGCTTAGCGCTAAAACTCATCCAGCAAGTCCCAACGTTGGTACTCCATTTGCCTAACAACTAAAACTTGCATAGGGCGTTGCAAACCCTTTTCTTAATCAACAACCCGGGCCAGTGCTCCACATGAGTGTTGGTCCAAACTGGGGGTTCTGCGGGGCCGCCTTGGGGAAACCCGAGGTATCTGGTATAACCTGTAGAATCGCCCATCCGGTCATGGCCTGAGACTAGATATGCGCGGCTACTGTCAGGGTGTCGGCACGCCGGGAGGATTTGTTGGATTAGTTTTACCTATGTCGGTATATCTTGAGCACGGGATTCCGAGAATACTCGGGCCTTCCCACCTTGGAGTTACGACTCCGCAGATCGTGAGCTTGTCATGGGCTAAGTTGGGACACCCCTGCAGGATTTTGAACTTTCGAAAGCCATGCCCGCGGTTATGTAGCAGATGGGAATTTGTTAATATCCGGTTGTAGAAAACTTGACACCATGTTCAGAACACACTACCAGCGTGAGTAACCATGACGGTCATTTTCCGAAAGGGGTTCGGGAAGTGAACACGGTGGGGTTATGATTGACGTGCTTAGATAGGATCACTTAGTGATCACTTTGACGCTCGTGGCACTTCTCTTCTCGCTCTAAACACGTAAGCTAGTGCTAGTGCAGCTGCAACCTTTTATCTTTCTTCAGCCTTGTTCCTCACCCAAGGCTTAGATAGTTTTGCTACCCCAGAACGGGATTGCTGAGTCCTCCGTGGCTCACAGATTCTACACCACACCAGATGCAGGTACTATGGTGGACTACTCAGATGACGGCACCGAGCTGTACTGGGAGTACGATGAAGAACGTAGTCGATACTATGTGCGCTATCCCGATGATCAGTAGTGGTTTCTACTAGGGGCGATTCGGACCCTGTGGCTTTATGTATTTGGTATCTCTCATTTGGATCTTCGCCCGTAGTCGGGTTGGGATGTTATTGGATGATGTTTTGCTTATGTAATGTATTGTGTGACATGGCGAGTGTAAGCCAACTATCCTTTTGCAATTTCATCCCTATTTTTACATGAGTCGTGCAAAGGTACCAAACTTGAGATCATTCCAGAATGGGCTTATACCTTTAAGTCGTGCCTCGACACGTAGGAGGTATAGTCCCATCCTGGGCATTACAGTGGCCTTCTATCTGATCGACTCGAGAAGAGATCAACTCTGTTCTTGATGAGATGATCCCAATGGTGGTGGCTAGTCCTATTTATAGTGGCCAGGGTTCTCTTCCCAAATATTGAGCGGGAAGGAATCCCACAACGGCCAAATTTGAAGGGGAACAGCTAGTACAAGCTATCCTGACAAAAGGTAGTCTTCGCTGCCAAAGGCTCTGGTGGTGACGCCGCCGTGGGCTCCGCGATGACCTTCGTCCTGCCGTCCTGCTGATCTTGGTCTTGTTGCACTGATATGGAAACCTTTGCCTGACGCCTCGGGACTCCGCACCTGCACCTGCTCCTTTAGCACCAAAGAGGAAACTAGCGCTCTACGCCCGCTGGCACCCGCCTGTCTTTAGTCGTCACTGCTCGCGTCATGAGGACCTCGCGAGGTGCCCCTTGCCTTGATATCTCCGATCCTCACGAGCCGGCCTGGCGAGGCCGCCCCATGGGATGTCCTGTCTCGTCCGCCTCGCGAGGCTTGGCCCCTCGCGAGGGTATTGGGTGTTGCTGAAGAAGTTGGGCCACACTAGGCCGCCTTATGAGCCACGCTCTAGGCCACAGGCAGGCAAGTCTGGGTACCCCCATTCCCAGAACGCCGATAGTAGCCCCCGGGCCAAAGGCGCGCTCGGGCTTGGCTTCGCGGCGAAGCCAAGGGCCAAGTGCGGAGCACCGCGAGCCCTCAAAGCCTGCGGCCTTGACTGACGCGTGGCGATTGATGGGACGTGGGCGTCTCCACTTCCCCACGCTGCCTCGGCGGCTGCGTGACTTGACAGGTCCCTGCATGCATAGTAAATCATCATTACATGTGACTTCGGGGGCCGGCGGTTGGCCTTCTCCTGGCTATAAATAAGGCGGCGAGTGGAGCCTCCGCCGCCCATCTCCTTCCTTTGCTCTTCTCGCCTCTGCTTCCCTGTGCTCGATCGTGCGGTTCATGGCGCCGATTCGACGATCTCTGCCGCCGAGAAGGGGAAGACCCCTCGTGAGGAGCCAGCAGTACTTCCCCCAAAGAAGAGGCCGCTCCGTCCTCATGGCGCCGCCATGAAACCTTAGCGGACGAGGCCTTGGCACGAGCGTCCTCCCCCTGGCTATCCGTTATCCATTTATGCCAGGGCACCAGGCCATGGAGACGGAGCTGGCGCTCAGCGCCGCCCGCGCCGTTGTGGTGCGTGCTGCTGTCCCGAGAGCTCACGCCGGAGGCTCCTCCCGTGAGTTCGTGGTGTGGGCAACGATGCCTCCTAGATCTTGGATTCACCTCCCGCCATTCTTTGCTGCGGAGGTGCCGCCGAGGGGGGCGCTTGGGCTGTGGTTGCAACATGCCGAGTGCCAGGCCCCAGCGACGAGGGTGGAGGTCGAGGTCATCTCTTCAGGCAAGGTCTTCATGACTCGCGGATGGGGCGAGGTCGCCCGCGCTTGCGGCTCAGAAGGCGCCCTCACCATCCACTTCAAGTTCGACGGCGTCTCCGTGCTGCACTTGAAGGTGTTCGACGAGGAAGGACGCCGGCTGGAATGTTGGCCTGGGAAGGGCCACCAGGAGTGTGCTGCTGGCGACGCGCCGGATGTCGATTCCACCGCTAGCTTATCCAGCGGCAGCGATGGCCTCCGGAGGTCTAGCAGCTTCTTTGAGTCCGCCGAGTCCGCGGACACAAGTGACGATAGCTACGCGCCTCCGAGCTCACGGCGTGCCCAAAACACGTCGGGCTCGCGAGCACATCGCCGGTGGTGACCCGCCTAGGGTCGGAGGTGGCCCACTGTTGATGGCGTCGTAGTTGGGGTCTCCTGAAGACCCTTGGTGGCGCTCCCTGCGAGGATTCAGAGCCGACCCCATGGGGGTGTGTAAATAACTTGTAATGCTTTTGCTTCTATCCTACTATTTCACCAGCGCACTCTGTTTGCGAGCCTCATTTCAGCAATATCGCCACCCTTTTTTACCCTTTCGGTTGCATAGTGCTCTACGCTGACGGGCCCCAGTCCCAAGGCAAGCTAAAGCGCCGCTGGTATGCCAGGTCGCGATGCCGCGGTCAAGGCCAGGAGGTGAGCGGCCCGAGGTCCGGTAAGAGCTCCTGAGGCACGATGCTCAAGAGGTCCCCCTTGGCGTGCAAGCGACTTCCTGAGGCTAAGAAAGTGAGGCAGTATTTCTGAAACATTACTATCGAATCCTGCTGAGTGAACGTGGGTAAGGCATGACTTATCTTGGCGATCGTGGGGCGGATCCTCGTACAACATGCATGGCTCGTTCATTAGGCTGAGATTTCACGATTCCCTCCTGCTGGCCCTGGGGTTCTGCGTCGGCAGGGCCCGGCCCACGCGTACCTCAGCCGTCGCTGGCCTTGACCGGAAACCAGGACAAGACCAGGGAGTGAGGGGTGATACATCTCCAACGTATCTATAATTTTTTATTGTTCCATGCTATTATTTATGAAGTCTTGGATGTTTAATGGGCTTTATCATTCACTTTTATATCATTTTTGCGACTAACCTACTAACCCAAAGGCCCAGTCCAGATTGCTGTTTTTTTGCCTATTTTAGGGTTTTGTCGAAAAGGAATATCAAACGGAGTCCAAACGGAATGAAACCTTCGCGAGAGATATTTTTGGAGGAAATCACGCTCGGGAACCTTCGGGACCAAGTCAGGGGACGAAGGGCCAGCCCTCGAGGGTGGGGGGTGCGCCCCCCTTCCCAGGGCGCGCCTGATACGTCCAAAACGTATCTATAATTTCTGCTTGCTCCATGCCACTTTTGGGTGATATGGCTATGATATTTATACACTTCCATACACTTTTGATCATATTTGGACTAACCTACTAATCCAGTGCACCCCAGTGCCAGTTTCTGTTTTCGGCTGTTTTTGTATTTCAGGTTTTCACATTACGAGAACTGCCAGGAAAAATTCAGAAAAATTATATAAAAAATCAGCGTTCCAGAACCTACCTTGCGCCCGAAGGACAGCCGGGGGGGCCACCAGGGCTCCAGGCGCCCTGGCGGCGCCCCCCCCCCCCCTGGGCCGTGCCGGGGGGGCGCCTGGGCCCCCCGAGCCCCGTCTGGTGCCCCCCTTTGGCATATATTTAGAGCGTCCTTCGAAACCTTTGGGACGGAAACTCTTTTTCGCGATCTCATCTCTGTTCCGCCGCCGCCGCCGCTTCCAAGATCGGGAGCACCAGGAGAACTCTTCCCGGCACCCTGCCGGAGGGGAGGATCACCACCGGGAGCTTCTCCACCACCATGGACGCCTCCCGGATGAGTTGTGAGTAGTCTCCCTTGGACCATGAGTCCATGACCAGTAGCTATGTGATGTTCTCCTCCCGTTCTTGTGCTTCACTAATTAGTCCTCGTGAGCTGCCCTACATGATCGAGGCACATATGTAATCCTTATGCTGTTGCTATGATGAGTTTGCTGGGATCCGATGGATTATGAGATTGTGTTCAGATTGTGCTTGAGTAATATATTTGATCTACCTCTTTTATATTTATGTTCATAAGTAATTCTTGCATGTTCTCCGTTGTTATTTATTGCTTTGGCCAAGTAATACGTAGTGACTCCAAGAGGGAACGTTATGCTTGATTGTGGGTTCATGCCCCTCGATGACTAGCTTGAGTGACAGAAACATGAGTCTAGGGGATGTGCTGTTGCCACAAGGGGGAAAACAACGGTGCTTGTGCCCGCGGGTGCAAGGATTGTTTACTTTACGCAAAGTTCTTTTAATGCAGTTGTCTGTTGCTTTGAGTTTACACTATGGGTGGGGCTCGCAACTTAATACCAGCGAGATGTTCTGGATAGATATCTCAAGGTGGATGATTAGTAGTAGATATTGATGGATTTCGGTCTACTTACTTTGGCGTACCGCCCATGCTTTGAACCTCAATCTTTCTTGCAATGTAGTCAGCATTGGTTTGCGTTCGTGGTCCTGTCAATTGCCCAGCTGTAATTCGTTTACCTCACATAGCTGTTTTATCGTCTTTTGGGAGAGATACATCACTATTGAACATCATGAGACTCCGGTCCATATTACCATCATTGATCACATCCGCTATTTACTTTTCGCTTTTATTTACTATTGCAAACATTATCTATCACTACTATCATTTGCGTTTAATCCTTTGTGAACTACAAGGCCGGAGGGATTGACAACCTCTCTGTACTCGTTGGGAGCAAAGTTATTTGTATCTGTGTGCAGGTCCACGTTGATTGCTAATATCTGGCGCCGTTAGCAGTTGACACCTACTTGTTGAACCTAGGAGTCTCTGGGGATTCGATCCTTGGCATCTTTGCTAAGGGAAAAACTTCCACAACACTGCATCTCACACCTTCCACTTGGGGTAACCAACGAGGGGTTAGAGGCCCATCAAGGAGTTTTTCTGGCGCCGTTGCCGGGGACTCCACTCTTCAGGATAGGGGAGTTGCATGCTATCTTTTACCTTTGCTTTTTAGTCTTGTTAGTTTACCTTTCAGTTTTTGCTTTAGTACCTTTTTATCGAAAATCACAAAAATAGTTATCTTGCTTGCTTGCTACTATGGTTCCACTGAGAACACCAAGTTGTGTGACTTCACTAGTCACAACAACGATGACTTTATCAGCACACCTATCACTACACCTGCCACTTCAGCACCTTCATATGAAATTAAACCTGCTTTACTGAACTTAGTCATGAAAGATCAATTCTCCGGTGCTGGAGATGATGCTGCTTTACACTTAAACAACTTTGTTGAACTTTGTGATATGCAAAAGTACCAAGAAATAGATGGTAATATTGTTAAGCTTAAGCTTTTTCCTTTCTCCTTGAGAGGAGGAGCTAAAATTTGGTTTCAGTCTTTGCCTAGAAATAGCATAGATTCATGGGACAAGTGCAAAGATGCTTTTATTGGAAAATACTATCCACCTGCTAAAATTATCCAACTTAGAAGTAACATAATGAATTTTAAACAATTGGATAATGAACACGTTGCCCAAGCTTGGGAACGTATGAAATCTCTTATCAAGAACTGCCCTACTCACGGTTTGACTACTTGGATGGTTATCCAAACTTTTTATGCAGGCTTGAACTTTACCACGCGGAACTTGTTAGATTCGGCCACGGGAGGAACTTTTATGTCAACTACACTTGGTGCTGCCACAAAGCTTCTCGATGAGATGATGACCAACTATTCCCAATGGCACACCGAACGCGCTCCAACAGGTAGGAAGGTAAACTCTGTCGAGGAGATTTCCTCCTTAAATGAAAAAGTTGACTTGATCATGTCTCTACTTTCGAAGCAATCCTCTGTTGATCCTCGTGATGTTCCTTTAAATTCTTTGATTGCTCAAGAACAAGTAGATGTGAATTTTATCTCTAGAAACAATTTTAACAACAATGCTTATAGGAGTAACTTTGGAAACAATCCTAGACCGTTCCCCCCTAATTCTTATGGGAACAACAATGCTTATCCTAGTACCAAGAACTCCACTACTGAACTAGAGATTATGCTTAAAGATTTCATCACTACCCAAAAAGCCTTTAATAAGAGTGTAGAAGAAAAACTACATAAACTAGATGATCTTTCTTTTAAGGTAGACCATTTAGCCAATGAGGTAAAATTGCTAAAAATTAAAAGTTCTCCTCTTGAGGAGAGGGAAGTCACTCCTATAAATGCTATTCAAGTGCAAATTAATGAAAACATTAGGATGATGGCTAAACTTAAAGAAAGATGGGCTAGAGAAAGGGAAGAAGAAGATAGAATTAAGAGCCTTCCTACCCACCACACTGTTGCTACTATCCAAGTTGTTGAGGATGTTCAAACTCTTAGCACCCAATGTACTCTTGGTCCCATTGGACCTATTAATGGTGATGCTATGACTATAGAAGCTACCAAACAAGTGAACCTAAAGGACACCACTACCACTTTACTTGATGCTCGTGACCTTGATTTTGATAATTGCACTCTTACCGAAGTTATTGATTTCCTTCACAAGATGTCTAGAGACCCCCGCACTAGCACGCTTAACCTTGCCTTCACGGAGCATATCACTAATGCTCTCATCAAAGCTAGGGAGGAGAAACTTAGAGTAGAAGCCTCCATACCTAGAAAGCTAGAAGATGGTTGGGATCCTATGATAAAAATTAAATTGAATGACTTCTCTTGTTATGCATTATGTGATGTTGGTGCTAGTACCTCTGTTATGCCCAAAAGAATATATGATATGCTTAAATTGAAACATTATGATTCTTGTTCTTTTGGTGTTCGTCTCATTGATTCTTCCATAAAGAAACCTTTGGGGAGGATCGACGATGTTCTTATTGTTGTTAATGATAATTATGTTCCCGTTGATTTTACTATTATGGATATTGAATGTGATCCTTCTTGTCCAATTATTTTGGGACGTCCCTTTTTACGCACCGTTGGTGCTATCATTGACATGAAAGAGGGTAATATAAAATTTCAGTTTCCTCTCAAGAAAGGGATGGAACACTTCCCTCGAAAGAAGATCAAGTTACCTTTTGAGTCCGTTGTACGGGCTAGCTATTCTTTTACTCTTGATAAAACTTGATCTATATGCATTATGCCTAGCTTAAAGGCATAAAAGAAAGCGCTTTTGGGAGGCAGCCCACATGAATAAATATTTTGCTTTTGTTGTGTCTTGATGTTGTTTACTACAGTAGCATCATCATTGTATCTTTGCTTTTCATATTTGTGCCAAGTATAGCCTCTGATTGCTAGAAAGTTCAAAAGTTGTGAGGTGCTGTCCAGGAAACAGATTCTGTCCTTGGATAGAAAAATTCGTATAAAATCACCAGATAATCTTTTTGGTCTTAATTTTTCCGACAGCGTTCTCTATATAATTGTATTTCGTGCGTCTGTTCTGAGTTTTTTGATTTGAGTTGCAGAAGTACCCCGAACAAATCATTTACTACCTGCTGTTCTGTTTTTCATAGATTCTGTCCTGTTTTGCCTTTCCTTCATTTTGCAAACCAAGAGCTTGCTTTTTCTTTGCAAAAACCTTTTGGCAATCTTGAGAAACAATAGAAATTCAAGAATATCTTTATTTCCAGCAAGGAACAATTATTTTATTAAGGGTACTAACCTCGTTAATCAGATTATGATGAGTTATGTATGAAGGGAGTTTTCAAGTGTGCAAGGGAAGATGAAAAAAGGATTCAGGAGTGTCAAGCGCTCAAGCTTGGGGATGCCCCCATGCACCCCCAAGAAATATTCAAGGAGACTCAAGCGTCTAAGCTTGGGGATGCCCCCGTGCATCCCCTTCTCCATCAACATTATCAGTTCGTCTTTCGTTCCGCTATATTTTTATCACTTCATGTGTTATGTGCTATGCTTGGAGCGTCTTGCTTTTAGTTTTCTTTTTAGCTTTTCATAACGAGTCGGAACTCAGCTTTCTTTATGTGGGAGAGAAACACGCTCCACTTCTACCTAGAACATAACATAGAATTTTCATGACTATCTTTGTTGTGTGTGTTCTTTGTCTTTTAATAGCTACTATCATGCTCTGCTCTTAGTATTCATGCTTATCTTTTTCAAAGAGCTTTTGTTTAGTTGGTTGCTTGAACTCTCTTTAATTATCATGCTTATCTTATTAAAAGAGTTTGCTTCCGTTGCATTGGTTGATATGTCTATGATAAAGATGCTACTTGCATAATGGTGCTTAGTAATTCATGTTTTCTTGTGGTTAGTCTCAAATAGCTGGGGGATTCCCAATGTGTTATTGGAGTACCAACTTGATTTGTTTGCCTATGATGTGGTATGGTTTAGTAATATCTTCCTTCGAGAATTTATTTTGATTGACTTGGCGTATGCTCACGCATATTTAAGACTGTAAAGAAAGTCTGTCAAGCCTTGATGATCTTTTATTTTTGAGTAGCGATATAACTACCATGCCTGATTCAATGTTGCTTTGTCGCTCTGCATGATTATGACCGTCATTGCTCTCTTAGTTGGTCGCTCCCAGTCTTTTGCTAACCTCCACATGTACTAAGCAAACTAACTTTGCAATACATAGCTCATGGGAAAGTAGCTTAAAAACTATTGTGGTAAAGAATATGTTGCCTATGTATCTTATTTCTTATAAGTTGCTTGCTGAGCGGTAACCATGTTTCTGGGGACGCCATCAACTGTCACACTATTGTTGAATATCATGTGAGTTGCTATGCATGTTCGTCTTGTCTGAAGTAAGGGTGATTTGCCATGGGTTGAATGGTTGAGTATGCATATTGTTAGAGAAGAACATTGGGCTGCCAACCAAAGCCATGTATCATGGTGGAAGTTTTAGCTTGGACATTAATCCTTGATCTCTTATGAGAATATGCTTATGCATTAAAGAGGAGTCCATTATCTATTTTCTATGTTGTCCCGGTATGGATGTCCTCAAGTTGAGATCTATCAAAAACGAGAAATCAAATGCGATTTATCTCCTTGGACCTTTGTACAGGTGGCATAGAGGTACCCCTTTGTGACACTTGGTTGAAACATATGTAATGCAATGATAACCCATGGAAATCCGAGCTAATTAGGACAAGGTGCGAGCACTATTGGTATTCGATGCATGAGGCTTGCAACTTATAGGATGTCTTATGCATGACACATATGAAGTACTACTACCGTTGACAAAATTGCTTCTATGTTTTCAAAATAAAAAGCTCTAGCACTTAACCATTATTTTACTTTTATGTTGAGTCTCCACCTTCTTTCTTCAAGCACCAACTACTGAGAGCATGATTGTCATTCTGAGTGTAATGTGCATTGTCCCAAAGTAGCATTGTCTTTTGCATGATTGTGATATCGTTTATTTTGAAATCATTGTATCTAGTCATCACTTAAACCTTGAAGGTGCCCCTGCATTTATGTTTTGCTTCACTAAATGGGCAAGCTAGATATCACTTTATCATATTTGCACATCATGTTCATTGCAAATCTTTTTGATGTTTCAGTTTCATGTTGTAAAACTTTCAGTCATTTGTGATTTTCTCATGAGGCAACTTAATTACTGTAGATTCATTGTCTCAGTAAGCTTTTGTCATATGACTATAAAAAGTCCTATATGGTTAATAGCATGTCACCACAGAAATTATTCTTGTTATCATTTACCTACTCGAGGACGAGCAGGAATTAAGCTTGGGGATGTTGATACGTCCAAAACGTATCTATAATTTCTGCTTGCTCCATGCCACTTTTGGGTGATATTGCTATGATATTTATACACTTCCACACACTTTTGATCATATTTGTACTAACCTACTAATCCAGTGCACCCCAGTGCCAGTTTCTGTTTTTGGCTGTTTTTGTATTTCAGGTTTTCACATTACGAGAACTGCCAGGAAAAATCCAGAAAAAATATATAAAAAATCAGCGTTCCAGAACCAACCTTGCGCCCGAAGAACAGCCGGGGGGGGCCACCAGGGCTCCAGGCGCCCTGGCGGCGCCCCCCCCCCCCCCCGGGCCGCGCCGGGGGGGCGCCTGGGCCCCCCGAGCCCCGTCTGGTGCCCCCCTTTGGCATATATTTAGAGCGTCCTTCGAAACCCTCGGGACGGAAACTCTTTTTCGCGATCTCATCTCTGTTCCGCCGCCGCCGCCGCTTCCAAGATCGGGAGCACCAGGAGAACTCTTCCCGGCACCCTGCCGGAGGGGAGGATCACCACCGGGAGCTTCTCCACCACCATGGACGCCTCCCGGATGAGTTGTGAGTAGTCTCCCTTGGACCATGAGTCCATGACCAGTAGCTATGTGATGTTCTCCTCCCGTTCTTGTGCTTCACTAATTAGTCCTCGTGAGCTGCCCTACATGATCGAGGCACATATGTAATCCTTATGTTGTTGCTATGATGAGTTTGCTGGGATCCGATGGATTATGAGATTATGTTCAGATTGTGCTTGAGTAATATATTTGATCTACCTCTTTTATATTTATGTTCATAAGTAATTCTTGCATGTTCTCCGTTGTTATTTATTGCTTTGGCCAAGTAATATGTAGTGACTCCAAGAGGGAACGTTATGCTTGATTGTGGGTTCATGCCCCTCGATGACTAGCTTGAGTGACAGAAACATGAGTCTAGGGGATGTGTTGTTTCCACAAGGGGGAAAACAATGGTGCTTGTGCCCGCGGGTGCAAGGATTGTTTACTTTACGCAAAGTTCTTTTAATGCAGTTGTGTGTTGCTTTGAGTTTACACTATGGGTGGGGCTCGCAACTTAATACCAGCGAGATGTTCTGGATAGATATCTCAAGGTGGATGATTAGTAGTAGATATTGATGGATTTCGGTCTACTTACTTTGGCATACCGCCCATGCTTTGAACCTCAACCTTTCTTGCAATGTAGTCAGCACTGGTTTGCGTTCGTGGTCCTGTCAATTGCCCAGCTGTAATTCGTTTACCTCACATAGCTGTTTTATCGTCTTTTGGGAGAGATACATCACTAGTGAACATCATGTGACTCCGGTCCATATTACCATCATTGATCACATCCGCTATTTACTTTTCGCTTTTATTTACTATTGCAAACATTATCTATCACTACTATCATTTGCGTTTAATCCTTTGTGAACTACAAGGCCGGAGGGATTGACAACCTCTCTGTACTCGTTGGGAGCAAAGTTATTTGTATCTGTGTGCAGGTCCACGTTGATTGCTAATATCTGGCGCCGTTAGCAGTTGACACCTACTTGTTGAACCTAGGAGTCTCTGGGGATTCGATCCTTGGCATCTTTGCTAAGGGAAAAACTTCCACAACACTGCATCTCACACCTTCCACTTGGGGTAACCAACGAGGGGTTAGAGGCCCATCAGCGCCCCCCCTGCCTCGAGGCTGGCCCACACGGCCCCCGGTGCCCTCCTTCTTCCTATATATACCTACGTACCCCAGAAACTCCATACGCAGAGAGAAAACCCTAATTCCACCGTCGTAGCTTCTGTTCCCGTGGAGATCCCATCTTGGAGCCTGTTCCGGGAGGGGGATCCATCACGGAGGCCTTCATCATCATCATCATCGCCCTTACCATGAGTTGTGAGTAGTTTACCACAGACCTTCGGGTCCATAGCTAGTATCTAGATGGCTTCTTCTCTCTCTCTGGATCTCAATACAAAGTTCTCCTCAGTCTTCGAGGAGTCTATTTGATGTAATCTCTTTTTGCGGTGTGTTTGTCGAGATCCGATGAATTGTGACTTTATGATCAAGGTTATCTATGAAATATATTTGGTTCTTCTCTGAACTTTTTATGTGTGCTCATAATATCCTTGCAAGTCTCTTCGAATAATTGGTTTGGTTTGGCCATCTAGATCTATAGTTCTTGCAATGGGAGAAGTGCTTGGCTTTGGGTTCAATCTTGCGGTGTCCTTTCCCAGTGATAGTAGGGGCAGCAAGGCATGTATTGTATTGTTGCCATCGAGGATAAAAAGATGGGGTTTTCATCCTATTGCTTGAGTTTATCCCTCTACATCATGTCATCTTGCTTAAGGCGTTACTCTATTCGTATGAACTCAATACACTAGATGCATGCTGGATAGCGGTCGATGTGTGGAGTAATAGTAGTAGATGCAGAATCGTTTTGGTCTACTTGTCTCGGACGTGATGCCTATATACAATGATCATGCCTAGATAGTCTCATAATTATTCGTTTTTCTATCAATTGCTCGACAGTAATTTGTTTACCCATCGTAGAATACCACTATCATGAGAGAAGCCACTAGAGAAAACTATGGCCCCCGGGTCTATTCTCAACATATCAATCTACATCTACTTTACTTTTCTTGCTTTTATTTGCTGTTTTATTAAACCAAAAATACCAAAAATAAAATTATCATCTCTATCATATCTCACTCTCGTAAGTGACCGTAAAGGGATTGACAACCCCTTATCGAAAACTGAGGGACTGGTGCGAGGGACTGGTGCGTGGTCTCCTACTGGATTGATACCTTGGTTCTCAAAAACTGAGGGAAATACTTACGCTACTGTGTTGCATCTCCCTTTCCTCTTAGAGGGAATACAATGCAAGCTCAAGAGGTAGCAAGAAGAATTTATGGCGTCGTTGCCGGGGAGGCTTACGCAAAAGTCATATACCAAGTACCTATCACAAACCCTTATCCTTCGCATTACATTTATTTGCCTCTCGTTTTCCTCTCCCCCACTTCACCATTGCCGTTTTATTCGCCCTTCTTCCGCCGTGTGTTTTTCGTTCGCTTGCCTCTTGTTTGCTTGTGTGTGTTGGATTGCTTGCTTGTCACTATGGCTCAGAACAATACCAAATTGTGTGACTTTTCCAATACCAACAACAATGATTTTATTAGCACTCCGATTGCTCCTATTACCGATGCTAAATCTTGTGAGATCAATGCTGCTTTATTGATTCTTGTCATGAAAGATCAATTCTCCGGCCTTCCTAGTGAAGATGTCGCTACCCATCTAAACAACTTTGTTGATTTGTGTGATATGCAAAAGAAAAGGGATACGGATAACGATATTGTTAAATTGAAGTTATTTCCATTTTCACTTAGAGATCGTGCTAAAACTTGGTTTTCCTCTTTGCCTAGAAATAGTATTGATTCGTGGAATAAGTGCAAAGATGCTTTTATCTCTAAGTATTTCCCTCCTGCTAAGATCATCTCTCTTAGAAACAATATTATGAATTTTAAGCAACTAGATCATGAGCATGTTGCACAAGCTTGGGAGAGAATGAAATTGATGATACATAATTGCCCTACACATGGTTTGAATCTATGGATGATTATTCAGAACTTTTATGCTGGCTTGAATTTTGCTTCTAGAAATCTTTTAGATTCGGCCGCCGAAGGCACTTTCATGGAAACTACCTTAGGAGAAGCTACCAAACTCCTAGATAATATTATGGTTAATTATTCTCAATGGCACACCGAAAGATCTACTAGTAAAAAAGTGCATGCTATCGAAGAAATTAGTGTTTTGAGTCGAAAGATGGATGAATTTATGAAATTGTTTGCTACCAAGAGTGTTTTTTCTGATCCTAATGATATGCCTTTGTCCACTTTGATTGAGAATAACAATGAATCTTTGGATGTGAATTTTGTTCGTAGGAATAATTTTGGTAACAATGCTTATAGAGGTGATTTTAATCATAGGCCTTTTCCTAGTAATTCCTCTAATAATTTGGTAATTCCAACAACAACTCTTATGAAAAAATGCCTTCTAAATTTGAAACTAGTGTTAAGTAATTTATGATCTCGCAAAAGAATTTTAATGCTATGCTTGAAGAGAAATTGCTTAAAGTTGGTGAATTGGCTAGAAGTGTGGATAGAATTACTCTTGATGTTGATTCTTTGAAACTTAGATCTATCCCACCTAAGCATGATATCAATGAGTCTCTCAAAGCCATGAGAATTTCCATTGATGAATGCAAAGAAAGAACCGCTAGAATGCGTGCTAAAAGAGAAGATTATATTAAATCGTGTTCTTCTAGTTATCGTGAAAATAAAGATGAAGATCTGAAAGTTATTGATGTGCCTCCTATTAGATCCTTGTTTGCTAGTATTAATTTTGATGAGAATAGGATTGGAGATGATTCTGCTTTAAGGTGTCGCAATAATTCGGAGTTTTAGATCTTGATGCTAAAATTGCTAAAAGTGGGATTGAAGAGATTAAAACTTGGCATAATGATGAACCCACTACTTTGGATTTCAAGGGATTCAATTATGATAACTGCTCTTTGATTGATTGTATTTCTTTGTTACAATCCGTGCTAAATTCTCTGCATGCTTATAGTCAAAATAAAGCTTTCACTAAACATATAGTTGATGCTTTGATGCAATTTTATGAAGAAAAACTTGAGTTGGAAGTTTCTATACCTAGAAAGATTTATGATGAATGGGAACCTACTATAAAAATAAAAGTAAAAGATCATGAATGCTATGCTTCGTGTGATTTGGGTGCAAGTGTCTCCACTATCCCAAAAACTTTGTGTGATTTGCTAGGTTTCCATGAGCTTGATGATTGTTCTTTAAATTTGCATCTTGCGGATTCCACTATTAAGAAACCTATGGGAAGAATTAATGATGTTCTTATTGTTGCCAATAGTAATTATGTGCCCGTAGATTTCATTGTTCTTGATATAGATTGCAATCCTTCATGTCCTATTATTCTTGGTAGACCTTTCTTTAGAACGATTGGTGCAATTATTGATATGAAGGAAGGAAATATTATATTCCAATTTCTGTTAAGGAGGGCATGGAACACTTTCCTAGAAAGAAAATCAAATTACCATATGAATCTATCATGAGAGCCACTTATGGATTGCCTTCCAAGGATGGCAATATCTAGATCTATCTTGTATCGTGCCTAGCTAGGGGCGTAAATCGATAGCGCTTGTCGGGAGGCAACCCAATTTTATGTTTTTTTTGCTTTTTTGCTGTTAGGGAATAAATGTTGCATCTAGCCTTTGATTAGATGTGTTTTCATGTTTTGTTTAGTGTTTGTGCCAAGTAGAACCTTTGGTAGGACTTGTGTGAAGTTTATTTGATCTTGTTGTGAAAAACAGAATCGTTAGCGCTCGCTAAAGTAGTCTTCAGATTTTACTGGAGCGTGCTTTTTAGTTGATTCTTTTTGATGATGATTGGTAGACAAATTGCGCAAATTTACAAATTTAGTTTGAATTTTTTGAAGTTCCAGAAGTAGGCGAACCCAGCAGATTACTACAGACTGTTCTGTTTTTCACAGATTCTGTTTTTCGTGTGTTGTTTGCTTATTCCGATGCATCTATGAGTAATATTGGAGGATATAAATCATAGAAAACTTGGAGTACAGTAGGTTTAACACCAATATAAACAATGAATGAATTCCTTGCTGTACCTTTCAGTGGTGGTTTGCTTTCTCTTACTAACGGAGCTCACGAGAATTTTTGTCTAAGTTTTGTGTTGTGAAGTTTTCAAGTTTTGAGTATTGCTTTGATGGACTATGGAACAAGGAGTAGTAAAGGCCCAAGCTTGGGGATGCCCATGGAACCCCAAGTAAAATCAAGATAATCAAAAGCCTAAGCTTGGGGATGCCCCGGGAAGGCATCCCCTCTTTCGTCTTCATCCATCGGTAACTATACTTGAAGCTATATTTTTATTCGCAACATGCTATGTGTTTTGCTTGGAGCGTCTTGTATAATTTGAGTCTTTGCTTGTTAGTTTGCCAAAACCATCCTTGCTGGACACACCTATTTGAGAGAGTTAAATATGGCCAAGAAATTATTAGAACACTCTATGTGCTTCACTTATATCTTTTAAGTTGAATAGTTTTTGCTCTAGTGCTTCACTTATATCTTTTAGAGCATGGCGGTGGTTATATTTTGTAGAAATTGTTGAACTCTCATGCTTCACTTATATCTATTTGTGAGTCTATTAAAACAGCATGGTAAAGTGTTTAGGCTAAAGAAACTAGTCTTCACATGATAAACATCCAATGTCAATGTAGTAAAAATTTCACACCAAGTGCATTGAATAGAATGAGATGTTGGATGCTTGATAATTGTTTTGAGACATGAGGATAGTGATATTAGAGTCATGCTAGTGGAGTTATTATGAAATTGAAGAATACTTGTAAGGTTAGTGATTCCCGTATCATGCACGTATGGTGAACCGCTATGTGACGAAGTTAGAGCATGAGGTATTTGTAGAGTGCCAACCTTTGTGTGGAGGTCGGGGGCGCGCGATGGTTAACTCCTACCAACCTCCCCCCTAGGAGCATGCGTTGATTACTTTGTTTTTGATGACTCGTAGATTTTTGCAATAAGTATATGAGTTCTTATGACTAATGTTGAGTCCATGGATTATACACACTCTCACCTTTCCACCATTGCTAGCCTCTCTTGTACCGCGCAACTTTCCCCGGTACCATAAACCCGCTATATATCCTTCCTCAATACAGCCACCATATTGTTCCTCAAAACAGCCACCATACCTACCTATCATGGCATTTCCATAGTCGTTCCAAGATACATTGCCATGCAACTTTCCACCGTTCCGTCCATATGACACGCATCATATTGTCATAGTGCCATGCATGATCATGTAGTTGACATCGTAGTTGTGGCAAAGCCACCATGCATAATTTTTCATATATGTCGCTCTTGATTCATTGCTTATGCTGGTACACCGCCGGAGGCATTCATGTAGAGTCATACTTGTTGTAGTATCGAGTTGTAATTTCAAGTTGTAACAAAAAGTGTGATAATCTTCATTATTATAGCATTGTCCCGTGTGAGGAAAGGCCAATAAAAAAAGAAAAAGGCCCAAAGAAATGTAGAGAGGGGCAAATAAAAAAAGAGAAAATCCCCTCCAAAAAATGAGAGAAAAGAGAGAAGGGACAATGCTACTATCTTTTTCCACACTTGTGCTTCAAAGTAGCACCATGATCTTCACTGTAGAGAGTCTCATGATTAGTCACTTTCATATACTAGTGGGAATTTTCATTATAGAACTTGGCTTGTATATTCCAACGATGGGCTTCCTCAAATGCCCTAGGTCTTCATAGCAAGCAAGTTGGATGCACACCCACTAGTTTCTTTCATTATAGAACATCTTGGAGGCACCCCACACCCTGATGATAATCTTGTCTCAAACGTATCTACTTTTCCAAACACTTTTGATATTGTTTTGACCTCATTCTTGCATGATTTGAACTAAACTAACCCGGACTGGCGCTGTTTTCAGCAGAGCTGCCTGTATGGTTTTATTGTGTGCAGGAAAACGGATTTTTAGGTATCTCATAAAAATCCACGAAAAATCACAGAAAATCCACGCACCCGAAGGAACCCGGAGCCAGAAGAGGGACCAGGGGGGCCAGGGGGGCCCCAGGCGCCCTGGTGGCGCGGCCCAGCCCCTGGCCGCACCGGGGGGTCGCCTGGGTGGGCCCCACCTCCCCTGGTGCCCTACTTTGACTCGTATTTTAGCCCCCGACGAAAAAATCCCAGATCAGAAGTTCTTTTCCCAGTTTTCGTCGCGGAGCCACCGCCACCCTCTGTTCTTCTTCGGGAGGGCTAATCTGGAGGCTGAATTGGCCTCCGGAGAGGGGAGATCGTCGCCATCGTCATCATCATCACCACTCCATCATCCCTCCATGACTTCTCCTTCCATGTGTGAGTAATCCCCTGCTGTAGGCGAAGGGGATGGTAGGGATTGGATGAGTTAGATCATGTAATAGTTTGTCAGATCGTTGGGGGCATGTTGCCTATCATCTACTATGGTGTTTATCATCTTTGCTTTAACTTGTTATTCTTAATGCTTGACACTTAGGGCCCGAGTGCCATGATTTCAGATCTGAACCATATGTGTTTGCATGAATATATTTGTGTTCTTGATCCTATCTATGAGTTGTTTGCACCTATTACGGTTCGGAACCGGCGATCCCAAAAGTGACAGCTTGGGACACCAAAGGGGATGGTCCGTAGTTTGAGGATTACATGTATCCATTGAGTTCATTGCTTTGTTCCGGTGCTCTTTGACAGGAGCACCTTAATCTCCATAAGTTCCTTTTGGCCCCGTTCGTAGCGGGATGGTAGGACAAAAGATGTTGTGCAAGTTCTTATTGCAAGCACGTACAACTACCTACGGGATACATGCCTAATGTTTGATATTTGCCTAGATGATCATTACTTTTCCGTGTGCCGTGCCCCAAGTTAGAATCATGATATATCTCATCCATGCAGCGCCCAACCATCCGTCTCCCTAGCCTACAGTGTTTTAAATCCTGCTTGTCACTAGTTGCTACTTTTGCTATTTACCTTTACTATTTACTTTTGCTGTTTACTTTTACTATCACTATCATCACTATCATATCACTGTTACCACTTATCTTTTGTTGCAAGTAAGTATATTTCAGGTGCGGTTGAATTGACAACTCAACTGTCAAAGCTTATAAATACTCTTTGGCTCCCCGTGTGTCGAATCAATAAATTGGGTTATTCTTACCCGCGAAGACTATCTCGATCCCTTACGGTTGAGGGTTATCAGTAGTTGTCATGCTTGCCAAAGGTTACAGGTAGGCGAACTTGTCCCACAGGAGTGGTGGAGCCATCAGTCACTCCGGAGAAGGGCTTGGTAGGCAGTAATTGTTCGTAGGGTACTTGGAGGCTGTCAAATATCTCGATGGACAGGACATTAAGCCCTGCGCCACCGTCAATGAGGCTCTTGGTAACTTGGACGTTGCTGATGACGGGAGAGCAAAGCATCGGGAGGGCGCCAGCCGTAGCTGCGCATTTGAGCTGGTCTGCCGAACTGGAGGTGATGGGGCACCTGGACCACATGAGCGGGCGGGTGGCCTCGAGCTTGGGGAGAGTCGTGTTTACTTCACGGGCGAACTGCTTGAAGAGGCGCTGAGAAGCCGGGGCATGTGCTCCGCCCAAGATGCAAGCGATGGCACGCGGCTCCTGGAAGCCCCCAGCCCCCTCGTCCTGGTCGTCGTTCCTCCTTGGTGGTGGCAGAGGTGGTAGGCCGGCCCTGCCCTGAGGACGGTCCTCTCGGGGTTGATCCCTCCAGGCGTCCTTGCGGGGCTGGCCGCACCAACGGTCCTCCTGAGGCTGATCACGCCACTCCTGTCAGGGTCCACGGTCGTCCCAGTGTCCTTTGATCCGACCTCCCCCGCGGTCGTAGCCACGGCTGCTGCGCTTGGGGCGTTGGATGACGCGTCCTTCGCGGAGAGCCCTGAGCTCTTGACAATCATGGGTGTTGTGGTTGTGCATGTTGTGGAAGGTGCAAAATGCCCGGCCGTTCTTGGGTGGCTCTGGGTAGTCGCGGTCCCGCTTCATCTCTGGTTCAGCTGCAAGCATTGTCGCTCCCTTGCGCTTTACGTCCTTGCCCTTAGCCTTCTTGTCTTCGGTTTCAGCAGCGGGGAGCTCGACAAGCGAGAGACGCCCCTCCTCTGCCCTGGCGCACTTGGTTGCGAGGTTGAACAGCTCCAAGGACGTGCACAGATCTTCATGGATGGCGAGCTCTTGTTTCATCTTGACGTTGCGGACACCATCCGAGAATGCCAAAATGATGGCCTCGTCCGTGACCTTGGGGATCTTGACGCGGACACTGTTGAAGCACTGGATAAACTTCTGCAGGGTTTCTCCTGGTTGTTGCTTGATACGCCGCAGGTCGCCCGCGGCCGGGGGACGATCTCGAGTGCCCTGGAAGTTGGCGATGAACCGGTCGCACATCTCGCTCCAGGTGGAGATCGATCCCGCGGGCAGGTTCAAGAGCCATGAGCACGCGCCATCCTTGAGGGCCATGGGGAACCAGTTCGCCATGATCTTCTCGTTGCCTCCGGACGCCTTGATGTTCAGCTTGTAGAGCTGTAGGAACTCCGCAGGGTCGGGGTGCCATCGTAGCGTGGAGGCAGGTCGGGCTTGAACTTCCCAGGCCAGTTGACATTGCGCAGCTCGGGAGCAAGGGCCTTGCAGCCTGCTGTCGACACCGGTGCTTGCTGGGGTGGTGGGACTTGGTCATGGTCTTCGCATGCCACCGCGGCGGGGGGCGCGCGGTCTCGACGCTGTGGTGGAGGGAGCGCGGGTGCTCCGCCACAGGGCCGCTGGATCTCCTGGCAGCTTCCTTCCTCGCGCGTTGGCACCGCGCGTGGGCGGTCACGCCACGGGGCCAGACGCCGTGGGTCTTGGACGATACCTTGACGCTGGGGTATCAGTGGATCTTCTCGGGCCTTGTCGTCCTCGTGGGGAGGCGGACGAGGCAGGGAAAGGGACGGCGCCGGAGAGCCCCCAGCGGCATTGACGAGCTCGGCGATGCGGTCGAGCCACTCTTCGTAGAAATCATCGACGGGGCGGTAGCATAGGAGCTCTCGCGCCATGAGCAACGCAGCGTGCGCATCCGCGGGTCCGCGGCAAGCATGGGATGAAGAGATCGCCAGAGTTAGCGACGGGGTAGCGGTGCGTCCATCGTGCCGCACGGATGGGTGTAGAGACGGTGCCTGATGTTCTTGCCGCGCCGGACCGGTGGCGGCGTTGGTAGCAGGCGATGGAGAATGACGGGGTGGTCCGTCGGCAGGAGCGGTCTGAGCGACGCGAGCGGCAAGGGCAGCCCACCGCTCAGCACGGGCTCTGCGAGCGTCGGCCATGGACTGCTGGAACGATGGAGCACTGAACGACAGAAGGGAAGTCTCAGCGCACCCTTACCTGGCGCGTCAAATGTTGGATCTAGGGTTCCGACAAAACCCTTAAGGTTCGAACTCTGGGGTGCGCACAAAGATCTCTCCTTCCGCCCTAGCCCTTCTACTCGACAGTTCTAGGCCTAGCTTGTCAGATCCGATGAACAAGAGACACAAGATTTATACTAGTTCGGGCCACCGTTGTGGTGTAACACCCTAATCCAGTGTGTGGTGGTGGATTGCCTTGTAGGCAGAGGGAGAACTAGTACATGGATGAACTGCCTCCCGGGGAGAGGTGTTCTTGAGCTCGGGTGAGCTTGAGGTGTGTGATACGTCTCCAACGTATCTATAAATTTTTATTGTTCCATGTTATTATTTATGATGTTTTGGATGTTTAATGGGCTCTGTTATACACTTTTATATTATTTTTGGGACTAACCTATTAACCCAAAGGCCCAGTCCAGATTGCTGTTTTTTGCCTATTTCAGGGTTTTACAGAAAAGGAATATCAAACGGAGTCCAAATGGAATGAAACTTCGGGGGAGATATTTTTGGACCAAAATACACACGGGAGACTTGATAACCACGGAGTAGGGCACACGTGGCGTCCATGAGGGTGGGGGACGTGCCCCCTGCCTCGTCGGCCCCACGTCTGGCCCCCGGTGCCCTCCTTCTTCCTATATATATCTACATACCCCGAAACCATCAGAACAACAGAGAAAACCCTAGTTCCACCACCGCAACCTTCTGTTCCCGTGAGATCCCATCTTGGGGCCTGTTTCGGTGCTCCGCCGGAGGGGGGATCTTCCACGGAGTGCTTCTACATCATCATCATCGCCTCACCATGAGTTGTGAGTAGTTTACCACAGACCTTCGAGTCCGTAGCTAGTATCTAGATGGATTCTTCTGTCTCTCTGGATCTCAATACCAAGTTCTCCTCGGTCTTCGAGGAGATCTATTTGATGTAATCTCTTTTTGTGGTGTGTTTGTCGAGATACGATGAATTGTGGGTTTATGATCAAGATTATCTTTGAGAAATATTTGGTTCTTTCCTGAACTCTTTATGTATGATTATAATATCCTTGCAAGTCTCTTCGAATTATTGGTTTGGTTTGGCCTACTAGATGTGTAGTTCTTGCAATGGGAGAAGTGCTTGGCTTTGGGTTCAATCTTGCGGTGTCCTTTCCCAGTAACAGTAGGGGCAGCAAGGCACGTATTGTATTGTTGCCATCGAGGATAAAAAGATGGGGTTTATATCACTATGTTTGAGTTTATCCCTCTACATCATGTCATCTTGTTTAAGGCATTACTCTGTTCTTATGAACTTAATACTCTAGATGCATGCTGGATAGCGGTCGATGTGTGGAGTAATAGTAGTAGATGCAGAATCGTTTCGGTCTACTTGTCTCGGACGTGATGCCTATATATAATGATCATGCCTAGATAATCTCATAATTATTCGCTTTTATATCAATTGCTCGACAGTAATTTGTTTACCCGCCGTAGAATATCGCTATCATGGGAGAAGCCACTAGAGAAAACTATGGCCCCCGGGTCTATTCTCAACATATCAATCTACAATCTACTTTACTTTTCCGTTTTTACTTTCTATACTTATATCCAAAACTACCAAAAATATCAAACTATCATCTCTATCAGATCTCACCTTCGTAAGTGACCGTAAAGGGGTTGACAACCCCTTATCGTGTTGGCTGCGAAGTTCTTATTTGTTTGTGCAAGTGCGAGGGACTCGTGTGTGGTATCCTACTGGATTGATACCTTGGTTCTCAAAAACTGAGGGAAATACTTACGCTACTGTGCTGCATCACCCTTTCCTCTTTGAGGGAATACAACGCAAGCTCAAGAAGTAGCCAGAAGAATTTCTGGCGCCGTTGCCGGGGAGGCTTACGCAAAAGTCATATACCAAATACCTATCACAAACCCTTATCCTTCGCATTACATTTATTTGCCTCTCGTTTTCCTCTCCCCCACATCACCCTTGCCGTTTTATTTGCTCTTCTTCTATTGTGTGTTTATCATTCGCTTGCTTCTTGTTTGCTTGTGTGTTGGATTGCTTGCTTGTCACTATGGCTCTCCCTATCAGTGTTGACCCTCACCTCAAGAGGCTGGAGGAGATCGAAAACAATGTTAGACATTTTATGTCTGTGCAATTTGAGCACAATGATTTCTTCAGAAATGAGCTTAAAGAACAGATTTTTTTTATGGAATATATGAATAAAGACCTTGATGATATGTCTAAAGAATTTATGGTTTGAAATCTTAGTTTGCTCATCTTGAGAACTTAATAGCCCAAATTTCGGATAAACGGTCCACCTTAGTTAATAAGATGGCTGCTAAACCGGAAGAGCATGAAAATAAAGTTGAAGATCTAAAAGTTATTGACGTGTCTCCTATTAGATCCTTGTTTTCTAGTGTGAATCTTGATAAAGATGGGATTGGAAATGAGTCTACTTTAATTAAAAGGTGTCCCAATGATTCAGAGTTTTTAGCCCTTTATGCTAAAATTGTTAAAAGTGGGAGTGAAGAGATTAAAACTTTGCATAGTGATTAACCCACTACTTTGGATTTCAAGGGATTCAATCATGATAATTGCTCATTGATTGATTGTATTTCCTTGTTGCAATCCGTACTAAACTCTCCGCATGCTTATAGTCATAATAAAGCTTTTACCAAACACATAGTTGATGCTTTGATGCAATCTTATGAAGAAAAACTTGAATTAGAAGTTTCTATCCCTAGAAAGCTTTATGATGAGTGGGAACCTACTATTAAAATAAAAATAAAATATCATGAATGCTTTGCTTTGTGTGATTTGGGTGCAAGTGTTTCCACTATCCCAAAAACTTTGTGTGATTTGCTTGGTTTCCATGAGCTTGATGATTGTTCTTTAAATTTGCATCTTGCGGATTCCACTATTAAGAAACCTATGGGAAGGATTAATGATGTTCTTATTGTTGCCAATAGGAATTATGTGCCCGTAGATTTCATTGTTCTTGATATAGATTGCAATCCTTCATGTCCTATTATTCTTGTTAGACCTTTCCTTAGAACAATTGGTGCAATTATTGACATGAAGGAAGGAAATATTAGATTCCAATTTCCGTTAAGGAAAGGCATGGAACACTTTCCTAAAAAGAAAATTAAACTACCATATGAATCTATTATGAGAGCCACTTATGGATTGCCTTCCAAAGATGGCAATACGTAGATCTATCTATGTATCGTGCCTAGCTAGGGGCGTAAAACAATAGCGCTTGTTGGGAGGCAAACCAATTTTATATTGTTTTGTTTTTGCTTATGTTTGGGAATAAATATTGCATCTAGATTATGTTTAGATGTGGTTTTGTGTTTTAATTAGTGTTTGTGCCAAGTAGAACCTTTGGGAAGACTTGTGTGAAGTTTATATGATCTTGCTGTGAAAAACAGAATCGTTAACGCTCGCTAGAATGGTCACCTGATTTTACTGGAGTGTGCTATTTAGTTGATTCTTTTTGCAGATGATTAATAGACAAATTACCCACGTTTACCAATTTATTTAAAAAAAAATTGAGTTACAGAAGTATGCGAAAGTTACTGATTGCTACAGACTATTCTATTTTTGACAGATTCTGTTTTTCGTGTGTTGTTTGCTTATTTCAATGCATCAATGAGTAGTATTGGAGGATATGAATCATAGAAAAGTTGGAATACAGTAGGTTTAACACAAATATAAACAAAGAATGAATTCATTACAGTACCTTTGAGTAGTGGTTTGTTTTCTTATACTAACGGAGCTCACAAGATTTTTTTGTCTAAGTTTTGTGTTGTGAAGTTTTCAAGTTTTGAGTCTTGCTTTGATGGACTATGGACAAAGAGTGGCAAGAGCCTAAGCTTGGGGATGCCCAAGGCACCCCAAGGTAAAATTCAAGGACAACCAAAAGCCTAAGCTTGGGGATGCCCCGGGAAGGCATCCCCTCTTTCGTCTTCATCTATCGGTAACTATACTCGGAGCTATATTTTTATTCACCACATGATATGTGTTTTACTTGGAATGTCATGTATAATTTGAGTCTTTGCTTGTTAGTTTGCCAAAATTATCCTTGCTGGACACACCTTTTTGAGGGAGATAAATATGGCCTAGGAATTGATAGAACACTATATGTGCTTCACTTATATCTTTTGAGTGGAATAGTTTTTGCTCTAGTGCTTTACTTATATCTTTTAGAGCACGGTGGTAATTTTATTTTGAAGAAATTGTTGATCTCTCATGCTTCACTTATATCTTTTAGACAGTCTATTAAAACAGCATGGTAATGTGATTTGGCTATAAAATTAGCCTTCACATGATAGACATCCAAGACCAATGTAGTAAAAACTTTCACACTAAGTGCATTGAATATGATTAGAAGTTGGATACTTGATAATTGTTTTGAGATATGAGGATAGTGATATTAGAGTCATGCTAGTGGAGTTATTATGAAATTGATAAATACTTGTGTTAAGGTTAGTGATTCCCGTAGCATGCACGTATGGTGAACCGCTATGTGACGAAGTTAGAGCATGAGGTATTTGTAAAGTGTCAACCCTTGTGTGGAGGTCGGGGGCGCGCGATGGTTAACTCCTACCAACCTCCCCCCTAGGAGCATGCGTTGATTGCTTTGTTTTGATGACTCGTAAATTTTTGCAATAAGTATATGAGTTCTTTTGACTAATGTTGAGTCCATGGATATTACGCATTCTCGCCCTTCCACCATTGCTAGCCTCTCTTGTACCGCGCAACTTTCGCCGGTACCATACACCCACTATATATCCTTCCTCAAAACAGCCACCATATATCTTCCTCAAAACAGCCACCATACCTACCTATCATGGCATTTCCATAGCCATTTCGAGATATATTGCCATGCAACTTTCCACCGTTCCATTCATATGACACGCTTCATATTGTCATATTGCCATGCATGATCATGTAGTTGACATCGTATTTCTGGCAAAGCCACCATGCATAATTTTTCATACATATCACTTTTGATTCATTGCACATCCCGGTACACCGACGGAGGCATTCATATAGAGTCATACTTTGTTCTAGTATCGAGTTGTAATTCAATGAAAGTGTGATGATCATCATTACTAGAGCATTGTCCCAAGTGAGGAAAGGCTAAATAAAGAAAGCCCCTCCAAAAGAAAAAAAGAAGAAGGAAAGGCCAAAGAGAAAAGAAAGGCCCAAAAAAAGAAAAAATGGGACAATTGCTACTATCTTTTTCCACACTTGTGCTTCAAAGTAGCACCATGTTCTTCATGATAGAGAGTCTCATGTTTAGTCACTTTCATATACTAATGGGAATTTTCATTATAGAACTTGGCTTGTATATTCCAACGATGGGCTTCCTCAAATGCCCTAGGTCTTCATGAGCAAGCAAGTTGGATGCACACCCACTTAGTTTCTTTTGTTCAGCTTTCATACATTTTTAGCTCTAGTGCATCCGTTGCATGGCAATTCCTACTCACTCACATTGATATCTATTGATGGGCATCTCCGTAGCCCGTTAATACGCCTAGTCGATGTGAGACTATCTCCCTCCTTTTTGTCTTCTCCACAACCACCACTCTATTCCACCCATAGTGCTATGTCCATGGCTCACGCTCATGTATTGCGTGAAAGTTGGAAGGTTTGAAAGAATTGAGTACGAAAACAAGTGCTTGGCTGAAACCGGGGTTGTGCATGATATGAGTATTTTGTGTGATGAAGAGGGACCATAGCCAGACTATATGATTTTGTAGGGATAACTTTCTTTAGCCATAGTATTTTGAGAAGACATGATTGCTTTGTTAGTATGCTTGAACTATTATTATTTCTTATGTAAATATAGATTTTTGTCTTGAATCTTTCAGATATGAACATTCATGCCACAATTAAGAGAATTGCAATGAAAACTATGTTGGTTAGCATTCCACATCAAGAAAAACTATTTTTATCATTTACCTACTCGAGGACGAGCAGGCATTAAGCTTGGGGATGCTTGATACGTCTCCAACTTATCTATAATTTTTTATTGTTCCACGCTATTATTTATGATGTTTTGGATGTTTAATGGGCTTTGTTATACACTTTTATATTATTTTTGGGACTAACCTATTAACCCAAAGGCCCAGTCCAGATTGTTGTTTTTGCCTATTTCAGGGTTTTACAGAAAAGGAATATCAAACGGAGTCCAAACGGAATGAAACTTCGGGAGAGATATTTTTGGAGCAAAATACGCACGGGAGACTTGAGAACCACGGAGTAGGGCACACGTGGCGTCCACGAGGGTAGGGGCGCGCCCCCCTACCTCGTGGGCCCCACGTCTAGCCCTTGGTGCCCTCCTTCTTCCTATATATATCTACGTACCCCGAAACCATCAGAACAACAGAGAAAACCCTAGTTCCACCGCCGCAACCTTTTGTTCCCGTGAGATCCCATCTTGGGGCCTGTTCCGGTGCTCCGCCGGAGGGGGGATCTTCCACGGAGTGCTTCTACATCATCATCATCGCCTCACCATGAGTTGTGAGTAGTTTACCATAGACCTTCGGGTCCGTAGCTAGTATCTAGATGGCTTCTTCTGTCTCTCTGGATCTCAATACCAAGTTCTCCTCGGTCTTCGATGAGATCTATTCAATGTAATCTCTTTTTGCGATGTGTTTGCCGAGATCCGATGAATTGTGGGTTTATGATCAAGATTATATTTGAGAAATATTTGGTTCTTTTCTGATCTCTTTATGTATGATTATAATATCCTTGCAAGTCTCTTCGAATTATTGGTTTGGTTTGGCCTACTAGATCTGTAGTTCTTGCAATGGGAGAAGTGCTTGGCTTTGGGTTCAATCTTGCGGTGTCCTTTCCCAGTGACAGTAGGGGCAGCAAGGCACGTATTGTATTGTTGCCATCGAGGATAAAAAGATAGGGTTTATATCACTATGTTTGAGTTTATCCCTCTACATCATGCCATCTTGCTTAAGGCATTACTCTGTTCTTATGAACTTAATACTCTAGATGCATGCTGGATAGCGGTCGATGTGTGGAGTAATAGTAGTAGATGTAGAATCGTTTCGATCTACTTGTCTCGGACGTGATGCCTATATATAATGATCATGCCTAGATAATCTCATACTTATTCGCTTTTCTATCAATTGCTCGACACTAATTTGTTTACCTGCCGTAGAATATCGCTATCACGAGAGAAGCCACTAGAGAAAACTATGGCCCCCGGGTCTATTCTTAACATATCAATCTACAATCTACTTTACTTTTCCGTTTTTACTTTCTATACTTATATCCACAAATACCAAAAATATCAAACTATCACCTCTATCAGATCTCACTTTCGTAAGTGACTGTAAAGGGATTGACAACCCCTTATCGCGTTGGCTGCGAAGTTCTTATTTGTTTGTGCAGGTGCGAGGGACTCGCGCATGGTCTCCTACTGGATTGATACCTTGGTTCTCAAAAACTGAGGAAAATACTTACGCTACTGTGCTGCATCACCCTTTCCTCTTCGAGGGAATTGATGGGCCTCAAACCCCTCGTTGGTTACCCCAAGTGGAAGGTGTAAGATGCAGTAAGTAGAAGTGTTTTCCCTTAGCAAAGATGCCCAGGATCGAATCCCCAAAGACTCCTAGGTTCAACAGGTAGGTGTCAACTGCTAACGGCGCAATTAGCAATCAACGTGGACCTGCACACAGATACAAATAACTTTGCTCCCAACGAGTACAGAGAGGTTGTCAATCTCTCCGGCCTTGTAGTTCACAAAGGGTTAAAAGCAATATGATAGTAGTGATAGATAGTGTTTTGCAATAGTAAATAAAATAGCGAAAAGTAAATAGTGTATGTGATCAATGATGGTAATATGGACCGGAGTCTCATGATGTTCACTAGTGATGTCTCTCTCCCAAAAGACAATAAAACAACTATGTGAGGTAACAAATTACAGCTGGGCAATTGACAGGACCACGAACGCAAACCAATGCTGACTACATTGCAAGAAAGGTTGAGGTTCAAAGCATGGGCGGTACGCCAAAGTAAGTAGACCGAAATCCATCAATATCTACTACTAATCATCCACCTTGAGATATCTATCCAGAACATCTCGCTGGTATTAAGTTGCGAGCCCCACCCATAGTGTAAACTCAATGCAAGAGACAACTGCATTAAAAGAACTTTGCGTAAAGTAAACAATCCTTGCACCCGCGGGCACAAGCACCGTTGTTTTCCCCCTTGTGGCAACAGCACATCCCCTAGACTCATGTTTCTGTCACTCAAGCTAGTCATCGAGGGGCATGAACCCACAATCGAGCATAACGTTCCCTCTTGGAGTCACTACCTATTACTCGGCCAAAGCAATAAATAACAACGGAGAACATGCAAGAATTACTTATGAACTAAAATATAAAAGAGGTGAATCAAATATATTACTCAAGATCAATCTGAACATAATCTCATAATCCATCGGATCCCAGCAAACTCAACATAGCAACA
>LR738709.1:115580818-115595829 GCA_902687465.1 Secale cereale | reverse complement strand
CCCGGCGCGGCCCAGGGGGGCGCGCCCACAAGGCGCCTGGAGCCCCTGTGGCCCCCCCAGGCTGCCCTTCGGACGCAGTGTTGTTTCCGTATCGCTGATTTTTTATATAATTTTTCTGGATTTTTCTGGGCAGTTCTCGAAACGTGAAAACCTGAAATACAAAAACAGCCGAAAACAGAAACTGGCACTGGGTGCACTGGATTAGTAAGTTAGTCCAAATATGATCAAAAGTGTATGAAAGTGTATGAATATCATAGCAATATCACCCAAAAGTGGCATGGAGCAAGCAGAAATTATAGATACGTTTTGGACGTATCAACATCCCCAAGCTTAATTCCTGCTCGTCCTCGAGTAGGTAAATGATAACAAGAATAATTTCTGTGGTGACATGCTATTAACCATATAGGACTTTCTCATAGTCATATGACAAAAGCTTACTGAGACAATGATTCTAAAGTAACTAAGTTGTCTCAAGAGAAAATCACAAATGACTGAAAGTTTTACAACATGAAACTGAAACATCAAAAAGATTTGCAATGAACATGATGTGCAAATATGATCAAGTGATATCTAGCTTGCCCCCTTTAGTGATGCAAAACATAAATGCAAGGGCACCTTCAAGGTTTAAGTGATGACTAGATACAATCATTTCAGAATAAACGATATCACAATCACGCAAAAACAATGCTACTTTGGGACAATGCACATTACACTCAGAATGACAATCATGCTCTCAGTAGTTGGTGCTTGAAGTGCTAGAGCTTTTTATTTTGGAAACATGGAAGCAATTGTGTCAACGGTAGTAGTACTTCATATGTGTCATGTATAAAACATCCTATAAGTTGCAAGCCTCATGCATCGAATACCAATAGTGCTCGCTCCTTGTCCTAATTAGCTCAGATCCCCATGGGTTATCATTGCATTGCATATGTTTTAACCAAGTGTCACAAAGGGGTACCTCTATGCCACCTGTACAAAGGTCCAAGGAGATAGATCGCATTTGATTTCTCATTTTTGATAGATCTCAACTTGAGGACATCCATACCGGGACAACATAGAAAATAGATTATGGACTCCTCTTTAATACATAAGCATATTCTCGTGAGAGATTGAGGATTAAGGTCCAAGCTAAAACTTCCACCATGATGCATGGCTTTGGTTGGCGGCCCAATGTTCTTCTCTAACAATATGCATATTAATTCAACCCACGGTAAATCACCCTTACTTCAGACAAGACGAACATGCATAGCAACTCACATGATATTCAACAAAAGTGTGATAGTTGATGGCGTCCCCAGAAACATGGTTACCGCTCAGCAAGCAACTCATAAGAAATAAGATACATAGGCAACATATTCTTTACCACAATAGTTTTTAGGCTACTTTCCCATGAGCTATGTATTGCATGGTTAATTTGCTTAGTGCAGGTGTAGGTTAGCAAAAGACTGGGAGCGACCAACTAAGAGAGCAATGACGGTCATAATCATGCAGAGCGACAAAGCAATATTGAATCAGGCATGGTAGTTATATCGCTACTCAGAAATAAAAGATCATCAAGGCTTGACAGACTTTCTTTACAGTCTTGAATATGCGTGAGCATACGCCAAGTCAATCAAAATAAATTCTCGAAGGAAGATATTACTAAACCATACCACATCATAGGCAAACAAACCAAGTTGGTACTCCAATGACACATTGGGAACCCCCCAGCTATTTGAGATTAACCAAAAGGAAACCTGAACTACTAAGCACCATCATGCAAGTAGCATCTTTATCATAGACACATTAACCAATGCAACGGAAGCAAACTCTCTTAATAAGGTGAGCATGGTAATTAAAGAGAGTTCAAGCAACCAACTAAATAAAAGCTCTTGAAAAGATAAGCATGAATACTAAGAGCAAAGCACGATAGTAGCTAGTTAAAAGACAAAGAACACACACAGCATAGATAGACATGAAAATTCTATGTAATGTTCTAGGTAGAGGTGGAGCGTGTTTCTCTCCCACATAAAGGAATGCTGAGTTCCGACTCGTTATGAAATACTAAAAGGAAAACTAAAAGCAAGACGCTCCAAGCATAGCACATAACACATGAAGTGATAAAAATATAGCGGAACGAAGACGAACTGATAATGTTGATGGAGAAGGGGATGCACGGGGGGCATCCCCAAGCTTAGACGCTTGAGTCTCCTTGAATATTTCTTGGGGGTGCACGGGGGCATCCCCAAGCTTGAGCGCTTGACACTCCTGAATCTTTTTATCATCTTCCCTCGCACACTTGAAAACTCCCTTCATACATAACTCATCATAATCTGATTAGCGAGGTTAGTACCCTTAATAAAATAATTATACCTTGCTGGAAATAAGGATATTATTGAAGTTCTACTGTTTCTCAAGATTGCCAAAAGGTTTTTGCAAAGAAAAAGCAAGTTCTCAATTTGCAAAGTGAAGGTAAGGCAAAACAGGACAGAATCTGTGAAAAACAGAACAGCAGGCAGTAATTGACCTGTTCGGGATACTTCTGCAACTCAAATTAAAAAACTCAGAACTGACGCACGAAAGACAATTATATAGAGAACGCTGTCGAAAAAATTCAGACCAAAAAGATGAACAGGTGATTTTATACGAATTTTTCTATCCAAGGAAAGAATCTGTTTCCTGGACAGCACCTCACAACTTTTGAACTTTCTAGCAATCAGAAGCTATACTTGGCACAAATATGAAAAGCAAAGATACAATGATGACGCTACAGCAGTAAACAACATCAAGACACAACAAAAACAAAAAATTTATTCATGTGGGCTGCCTCCCAAAAGCGCTTTCTTTTATGCCTTTAAGCTAGGCATAATGCATAGATCAAGTTTTATCAAGAGTAAAAGAATAGCTAGCCCGTACAACGGACTCAAAAGGTAACTTGATCTTCTTTCGAGGGAAGTGTTCCATCCCTTTCTTGAGAGGAAACTGAAATTTTATATTACCCTCTTTCATGTCAATGACAGCACCAACGGTGCGCAAAAAGGGACGTCCCAAAATAATTGGACATGAAGGATCACATTCAATATCCATAATAGTGAAATCAACGGGCACATAATTATCATTGACAACAATAAGAACATCATCGATCCTCCCCAAAGGTTTCTTTATGGAAGAATCAACGAGAGCATTACCAAAAGAACAAGAATCAAAAGATTTCAATTTAAGCATATCATATAGTCTTCTGGGCATGATGGAAGTACTAGCTACAATATCACATAAAGCATAGCATGAGAAGTTGTTTATCTTAATTTTTATCATAGAATCCCAACCATCTCCTAGCTTTCTAGGTATGGAGGCTTCTACTCTAAGTTTTTCCTCCCTAGCTTTGATGAGAGCATTAGTGATATGCTCTGTGAAGGCAAGATTAAGCGTGCTAGTGTTGGGATCCTTAGCCATTCCTTGTAGGAAGGCGACAACTTCTGAAATACTACAATTATCAAAATCAATTTTATCATTAGTGGGCAGAATTGTAGTGTCATCCTCTTTGTTTAATTCGCTCTCTATTATAAGAGTTTGAACATCTTCCCAAGTTTCGGGAAGCTTAGGAGCAATTTTAAACTGAGGCTCATATTTTTTTCCTGGAAGACCATGCCATGGGCATAACTCTCCGTCATAACTAGTGTAATCACAAGGTTTATCTTTTTTGTAAACCCCGTCAGAGATAAGTGGGGCAATGGAAGTAGGGGTGTACTCCTCCCATTTAGTGTTTTTGGTAGAACCCATAGTAGCAAGCAAGCAAGATAACTATTTTTGTGATTTTCGATAAAAGGAACTAAAGCAAAAATGAAAAGTAAACTAACAAGACTAAAAAGCAAAGGTAAAAGATAGCATGCAACTCCCCTATCCTGAAGAGTGGAGTCCCCGGCAACGGCGCCAGAAAATACTCCTTGATGGGCCTCGAACCCCTCATTGGTTACCCCAAGTGGAAGGTGTAAGATGCAGTAAGTAGAAGTGTTTTCCCTTAGCAAAGATGCCAAGGATCGAATCCCGAGAGACTCCTAGGTTCAACAGGTAGGTGTCAACTGCTAACGGCGCAATTAGCAATCAACGTGGACCTGCACATAGATACAAATAACTTTGCTCCCAACGAGTACAGAGAGGTTGTCAATCTCTTCGGCCTTGTAGTTCACAAAGGGTTAAAAGCAATATGATAGTAGTGATAGATAGTGTTTTGCAATAGTAAATAAAATAGCGAAAAGTAAATAGTGTATGTGATCAATGATGGTAATATGGACCGGAGTCTCATGATGTTCACTAGTGATGTCTCTCTCCCAAAAGACGATAAAACAACTATGTGAGGTAACAAATTACAGCTGGGCAATTGACAGGACCACGAACGCAAACCAATGCTGACTACATTGCAAGAAAGGTTGAGGTTCAAAGCATGGGCAGTACGCCAAAGTAAGTAGACCGAAATCCATCAATATCTACTACTAATCATCCACCTTGAGATATCTATCCAGAACATCTCGCTGGTATTAAGTTGCGAGTCCCACCCATAGTGTAAACTCAATGCAACAGACAACTGCATTAAAAGAACTTTGCGTAAAGTAAACAATCCTTGCACCCGCGGGCACAAGCACCGTTGTTTTCCCCCTTGTGGCAACAGCACATCCCCTAGACTCATGTTTCTGTCACTCAAGCTAGTCATCGAGGGGCATGAACCCACAATCGAGCATAACGTTCCCTCTTGGAGTCACTACCTATTACTCGGCCAAAGCAATAAATAACAACGGAGAACATGCAAGAATTACTTATGAACACAAATATAAAAGAGGTGAATCAAATATATTACTCAAGATCAATCTGAACATAATCTCATAATCCATCGGATCCCAGCAAACTCAACATAGCAACAGCATAAGGATTACATAGGTGCCTCGATCATGTAGGGCAGCTCACGAGGACTAATTAGTGAAGCACAAGAACGGGAGGAGAACATCACATAGCTACTGGTCATGGACTCATGGTCCAAGGGAGACTACTCACTAATCATCCACCTTGAGATATCTATCCAGAACATCTCGCTGGTATTAAGTTGCGAGTCCCACCCATAGTGTAAACTCAATGCAACAGACAACTGCATTAAAAGAACTTTGCGTAAAGTAAACAATCCTTGCACCCGCGGGCACAAGCACCGTTGTTTTCCCCCTTGTGGCAACAGCACATCCCCTAGACTCATGTTTCTGTCACTCAAGCTAGTCATCGAGGGGCATGAACCCACAATCCAGCATAACGTTCCCTCTTGGAGTCACTACCTATTACTCGGCCAAAGCAATAAATAACAACGGAGAACATGCAAGAATTACTTATGAACTAAAATATAAAAGAGGTGAATCAAATATATTACTCAAGATCAATCTGAACATAATCTCATAATCCATCGGATCCCAGCAAACTCAACATAGCAACAGCATAAGGATTACATAGGTGCCTAGATCATGTAGGGCAGCTCACGAGGACTAATTAGTGAAGCACAAGAACGGGAGGAGAACATCACATAGCTACTGGTCATGGACTCATGGTCCAAGGGAGACTACTCACGAGTCATCCGGGAGGCGTCCATGGTGGTGGAGAAGCTCCCGGTGGTGATCCTCCCCTCCGGCAGGGTGCCGGGAAGAGTTCTCCTGGTGCTCCCGATCTTGGAAGCGGCGGCGGCGGCGGAACAGAGATGGGATCGCGAAAAGAAGTCTTGTTCTGAGGGTTACGGGGAACCCTTTAAATATATGCCAAAGTAGGGCACCGGGGGAGCCTCGGGGGGCCCAGACGCCCCCCCCCCCGGCGCGGCCCAGGGGGGGCGCGCCCACAGGGCGCCTGGAGCCCCTGTGCCCCCCCCCCAGGCTGCCCTTCGGACGCAGTGTTGTTTCCGTATCGCTGATTTTTTATATAATTTTTCTGGATTTTTCTGGGCAGTTATCGAAACGTGAAAACCTGAAATACAAAAACAGCCGAAAACAGAAACTGGCACTGGGGTGCACTGGATTAGTAAGTTAGTCCAAATATGATCAAAAGTGTATGGAAGTGTATGAATATCATAGCAATATCACCCAAAAGTGGCATGGAGCAAGCAGAAATTATAGATACGTTTTGGACGTATCAGGAATACAATGCAAGCTCGAGAAGTAGCCGTGTGTGGCCTTCTATCTGATCGACTCGAGAAGAGATCAACTTTGTTCTTGATGAGATGGTCCCAATGGTGGTGGCTAGTCCTATTTATAGTGGCCATGGTTCTCTTCCCAAATATTGAGAGGGAAGGAATCCCACAACGGACAAATTTTAAGGGGAACAACTAGTACAAGCTATCCTAACAAAAGGTGGTCTTCGCTGCCAAAGGTTGTGGTGGTGACGCCGCCGTGGGCTCCGCGATGACCTCCGTCCTACCGTCATGCTGGTCTTGGTCTTGTTGCACTGATATGGAAACCTTTGCCTGACGCCTCGGGACTCCGCGCCTGCACCTGCTCCTTTAGCACTGAAGAGGAAACTGGTGTTGTGCGCCCGCTGGCGCCCGCCTGGCTTTAGTCGTCACTGCTCACATCATGAGGACCTCACGAGGTGCCCCTTGCCTTGATATCTCCAATCCTCACGAGCCGGCCTGGCGAGACCGCCCCAGGGGATGTCCTGTGTCGTCCGCCTCACGAGGCTTGGCCCCTCGCGAGGGTCTTGGGTGTTGCTAAAGAAGTTGGGCCACACTAGGCCGCCTTATGAGCCATGCTCTGGGCCGCAGGCAAGCAAGTCTGGGTACCCCCGTTCCCAGAACGCCGACAGTTTACTTCGTGGAAGATCATATGTTCAGATCCATTATGCATATTAATACCCCTCTGATTATGAACATGAATATGCTTTGTGAGTAGTTTCGTTTGTTCCTGAGGACATGGGAGAACTCTTGCTATAAGTAGTCATGTGAATTTGGTATTCGTTCGATATTTTGATGAGATTTATGTTGTCTTTCCTCTAGTGGTGTCATGTGAACATCGACTGCATGACACTTCACCATTGTTTGGGCCTAGAGGAATGCATTGGGAAGTAATAAGTAGATGATGGGTTGCTAGAGTGACAGAAGCGTAAACCCTAGTTTATGCGTTGCTTCGTAAGGGCTGATTTGGATCCATATGTTTCATGCTATGGTTAGGTTTACCTTAATACCTCTTTTGTAGTTGCGGATGCTTGTAATAGAGGTTAATCATATGTGGGATGCTTGTCCAAGTAAGGGCATCACCCAAGCACCGGTCCACCCACATACCAAATTATCAAAGTAACGAACGCGAATCATATGAACGTGATGAAAACTAGCTTGACGATAATTCCCATGTGTCCTCGGGAGCGATTTCCTTCATATAAGAGTTTGTCCAGGCTTGTCCTTTGCTATAAAAAGGATCGGGCCATCTTGCTGCACCTTATTTACTTTTACTATTTGTCACTTGTTACCAATTACCTTATCACAAAACTATCTGTTACCAATAATTTCGGTGCTTGCAAAAAATACCTTACTGAAAACTGCCTATCATTTCCTTCTGCTCCTCGTTGGGTTCGACACTCTTACTTATCGAAAGGACTACGATAGATCCCCTACACTTGTGGGTCATCAAGACTCTTTTCTGCCGCCATTGCCGGGGAGTGAAGCGCCTTTGGTAAGTGGAATTTGGTAAGGAAAAATTTATATAGTGTGCTGAAATTTACTGTTACTTGTTACTATGGCTCATAATCCTTTGAGGGGCTTCTTCGGGGTATCTTCACCCCGACCAGTAGAGCAAAGAGTTGCTCCTCAATCTACTGAACCTACTAAAAATGTTTGCTTTGAAATTCCTTCGGGTATGATAGAGAAACGGCTAGCTAATCCCTTTACAGGAGATGGAACATTGCATTCCAATTTGTACCTAATCTATGTGGATGATGTTTGTGGATTATTTAATCTTGCAGGTATGCCCGAGGATGTTATCAAGAAGAAGGTCTTCCCTTTATTTTTGAAGGGAGATGCATTGACATGGTATAGGCTATGTGATGATATTGGATCATGGAACTATAATCGATTGAAGCTGGAATTTCATCAGAAGTTCTATCCTATGCATCAGGTTCATCGTGATCGTAATTATATATATAATTTTTTTGCCTCACGAAGGAGAAAGTATCGCTCAAGCTTGGGGGAGGCTTAAGTCAATGTTATATTCATGCCCCAATCATGAGCTCTCAAGAGAAATGATTATCCAAAAAATTATGCTCGACTTTCTCTCAATAATCGCTCCATGCTCGATACTTCTTGTACTGGTTCTTTTATGATGAAGACTATTGAATTCAAATGGGATTTATTGGAAAGAATTAAACGCAACTCTGAAGATTGGGACCTCGACGAAGGTAAGGAGTCAGGTATAACCCCTACGTTTGATTGTGTTAAATCTTTTATGGATACCGATGTTTTTCGTGAATTTAGCACTAAATATGGACTTGACTCTGAGATAGTAGCTTCTTTCTGTGAATCATTTGCTACTCATGTTGATCTCCCGAAGGAGAAGTGGTTTAAATACCATCCTCCTATTGAATTAAAAGTCATTGAACCTGTTAAAGTTGAAGAAAAGACTATCACTTATAATGTTGATCCTATTGTTCCTACTGCTTATATTGAGAAACCACCCTTCCCGGTTAGAATGAAGGATCATGCTAAAGCTTCAACTGTGGTTCGTAAGAGTAATACTAGAACACCTACACCCTCTGAGCAAATTAAAGTTGAACCTAGTGTTGCTATGGTTAAAGATCTCTTGGTTGGAAATTTAGATGGGCATGTTATCTACCTCCAAGAGGAAGCTGCTAATAAACATAGACCTATTGTAGGCATGCCTGTTATTTTTGTTAAAATAGGAGATCATTGCTATCATGGTTTATGTGACGTAGGTACTAGTGCGAGTGTAATACCTCATTCCTTATATAAAGAAATTATGCATGATATTGCACCTACTGAGTTAGAAGGTATTGATGTCACTATTAAGCTTGCTAATAGAGACACTATTTTGCCAATTGGGATTGTTAGAGATGTTGAAGTCTTGTGTGGGAAGGTTAAATACCCTACCGATTTTCTTGTTCTTAGTTCCCCAGAAGATGATTTTGGCCCCATTATATTTGGTAGACCCTTCTTGAACACTGTTAATGCTAAGATAGACTGCGAAAAGGATATTGTTACTGTTGGATTAGGGGATATGTCTCATGATTTTAACTTTGCTAAATTTCATAGACAACCCCATGATAAAGCATTGCCTAGTAAGGATGAAATTATTGGTCTTGCTTCTATTGGTGTGCCTCATAATGATCCTTTAGAACAATATCTGGTAGACCATGAAAATGATATGTATAATGTATATGAATGAGAGAAGGGAAATATATGAGATATTCTTTAAGCAGGGACCCTTATTGAAAAACAACTTGCATGTTGAAATTCTAGGGGATCCTCCTCCACCCAAGGGTGATCCCGTGTTTGAACTTAAACCATTACCTGATACCCTTAAGTATGTTTATCTCGATGAAAAGAAGATATATCCTGTTATTATTAGTGCTAACCTTTCAGAGCAGGAAGAAGAGAAACTATTGAAAACTCTGAAGAAGCACTGTGCTGCTATTGGATATACTCTGGATGATCTTGAGGGCATTAGTCCCACTTTATGCCAACACAAGATAAAATTGGAAGAGGACGCGAAACCGGTTATTGATCATCAACGATGGTTAAATCCTAAGATGAAAGAAGTGGTAAGGAAAGAAATATTAAAGCTTCTAGAGGCATGTATAATTTATCCAGTTGCTGATAGCCAGTGGGTAAAACATGTCCATTGTGTCCCTAAGAAGGGAGGTATGACTATAGTTCCTAATGATAAAGGTGAATTGATCCCGCAAAGAATTGCTACAGGTTATAGGATGGTAATTGATTTCCACAAATTAAATAAAGCCACTAAGAAAGGTCATTACCCTTTGCCTTTCATTGATCAAATGCTAGAAAGGTTATCCAAACACACCCATTTTTGCTTTCTAGATGGTTATTCTGGTTTCTCTCAAATACCTGTGTCAAAAGGGGATCAAGAAAAGACCACTTTTACTTGTCCCTTCAGTACCTTTGCTTATAGACGAATGCCTTTTGGTTTATGTAATGCACCTGCTACCTTTCAAAGATGCATGATGGCTATATTCTCTGATTTTTCTGAAAAGATTGTTGAGGTTTTCATGGATGACTTTTCCATCTACGGAACTTATTTTGATGATTGCTTGAGCAACCTTGATCGAGTTTTGCAGAGATGTGAAGAAACTAATCTTGTCCTGAATTGGGAAAAGTGCCACTTTATGGTTAATGAAGGCATTGTCTTGGGGCATAAAATTTCTGAAAGAGGTATTGAAGTTGATAAAGCTAAAGTTGATGCTATTGAAAAGATGTCGTGTCCCAAGGACATCAAAGGTATAAGAAGTTTCCTTGGTCATGCCGGGTTTTATAGGAGGTTCATTAAGGACTTCTCCAAAATCTCTAGGCCCCTGACTAATCTCTTACAAAAAGATGTTCCTTTTGTCTTTGATGATGATTGTGTAGAAGCATTTGAAATACTTAAGAACACATTGATATCTGCACCTATTGTCCAGCCTCCTGGCTGGAATTTACCCTTTGAGATTATGTGTGATGCTAGTGATTATGCTGTAGGTGTTGTTCTAGGACAAAGAGTTGATAAGAAATTGAATGTTATCCAATATGCTAGTAAAACTCTAGACAGTGCCCAGAGAAATTATGCTACTACTGAAAAGGAGTTTTTAGCAGTCGTATTTGTTTGTGATAAGTTTAGAACTTATATTGTTGATTCTAAAGTAACTATTCACACTGATCATGCTGCTATCAAATACATTATGGGGAAGAAAGATGCTAGACCTAGACTTATTAGATGGGTTCTCCTGCTACAAGAATTTGATTTGCATATTACTGATAGAAAGGGGACTGAGAACCCCGTTGCAGACAACTTGTCTAGGCTAGAGAATATTCTTGATGACCCACTACCTATTGATGATAGCTTTCCTGATGAACAATTAGCTGTCATAAATGCTTCTCGTACTGCTCCTTGGTATGCTGATTATGCTAATTACATTGTTGCTAAGTTTATACCACCTAGCTTCACATACCAACAATAGAAAAAGTTCTTCTATGATTTAAGACATTACTTCTGGGATGATCCACACCTTTATAAAGAGGGGGTAGATGGTATTATTAGACGTTGTGTACCTGAGCATGAACAGGAACATATCCTACGCAAGTGCCACTCCGAAGCTTATGGACACCATGCTGGAGATAGAACTGCACATAAGGTATTGCAATCTGGTTTTTATTGGCCTACTCTCTTCAAGGATGCTCATAAGTTTGTCTTATCTTGTGATGAATGTCAAAGAATTGGTAATACTAGTAGACGTCAAGAAATGCCTGTGAATTATTCACATGTTATTGAACCATTTGATGTCTGGGGCTTTGATTATATGGGACCGTTTTCTTCCTATAATGGATATACACGTATTCTAGTTGTTGTTGATTACGTTACTAAGTGGGTAGAAGCTATTCCAACTAGTAGTGTTGATCACAACACCTCTATTAAGATGCTTAAAGAAGTTATTTTCCGAGGTTTGGAGTTCCTAGATACTTAATGACTGATGGTGGTTCACATTTTATTCATGGTGCTTCCCGTAAAATGCTTGCTAAGTATGATGTTAATCATAGAATTGCATCCCCTTATCACCCAGAGTCTAGTGGTCAAGTAGAACTAAGTAACAGAGAGCTGAAATTAATTTTGCAAAAGACTGTTAATAGGTCTAGAAAGAATTGGTCCAAGAAACTTGATGATGCATTATGGGCCTATAGAACTGCATACAAAAATCCTATGGGTATGTCTCCATATAAAATGGTTTATGGAAAAGCATGTTACTTACCTCTTGAGCTAGAACATAGTGCATATTGGGCTATTAAAGAGCTCAATTGCGATTACAAACTTGCCGGTGAGAAGAGGTTATTTGACATTAGCTCGCTTGATGAATGGAGAACCCAAGCCTATGAGAATGCCAAGCTGTTTAAAGAAAAGGTCAAAAGATGGCATGACAAAAGGATACAAAAGCGTGAGTTAACGTAGGTGATTATGTCTTGCTATACAACTCCCATTTAAGATTTTTTGCAGGAAAACTTCTCTCTAAATGGGAAGGTCCTTATGTTATCGAGGAGGTCTATCGTTCCGGTGCCATAAAAATCAACAACTTCGAAGGCACAAATCCGAAGGTGGTGAACGGCCAAAGAATCAAACATTATATCTCAGGTAATCCTATAAATGTTGAAACTAATGTTATTGAAACCGTAAACCCGGAGGAATACATAAGGGACACTTACCAGAATGATTCAGATCCCGAAAAGGAAGAGGTATGTGGTACGGTAAGTAAACCGACTCCAAAACAGTTCTAATGGTAATTTTTCACCGTTTTGGAATATTTAGAAAAATAGAAAAAATAAGAGGCAGTCCGCAAAGGACACGAGGCGTCCACGAGTGTGGAGGGCCCGCCCCCCTGCCTCGTGGGCACCTCGTGTGCCTCCCGGACTCCGATTTCTTGCATGTTACTTCTTTCGGTCGGTAAAAATTCACTATATATTCTCCCAAAGGTTTTGACCACTGTATCACGCAAAAATCCTCTATTTTTGTTTCGAGCTATTTCCTGCTAGGGTTGACAAGGCCAGGCATCATGTCGTCATCCTCCTCCAACAATGAGGGCAATGATGCTTGGCTAATGAAGATAGAGCTCAAGAGGGAAGAACCCGGGGAGATCAACAAGGAGAATAGGATCAAGAAGGCCATGGAAGATCAGGCTCCGGCAGCAGGACAAGAAGACACCCTTCAACCCCTTCCAAACCTCTTTACTTCAACTAAGATTGAAGCTTTCAAGATGATTGAGTTAGCTCAAATACAAAACAAGTATCTCACAAGTGAAAATATTTTGCTGAAGGAGCATATCGCCGCATTCAAGGGTATAATCCGCAAGTTGGAGGATCTCCTATGCTCGATGTATGATGATCCGTCATCACTGCTTCCAACTCCATCGTCACCACCCTCGAAGAAGGAGACATAATCATATGGGTATGGGCACTCCCCTTGGTAACTGCCAAGCTTGGGGGAGGTGTCCCGGTATCATATCATAATCACACTCCTATCACCGTTTTTCTTAGTTCGATCCTTTTGGTAATATCTTGATCTAGTAGTATAAAGTTAGCATGATCTAGTTGTGAGCTTTTGCTGTTTGATCTTTACCTTTGTAATCAAGTCCGTGAGCTATATATATAATAAAGATTAGTGTTGAGTCAAGGGCTTGATTATCTCGCTATGGTCGTGGGAGAATAAAAGAAAATATAAAAAGTATCAAGAGATCATATTTATCTTATGGAAGGTAATGACTTCACATATAAAGAGTCTGATGAATAGAAGTTGTTGAGAGTTGACAAACTTAGTTTTGGTCATCGTTGCAATTAATAGGAAGTAATAAAGAAAGAGAGGTTTTCACATATAAATATACTATCTTGGACATCTTTTATGATTGTGAGCACTCATTAAAATATGACATGCTAAAGAGTTGATGTTGGACAAGGAAGAGAACATAATGAGTTATGTTTTCTTATATCCGAAATAAAGTATATTGTCGTGGATCATCCAACATGTTGAGCTTGCCCTTCCCCCTCATGCTAGCCAAAACTCCTTGCACCAAGTAGAAATACTACTTTTGCTTCCATACATCCTCAAACCCGGTTTTGCCATGAGAGTCCACCATACCTACCTATGTATTGAGTAAGATCCTTGAAGTAAGTTGTCATTGTTGCAACTCTCTAAATTATGTATGATCTATTAGTGTGGAGAAAATAAGCTTTATACGATCTTGTGATATGGAAGTAATAAAAGCGACGGACTGCATAATAAAGGTCCCTATCACAAGTGGCAATATAAAGTGAGGTTCTTTTGCGCTAAGATTTTGTACATGCAACCATAAAAGCACATGACAACCACTGCTTCCCTCTGCGAAGGGCCTATCTATTATTCTTGCCTTATAAGAGTCAAGGTGATAATCACCTTTCCTTTTTACATTTTATCCTTTGGCAAGCACATTGTGTTGGAAAGATCCTGACATATGTACCCACTTGGATGTAAGTTATCATAATCTATTACTGTAGACATTACCCTTGAGGTAAAAGGTTGGGAGGCAATACTGTAAGCCCCTATCTTTCTCTGTGTCCGATTAAAACTCCATACCCATAAGTATTGCGTGAGTGTGAGCAATTGTGAAAGACTAAAGGATAGTTGAGTATGTGGACTTGCTGAAAAGCTCTTATATTGACTCTTTCCGATGTTACGATAAATTGCAATTGCTTCAATGACCGAGATCTGAGTTTGTTGATTTTCAATGAAGTTTCTGATTCATACTTGACATTGTGAATAGATAGTTACTTTAGCACAAGAGTCATATGACAATATATATATATTTGTGTTGTTATAAGAATGATCATGATGCCCTCATGTCCGTATTTCATTTTTATCGACACCTCTATCTCTAAACATGTGGACATATTTTTCGATATCGGCTTTCGCTTGAGGACAAGCGAGGTCTAAGCTTGGGGGAGTTGATACGTCCATTTTGCATCATGCTTTTATGTTGATATTCATTGCACTATGGGCTGTTATTACACGTTATATCATAATACTTCTGCCTTTTCTATCTTATTTTACAAGGTTTACATGAAGAGGGAGAATGCCGACAGCTGGAATTCTGGGCTGGAAAAGGAGAAAACATTGGAGACCTATTCTGCACAACTCAAAAAGCTCCGAAACTCCACAAAACACTGTTTCAAAAAATATAAAAAATATCTGGCGAAAGAGATCTGCCAGGGGGGCACCACCTGTCCACAAGGGTGGGGGGCGTGCCCCCCTGCCTCGTGGGCCAGCCGGTGACCC
>LR738709.1:115434163-115571940 GCA_902687465.1 Secale cereale | reverse complement strand
GTGGATATATTCGTTCTAGTTCTGTTACTAGTTGTCTCGACACCAGTAGAGAATGTGAACAATTCAAATGTCATGAAGCAGGTTGTTGATAACGGTACCGTGGAGAACCATGCTAATGTGGAAGATGAGGCTGCAAATCTTGATCTGGTGAATGATGCAAGCCCAGTGGAGAACCATGCTAATGTGGAAGATGAGGCTGCAAATCTTGATCTGGTGAATGATGCAAGCCCAGTGGAGAACCATGCTAATGTGGAAGACGAGGCTGCAAAGCTTGATCTGGTGAATGATGCAAGCCCAGTGGAGAACCATGCTAATGTGGAAGACGAGGCTGCAAAGCCTGATCCGGTGAATGATGCAAGCCCAGTGGTAAGTGGACATGCTCAATACAATTTCGTTGCTACTACCTACTAATGTTGACACTACTGGAGTTTAAACAAATCAAATGATCCAAACCAGGTTATTGACAACGGTAGCTTGGATAACCAGGCTAATGAGGAAGATGAGGCGGCAAAGCCTGAGCCAGAAAGCGATGCAAGTCCTGAGGTAAGTGGGCATGTTCGATCTTTTGCTAGTAGTGTTAACATTACTGTGGACTGGGGATATAAAGAATTCAAATGATCCATACCAGGTTATCGATGACATTAGCTCAGAGAGTTTGGTGAAGCTTGCTCCTTCAAGCGTAGATGTTCCGCTTACCGAAAGCAATGAGAAGGCACAAAATGCAGAGGACCAGGTGGTTGCTAGTGAAACTGTGGAAAATGTTGGTGTTGAGAAGCCTACAGAGGTTGAGAGTGTTGTTGCTGGTGGTGATGATGTTATCTTGTCTCGGGAGTTGGCTCCAGAACCAGTCAAGGAAAACAATGATGGTGTCGATGAGAATGAACCTGCTGCAGAGGTGGTTAGCCACAAAGAAGAGGCTGGTGATGATGGGATAGTTGTGGCTGCAGCTGTTGATGATCAGAAAACTGTAGCTGCAGCTGATGACGAAGACACAGGTGGTGAGGAGAATGAAGGTGCACAAGATGTTGCTGACCGTGAAGTAGAGGCTGTTGATGATGAGATAGTTTTAGCTGCAGCTGATGAGGAAGATGGGAGTGGTAATGAGGGTGATGAGGACGCTGATGAGGTGAGCTTTGACAGGAGTCCTGCACGAGTTGCAATCATAGAGAACTCTGAAGCTGCAAAGCAGATCATGAAGGAGCTTGGTGAAGGATCCTCAAGTGGTAGTCCTGTGTCTGGCTTGAGCAGCTCAAGGGAGTACACTAATAGCATGGATGGACAAATTGTTCTTGATGATTCTGAGGACGATGATGATGACGACGATAATGAGGATGATGATGAGAAGGGGTTCGATTCTGCTGCTTTAGCTGCCCTACTAAAAGCGGCTACCGGTGCATCCCCTGATGGGAACATCACCGTTTCTTCGCAAGATGGTTCCAGAATCTTTTCCATGGATAGACCTGCTGGTCTGGGCTCGTCAGCCCCATCTTTGCGGCCAACTGCCCCCCGCCAACCTGCCCGGTCAAACCTCTTCAGCCCCTCTGAGCTGGCAGTGACTGCTGAGCCTAATGACGAGATGACAGAGGAAGAGAAGAAATTGCATGACAAGGTTGAGTTGATTCGTGTAAAGTTTCTGCGCCTTGTCTATAAATTGGGGGCGACCCCTGAAGAAACAGTAGCAGCACAAGTGCTGTACCGTCTGAGCCTTGCTGAGGGTATCCGACATGGAAGGCAGACAAACAGAGCTTTCAGCCTTGAGAACGCACGGAAGAAAGCCTTGCTGCTTGAAGCGGAGGGAAAAGAGGATTTGAGCTTCTCCTGCAACATACTCGTCTTGGGAAAGATTGGAGTTGGCAAAAGTGCAACTATAAATTCTATATTTGGCGAAGTGAAGTCCAAAACTGATGCTTTTGGTGCAGCCACCACCAGCGTGCGTGAAATTGTTGGTAATGTGGATGGTGTCAAGATACGGATCATTGATACACCAGGCCTTCGGCCCAATGTGATGGACCAAGGAGCCAACAGGAAAATTCTCGCATCCGTCAAGAAGTATACCAAGAGATGTCCCCCAGATATCGTTCTATATGTGGACCGTCTTGATAGTCTGAGCCGTGATCTTAATGACTTGCCTCTTCTAAAAACCATTACTTCTGTTCTGGGTTCTTCCATATGGTTCAACGCCATTGTTGCTCTCACCCATGCAGCTTCTGCTCCTCCTGAAGGCCTCAACGGTGCCCCTATGACATATGAGGTATTGATGGCACAGCGATCCCACATTATCCAGCAATCCATCAGGCAGGCTGCAGGGGATATGCGTCTGATGAACCCAGTAGCCCTTGTTGAGAACCATCCTTCTTGCCGGAAGAACCGTGAGGGTCAGAAAGTGCTTCCAAATGGCCAAAGTTGGAGGCATCAGATGCTGCTCTTGTGCTACTCATCTAAGATATTATCAGAAGCCAACTCACTTTTGAAGCTTCAGGATCCTTCTCCTGGGAAGCTTTTTGGGTTCCGCTTCCGCTCCCCACCACTTCCTTTCCTGCTATCCTCCCTCTTGCAGTCAAGAGCTCACCCGAAACTTTCACCTGATCAGGGTGGTAATGAAGGAGATTCTGATATTGATTTGGACGAGTATTCTGATATAGAACAAGATGAAGATGAAGAGGAATATGATCAGCTTCCTCCCTTCAAGCCTTTGACCAAAGCTCAGCTTGCAAGGCTCACAAAAGAGCAGAAGAATGCTTATTTTGATGAGTATGATTACAGGGTCAAGCTTCTGCAGAAGAAACAGTGGAAGGATGAGCTCCGCAGGTTAAAGGAGATGAAGAAGAGAGGCAAGTCTGATATGGATGCTTATGGGTATGCTAGTATCGCAGGCGAAAACGATCAGGATCCTCCTCCAGAAAATGTTTCAGTTCCCTTGCCTGACATGGTGCTGCCTCCTTCATTTGATTGTGACAATCCGACATACCGTTACCGCTTTCTGGAACCAACCTCCACTGTCCTTGCAAGGCCTGTTCTAGATGCGCATGGGTGGGATCATGACTGTGGCTATGATGGAGTAAGCGTCGAAGAGTCGCTCGCTCTCCTTAACAAATTCCCAGGTACTGTGGCAGTTCAGGTTACCAAGGACAAGAAGGAATTTAGCATCCATTTGGATTCTTCCATCTCAGCAAAGCATGGGGAGGATGCGTCTTCCCTTGCTGGTTTTGACATTCAGACTGTTGGACGGCAGCTTGCTTATATTCTCCGTGGCGAGACCAAATTCAAGAGTATCAAGAAGAACAAGACCACTGGAGGATTCTCTGTGACTTTCTTGGGTGACATTGTGGCAACTGGGCTGAAGGTCGAGGACCAACTCTCTGTTGGTAAGAGGCTGGCTTTAGTGGCAAGCACAGGCGCAATGCGAGCTCAAGGGGATACCGCCTATGGAGCCAACCTGGAAGCGCGCTTAAAAGACAAAGATTATCCAATTGGTCAGTCCTTGTCAACCTTGGGCCTGTCCCTCATGAAGTGGCGCCGTGACCTTGCCCTGGGGGCTAATCTGCAGTCCCAGTTCTCGATTGGAAGGGGTTCGAAGATGGCTGTTCGCCTTGGGCTCAACAACAAGCTGAGCGGACAGATCACCGTCAGGACAAGCACATCGGAGCAGGTCCAGATCGCGCTGCTGGGTCTAGTCCCAGTGATAGCCTCCATCTACCGGAGCTTCCGGCCTGGTGAACCATCGTTTGCTTATTAGCTTGTCAAGAAGAGCATCTATTTACTTATCTCATCCATGTGTTGTGTTAGCAATTTTCCTAATTTCTTGAACCGGTAATCTGTATCATTTCCATTTTCCCCTTTCTGCTCCGCAGATTGTTCGTATCATAATTTTGGCTGGAGAGTGTTGTCATATTCATCTGAAACTATAGTTCAATAATGTTGGTAGATCTATATGATCCTTCTACCATTCTATCCATTACGGTTGTTGCTGTCCATCCTTTTAATGTTCTTTACCACACGATGAAGAAATAAGCACTGTTTGTATTTCAAGATTCAGATGCTTCTGCATTTCGAAGTAGCATCAACTTTTGCATGGTGTATGTGCAATGGTACAAGGTCTTGCGTTGGGGAATTTGCAGGGTTAGAAACAGTGCTTGCTCTAGAATACAATCATGCTTACTGGTAATAAGCACACTGAAATCTGCAGTAGGACGTTTTGGAATTGAAATTATTAACAGCTTGCAATCAGCCATGGTATATGATACTGCTGAAGATCTCATTATCTACTTGCCCACGCATGATAACATGCTATTCAGTAACTATTACTCCCTCCGTTCTAAATTACTCGTCGTGGTTTTAGTTCAAATTTGAACTAAAACCACGACGAATAATTTGGAACGGAGGGAGTAAATGCTTAGGGACTGCTCCATTTGTTCCAAAATAATTGAAGTTCTATGTTTATTTTGAGTCAAACTTGCTTAAGTTTGATCAATTCTATAGAAAAATATGCTAAGATCTACAAACACTAAATACAAGTATGCAAATATATTTAATAAATAATCTCACAAGAGACTAATTTAGTGTTCTAGATGTTGATATATAGACTTGGTCAGACTACAAATTATTTTTGAACGGTGGTAGTAATTAACAGGTTGTATTATACTGGTTTCAGGTAGTGTTGTTAGGGCGACAATCATGCTTAATATGTCCACTATACCGATTGTGCAGTTTTTGAGTATGAGAAATGGCACAGTAGTTGTATAATTCTGTGATACCTGTATCACTCTATTACTGATATTGGGTCTGACAGAGGAAATTTATGTTCTTTTCAAACTTTGGATTTGGATTACTGATCCCTGTAAGTCTGTAACCCTATTTGTTTCTGCAGTTCTGCTTTCTTCTGGTGATTATTTACTACTCCCTCCGTCTCATAATGTAAGATGTTTTTTGACACTAGTGCAGTGTCAAAAAACATCTTACATTATGAGACGGAGGGAGTACGTACGTATTACCTGGCTCCTAAAATCCCATGCATTGCAGATACAGTAATTTTTCTTTTAGACGCAGCTGCCACTGTAGAGTCGGCAGCTCTGGATTCTCTACTGTTCTGTATGTTGAATGTCAACTAAAATCTAGTCGAAAGTTTTCTAAATATGTTTAAACCGTGTGGATTCAGTTCGAAGTCGCGTGAGAATTGGAATCCTATCTTATCTCTACTCTTATAAAAAACAGAGTTGGGGATGATGGTGTGCCTGCCATCCTGCAATATAGGCCGTCCGATCTATATCTGACGGATAGGAAGGAAACTATGACAATTTTGCAAAAAGATACCCGCACTCCTCTCCACATTTACAAATAAGGCATTCCCTCGTTCATCCTTATCTCCCATAGGATAAACTACTCGTATAAATGCATCTTGATGTTGTTCGGATCATGTTGTCTGGATCACAAAAGCCATTTAACGTGATCCCGTATCGGTCCGCGGCGCGGTTCGGACGTGTTTTCTCCCGCAAATCGAAGACAAACATGAGGAAAGTTTGTGCGAGTCCGGATCGATCCCAAGCCCGCTTCTGTCTGTCTTGACCCACCAAAAAACCCTCCTCCCTCCCGCGCACACTTCTCGTCCGGCGCCATCTGCCCGCATTCATGCCGTTGTTGAAGACGGCTCAGGGTGGACGCGTCCTCTCACTGCCTTCGTCATTGAAGCGCCGCGCCGGCCGAAGGCGCCGCCTGTTGTACGCTCGGCTGACACGGCTCCATTAAACACATGTGGAAGCCGAGAAGCCTACTCCGGCCACACGTCCGTTTATGAGCGGGCCGATATTAAACGCAACGCCGGCCGAGCTCCTCCACCCCACCCTCTATTTAAACGAGGCCAGACGTTGGGCAAGAATCGCACCACTCCACCGCTCTCCATCTCTTCATTCCACCATTTCTCCACTCTTTCGATGGCATCCGACGAGCAGGAAGAGCAGTTCTTCGGAGCCGGCTGGGTGGCCCACCGAGCTGGCCGGATACGAGCGAGGAAGCTCGTTGCTCCACCTCCCTCGCTTAGCTCGACGGAGTCAGTTGCCGCCCCAAGCCGGCGCGTGGTTCAGCAACTCTTCGTCCCAGGCCAGCTCGAGCTGCTGCCCCATATATATGCCATGTAGACTCGCATGTCAGAAGGTGATGCCCCGCAATGTGTCGGATCCTTTTTTGCAGGTTGCGAGTGCTTGATGTGGTTATGTGGCAAAAGTTTGGAGTGAAGGGTGAGAGAATAGATATGCATGTCATTTTTTGTGCATGGTTTTTTTTTTGCTGGACATGGATTATCCGCTCCCAAGCTCAAACACACATGCATGAACAATAAAATTCAAAAAATAGTAAACATTTTTTTTAAAATCTTAATTTTTTGGATGAACATCAACATATGTTCTAATATCATGCAAAGTTTCACCTAGAAAAGACATCTATGGAAGCTTGTAAAAAAAGTTAGGACTCAAAAACACGCATTTGGAGCACTCATTGTTGGAAATATGAGCAATTTACCAAGTAATTTTATTAACGGAAATACTAGATAAAGCATGACTAAAATAACAGTAATAAAACTAGCGGTAATAACATAAGTCATGCAATCTAAGAGAAGGAAGGTAAAAAGCATCCACATATATGAACTAAAACTAAACATATGCAGAGCACATACTAGAGCAAGAAATTGTAGTAGAACCTCAAGCAAAAGAAACATGAGCACATACTGTGCAATAGCAGAGGCAACAACAGAAACACTGCTCTTGGGGTCGACATCCTCGCCAGCCATGCCGTCGAAGATGTTGTCAACGTCGGGGAAGAAGTCGTCGTTGGGAAGTGGTCGTCGGTGTCGTGATGAACCGGTCAGTAGTCGCGCAGAGCGCTCCCCAAAAACCTTATCACCCTTCTCCCGTACAGGACTCAAAGAGGTGCGGTTTTGGAGGCCTACTGTCCTAACCTGCGGTGCACGCCGCAAGCCGGGATGGGGGAAGATCGTAGTAGCAGCTCAGAGATTGGAACTCGGTGGCGAGAAGGAGATGATCTTCTGATGTGTCTTTCCGGAGAGGGGCGACCTCTCTTATATAGGCACAGGAGAAGGAGGTGAGTAGGCCGCGCCGGGAGACGAAGCAAAAGAGGGAGGCGAAGTGAACAGGCAGCAGCCGAAGAGGTGTCCCGTTTGGATTCATTCTCCACTATCGAAAAATGTTTCAACTCCCGTGTGACCGTTCGAATACCCGTCGTGCGTGGCAAAAATTTAGACATCCGCTCATTCCGGCGTGGCGAGGCGGGCGGCGGAGGAGGAGAACGCGTGGATGTCCCTCTTATTCTCATGCTCGTACAAGTGAGGAAAAAGCCTCCCTTATAAGGAGGTCAAACTTCCTTTAAACTAGCAATGTGAGACTAAACTTTAGTAGTGTCCCTTGCCTTGCACGAATGGGCTAAGTGAGCCTCTAGGATTTATTAGGAAATTCAGAAAATAATATTGGGCTGACCCATAAGCAGATAAAATTCCGCACACATATGGGTGACTTTTGGTGGTGAAATGTTGTAGGATGTTAGAACACTTGTTGATGTTTATCAAAAAAGTTTTCAGATTCTTTTTACACATCTATAAAATTATTATCCATGCGGGTGCTGGGATTAGAGTGATACTTTATATTTTTTGCTATCTTTCTTTTATTTAGGCCCACTAGGTAGCAGCTTGGTTTGAAGAAATAAAATCAGTAAAGTTGCCTCAAGTTGCTTTTTCCTATGGGGGCAGCAGGTGTTAATCGGTCCCTACAAGTAAATGAAATAGTCGCGTAATTTAGACGTGCCGCAAAAAGAAAATGCTCATGACATGGGTTCTTGGCTATTAGTTTTTTTTCCTCTCAAGCAAGGTACGACGCATGTCTCACCGAACGAGCATCAAGGAAAAATTTAAATTTCAACTTAGAAAATAGATAAATTTCAATGTCAAATCTAGAACTTAACCTCCAACGGGATGGTCCATTGCAGAAAATAAACAAACCACCACCTGAACTACGCACTCGGGAATTATGTGGTCGGCACAAAACCAGGGGTCCTAATTGTGCAGAAAGTTTCTCCGTCAGCGTCAGGTTTCAACAGAGAAAGCCACACATCTCTAGACCTCGTCTCGAAACTTCCAGCAGCGTAGCAGCACCACATAACATCCCATTCCAAACAAAAAAAAGCAAACCGAAAAGCGTAAAACACAGCGAACGGCGTTCACACATCGCGCGCCGCCCAGCATAAACGCAAAACCGGCCGTACACGTCACATCGCCCCCGCCTCCCTCACTGACGCGCAGGCCCCACAGCAGCCGCCTCCGCGTCACGGCGCGTAGCCACCACCCACGCCCACCGGCGCGCGGGCCCCATTTGTCCTGCCCCACCGTCGGCGACGCGCAGCGGCCCCACCCCCACCCCCCTTCTGGAAGCCCCGGCACGGACGCGAAACGGACAGCCGCCCGCCCCCCTCAACTAAGCAAAAATTCCTTAACCCCGAAGGCGAAAACAGACGCGTCCGATCGGTTTCATACCGTCTCTCTCTCTTCCCTATAAGATCCCCGATTCCCCACCTCCGCCAAATCCATCCACCGAATCCCCAAAACCCTAGCAGCGAAATCGACTCGATCGAAAAAGTTCTTCGTCTCCCTCTCGCGGAATCCACAGCGCAGACCGGCCGATCCCCCGCGGAAGAGCAGCAGCAGAGATGGCGCAGTCCGGCAACAACGACGCCGCCCCGATCAGCACCCAGCCCGCGGCGGTAAGGGATCTGGCCCCGAGATTTGTTTCGGTTTTTGTTAATTTATTTGTGATTTGGGGGCTGATCTGTGGTTTGTTGGCGCGCGCGCAGGAGGATGTGACGGTGGAGAGGACGCCCGAGGAGGAGGAGGCCAGGCTGAGGTACCTCGAGTTCGTGCAGCAGGCGGCGGCGCAGGCGGTCGTGCTGGCCGCCGCGGCCTACGCGTACGCCAAGCAGGGCGCCGGCCCCCTCCGCCCCGGCGTCGACCACGTCGAGGGGACCGTCAAGGCCGTCGTCGGCCCCGTCTACGACCGCTACCACGCCGTGCCGCTCGACCTCCTCAAGTTCCTCGACCGCAAGGTGAGAACCTTAACTTGATTTCTTAGCTGTATGCAAGGATTTATTATCCCAATTATCCGATCCAGTTCCTGGCTGTTGCTTTTTGCCATGGGAGTACTAGTTCTGTGCTCCTGATATCACCTCGCATCTGCATAGTGTTATGTGCCGTTATGTCGATGAAACGGCTTGTCTAGTCTTATGGTGGATTGGTTTATCCTGTTAATCTAGTTTTGCAAAGTAATATGGTCTATGTCTTAATAATTTGATACCTAGAAATCAAGGTGTTTTCTCCATCTGTTGACCACATACCATCTCTGAACACCAGAGAAACTAACTCGTTGGGCACTAATTATAAAATTATACTCGTAATTTGTTATTGGTAGCTGTCTGCTTCATTTCAGCACAGAAACTAACTCGTTGGGCACTAATTATAAAATTATACTCGTAATTTGTTATTGGTAGCTGTCTGCTTCATTTCAGCACAGAAACTAACTCGTTGGGCACTAATTATAAAATTATACTCGTTATTTGTTATTGGTAGCTGTCTGCTTCATTTCAGCACAGAAACTAACATGTTAGGCACTAATTATAATTTGTTGTTGGCAGCTGTCTGCTTCATTTTCTAGAGTTGGAACTTGGATTGTAGGATCTTAGTTGGTACCGGGCAGAATTGCGTTGATGTTAATTGAGGTTCTCATATTTTGGTTGCATCTATCTGGGAAAATCAAAATGGGATTGGCTATATAACTCTTCCATCAATCAATTTATGTTCAGTTTATCAACAAATAGCACATTGTTGTTTGCATGATACCCTGCAAAAAACCAATATGATAATAACATGTGCATTTGAATTCAGTTGTTGCTAGCTTGCAACTGATTTATTTGTTTAGTGTGAGGCAATTATTCATTTCTACATGTCCATGCATTGTATCTTGTTCATTTGATTGCTATTCAAGTAACTAATGTTCTCATGTCCTTGTGCCTTGCAGGTTGACGAGTCTGTCCAGGAACTGGACCGCCGTGTTCCACCCGTCGTGAAGGAGGTGCCGACCTATGCCCGCTCTGCAGCAGCTGAGGTGCAGAAGACAGGCATAATGGGCACAGCAACTGGACTGGCCAAGTCGGCCATTGCTTGTGCTGAGCCCAAGGCCCGTGACTTGTATACCCGCTACGAGCCTGTGGCGGAGCGCAAGGCTGCCGAAGCCTGGGCCGCCCTGAACCGCCTCCCGCTCGTCCCCTCGGTGACCCGTGCTGTCCTCCCCACAGCTGCACAGCTCTCAGCGAAGTACAACTCTGCCGTGCTTGATGGCGCTAAGCGTGGCAACTCCGTCGCCACCTACCTGCCACTCGTCCCAACGGAGCGCATTGCAAGGGTGTTCGCCAACCCGTCCGCTGATACTGCGCCTGCCACAGCTCCTGAGATGCAGCCCATACCGACGCAGTAACAATAAGAGCTACCCGTTGTTATGTTACCTAATAGCTGTTAGGAGTCAGTATCTCGTTGTGTAGTGTCTTGTTTGGCTTGTGGTGGACCGTGGTATTATGTGTGGATGGTCACTGTGGTATCCGCCTGTCTGGAAGCGACTCTGAATGCTGTTGCTGTGCAGCAAAGCCTGCTTTGCGTTTTAGTTTGTTCTGCATGAACCACTGTGTAATGCTTTGAATCAAAGTTGCATGAAACACCATCTGTAAATTCACATTCTATTTTTATGTTTGTGTGTATTGACTGTCAATTGGCATTGTTTACAACTGCTCTGCAAGTTATTTGCATGTGATGAATTGTTTATACAATTTTCTTTAGCTAATACCCCCTCTGTTTCAAAATATAAGTCTTTATAGGGATTTCACTATGAACCACATACTGATGTATATTTTAGAATGTAGATTCACTCATTTTGCTCCGTATGTGGTCCATAGTGAAATCCCTGGTCCATAGTGAAATCCCTTCAAAGACTTAAATTTAGGAACGGAGGAAGTATAAGTCGACCAAATGATTGAGCATATTTACAGCATTTTGAGCTATGTTAGATGAATTGCTTGTGCATATTTCTGTGCCGGCTAGCAATTCTCAGGAAGCTTGCTAGCCACCCAGGAGGAACTCCACTGAAACTTGTTTACCACCATGACATCTGAACGATAGGAAAGCAATGTCAATCCGGTCATCAGGTCCCAACTGTTGTGTTGGTCCATTGATGTGTTGGATTCTGAACCTTTCGAAGGATTTTCTTTTCTTCTCTTAAACACACAGGCCAATTAATTACTCCCTCCGTCTAGACATTTTTGCAAGCTATTTTAGCCCAAAAATAGAAAATTAGTGTTCAGTACTCCACGTTTTCAGGTTTTTTTGGTTTCAATATTCCTTGTTTGATTTCAGTGATGAAGCAGGAATAGAAAATTTGTTTAGAACCAAACCAACATTCTGGTTAGTGCTCCCACAAGGGCCACAAGCACGTTTCCAGGTTTTTTGGTTTTGAATATCCCTTGTTCGATTTCAGTATCAGATGAACCAGGAACAAAATTTCACAGTGATCTAAGGAAACGCTACACTCCAGAATTTTTGCCATGACAAAGGAAGGAGTACTTGTATTATCTGAGAGATCAGATAGGTATGCATTAGATAACCAAAAGTGAAGATTCTAAAGGCTTCAGCACACGACATGCTCAAAAGAACAAACACTAACGGAAAAACAAGCTGCTCATTCGGCACGGCATCCATAACTTTGCATCTCAGTTATCTGATAACATCCACCACTCCGCCAGCAGCAACTATGCAAGATTCTGTAATATCAGGCCCCCAGCAATACCACTCACCAGATTCTGAAATACACTTAGTATGCCCCAATATGCTTGATAAGATGCCACATACCACTCACTACATTCCAAAACACATCTAGAACTATCGCTTGAACACCTGAACTATACACATGGAGATGCATCTCACTGTGTTATCCCCTAAACCCTCTTTTTTATCTCAGCAATGATCCCTGGGAATTTCAGAACCAGCAACGCATAACCATCGGTGAAGACGGCCTTCTTGAAATTTTCCTCCAGCACAAAGAAGTCAATGCACCTGTTCTTCAACACCTGGCAGTTGTAGGTTTCAGCCCAAGCTAAGATATTTGCAACTGTATCGACCGACACTTTATCCCACAACTTCTGGGCGCAAACAATCTTCAGTCGGTCCAGTGCATACCGATCGGCCGCAGCAAGCAGGTTCTGGAACATCTCGGTGGAAGAGTCCTCAAGCTCGTCTTCTAGGGGCAATTCATCTGTGTATATGAACCGGAGCATAACTTTGAATGTTGCAGGTGTGATGTCGTGCAGCGTGATGGATGGCATTGTAGCCTCGGACATGGGGCCGAAGAGCTCTGCTCTGAAGACCGGCGAGCGGGCAGCAAGCACTGCTCGGTGAGCATGGAATGTCTCACTGTCAACGATGAACGACACATCTGCCCCATCGGCGTGATCTAGCAGGCGGCCAAGATGGGTCCCGATGTCTGAAGAAGGGACGAGAACACAATTGTCATCGACGATCATGATGAAAAATACAAATGTGACGTGTCCCTCTGTTAAGTACTCTCTCTCCAAAATTGTTCCCTCGATGAACTGACCCCATCCCCAGCAGTCGCTGCTGTCTTTATCCTCCATGATTTCCAAGGTTTGAAGGAACCTTCGCCTGTGTGCCATACATGGCTTGCTGTCCCTGCCCATCATAAAGACCTCAAACATGACATCGACACTTCTCGACTTGCTCATGTGCTCCAGGAAGATCGAAACATACTCCTGGTCGGCCTCCAACTCCCCGCGTGGGAAGAACTTGACCCTCCACAGGTGCCCCCCGGCGGACACGATGTCGGAATAGAAGGCCATGCCGACGGGAATCTGCTTGCTTCGCTCGTAGTCTACTTTGAATTGGAAGACACAAGAGCCCACACTGATGTTCTCCGCCGGCCTGTTCACTGAACAAATTTTGAAGTACTAGATGTAAGGACGAATTACCACAAAGAAATATCGAGCAAGCAATGAGAAAGTACCGCAAAATGGGCAATGCAGAGTACGGAGTACACGCTAGTGAATCCTTGAGCTCAACGAACCAAAGAAGAGCATGAGAGGACACTCACTGGCTTGCCGTCGGAGATGGAAGCGATTGTCCTGCTGGTGGTGGCGATCGGTGCTGAGGCGCTGCCTGCCGCTCCTGAGGCACCGGAACATCCGCCGTACGCCGTGTGTCCGCCTCCTCTTCCCCGCCTGAGCTCGTGGCCGCCGCCACTCGCGGCGAAACCCTTGAGCAGAGAACTGTTCTTTGCGGGCTGCCAGCACCCACAGTGTGTATATGGGCCGCGCGAGAATGTAATCGACTGGCTATTCCGCGGTGTATATGGGCCCGGCCAATTCGGGTTTATGTAAATTTTACGTTTTTAAATGTGTAGAAAAAATCAAGCTAACAATTTTACGTTGTATTAATATGTTTCAAATTAGCAGTTTTAAAATATTTTATGTAAATTTAAATTTTGGAATATGCGTGTTTAGATTTTCTTTCGAAAATATGAACAAATGAAAGAAAAGGATAAAAATCAGAATGGGTGGCGATGAATCGGCGCCCAAACACGTTAGGTTCTGACCAATTTAGCTTTACCACGCGACATTCTTCACATCGGAAAACAATTAAGAGTTAAAGCAGCTGAAGAAAGTCTAAAGGGTCTATCTCCAAAAATGCGAGTTGTCGGTTTTAAAAGTATTGGAGAAAATAATTATAATGTTCCCAAAGTAAATCAAACATGATCTAAAATATGATTGACATTTAATAAGTGTTCAAGAATTTTAAAAATGTTATTATTTTATAAAATTGTTCAATATTTAAAAAAATATCATGAATTTTAAAACAACTTTTAGTTAATTTAAATAATTTGATGAAAATTAATAAAAGAATCATGAATTTAAAAAATGTTCGAGGAATTATGGATGTTTACATATTTTAAAGAATATTCATGAATTGACAATCAAAATAAAAAAATGAAACTAGAAAAATAAAATAACGGAAAAACAAATGGCAGACCTAAAGAAAAGAAAGAAAATAGAAAAGAAAAAACCAAGGAAAAAAGAGAAAACCCATTGAAGCAAAAAAGAAGAGAAAATATGATGTACGTCCCAGAAGTTAAAAATTATGAAGTAAATCGATCAGTAGGTACTAATCATATCAGTGTACCAAAAAATCTAAATGTAAATACAACTAGACTATATCTGCGTGTTATGGCAAGAATCTTGTTCTAACAAATGCATAAATAGGTGCTAATGACAAATAAAACTGAAACGCGACCTGATACTAGCTCAGATGGTTGTGTTCTTTGTGATGGAACCACCACATGGTTCAAGTACTAGACTTGGCACTGGTGCTCGCATTTTCTTGGATCTATTTCAGGCTTTTCGGTGAAGTTCGTTCAGTGAGAGGAGACGTTTCTGTCTAGACGGATGCGCGTGTGGTGACTTCGTCAATGTGAAGATGATATGCCGGCCCAGTCTCTCGAAGATGCTCATAGGTACATTCATAGGAATGAGTGTATGCGCGTACGTATGAGGGCATGCGTCCATACTGTGTTAATAAAGCTAAATCTAAAACTAATGCAAAATAAAATAAAAGCAGCTCTTCATTTATATTTTATAATAAAACATACTGTATGAGGCAACGAACAAATGTTGTATGCGAACAGAGAAAAGGTAGATTATGGAGCATGAATTAGTACATAGATTTGCTTCAAGCATCAAAGACTTATGTTACCCATAACTAAACAAAAAATAATGTAAAATTGAAATGACAACTACAAACACACGCGAGTACACAGCATGACACCTGATTTATAAGACCACAATTTGAATCTCGCCTCAAATTATTTCACATTCTAGAAGTACAAAATATTTGAAAAGATGCCGGACACCACTAACCAATTCCAAAATACCACACTAGAGCTATGCTCTAAAACCTGTACTATATACACCCACAGATGTATCTCACTGCTAGTACATTATACCCCAACTCTCCTTTTGAGCTCAACAATAGTCGGTGGTAATATCAGAATTCAGAAACCAACAGCGCATAACCATGGTGAACATGGCCTCCTTGAAGTTTCCCTCCACAACAAAGAAGTCAATGCACTTGTTCTTCAACTCTTGACAGTTGTAAGTTTCTGCCTAAGATTGGTGCAACTGTATCTACATACACTTTCTCCCATAACTTCTGGGCACAAATAATCTTCAGTTGATCCAGTGCATACCGATCAGCCACAGCGAGTAGACCCTGGTTCAGCGGAAAGTGTCCTCAAGCTCGTTTTCTCCGGGCAATTCATCTGTGTAAATGAACATATGCATAATGTTGCAGGTTTGATGTCCTGTAGCCTGATGATGACGTATTGATCATATAGCACCATGGAGTTAACATTGCATATAGTCAGAGAGTTATGCACCAACATAGCAAAAATGAATACATTAAAAGGTTCATGACAAAACATGTACTCCCTCTGTAAACTAATATAAGAGCTTTTAGGTCACTAAAGTAGTGATCTAAACACTCTTATATTAGTTTACGGAGGGAGTACAAAAGAACAAAGAGAAAAACAGAGAAATGAGTTGCTAATTTGGCAATCGTATGATTTATCGGTATCGATATAGCAACTAAGCCCAACACTTCAGGAATAAGATTCTACAATTTATAGCTTCCAGGCTCCTTCCTCAGCAAGATATAGATTATATGCTTCACAAGATGTCAGATACCACTCACCAAATCCAAAACTCCATAATAAAACTATGCCCAAACGTCTAAAGTATACACGTGTTTATGCCCTAACCCTCTTTTTGAGCTCAGCGGTAATCAACGGGAATTTCAGAACCAACAATGCATAACCATCAGTGAACATGGCCTCCTTAAAATTTGCTTCCACCGCGAAGAAGTCAATGCAGCTGTTCTTCAACTCCTGGCAGTTATAGGTTTCCGCACAAGCTAACATAGTTGCAACTGTATCTACAGAAACTGCATTCCATAACTTCTGGGCACAAATAACCTTCAGCCGATCAAGTGCATATAGATCAGCCACGGCGAGTAGATTCTGGAGCATCTCAGTGGAATAGTCGTTAAACTCGCCCTCTCCGGGTAATTCATCCATGTATATAAATCCAAGCATACATTTGAATGTTGCAGGCGTGATCTCGTGCAGCCTGATGGATGACATTGTGGCCTCAGACATGGAACCGAAGAGCTGTGCTCTAAAGACCGGTGAGCGGGCAGCAAGCACCGCCCGGTGAGCATGGAATGTCTCATCGCCAACGATGAATGACACGTCCGTCCCGTCAGTATGATCAAGCAGGCGGCCAAGATGAGTCCCGATATCCGAAGGCGGGACAAGAATAGCAGGTTCATCATCAGTGAGTATGATGGCGCATACAAAGGTGACGTGCCTCTCTGCTAAGAAAATTCTCTCCAGAATAGTTGCCTTGACAAACCGATTCCATCCCCAGGAGTCGTGGCGGCCTTTATCTCCGTTGATTTCAAAGGTTTGAAATGTCCTCTGCAATATGTCTGGTGCAGATGGATTACCGTCGCTGCCAATGACGAAGGCCTCGATGACGGCTCTGATCCTTCTGGTTTTGCTCATGTGCCTGAAGAAGATGGAGACATACTCGCCCTTGTCAGCCTCACTCTGGCCGCGCGGGAAGAACTCAATCCTCCAGTGGTGTCCACCGGCGGAGACGACGTCGGAGTGGATGGCCTTGCCGACGGGAAGCTTCTTGCTTTGCTCGTAGTCCACTCTGAACCGGAAGGCCGAAGAACCCATAGTGGTGATCCGCGCCTCTGCCTCTGCCATCTCGCTAGCTCGCTGGCTCACTGAACAAATTTGAAGCATCAGTAGTCACAAACTACCACCAAAAAAATTGAGCAAGCAGAAGAAATCACCACAAAAATTGGCACACGTAAGTACGTAACACAAGCTCGACGGACCCAACAAGAACACGAGAGGTGGGCGCTTACTGGCTTGCTCGCCAGCCGCCGGAGGTCGGCCTACTGGTGGCGGCGATCGGTCGGAGCCGAGGCCGCTCTCCTGGCCGCCGGCCCTTGCCAGACTTGCTCCACGCTAAATTTGGCCGGGGAACCTCGAGTCGAACAGTCAGAACCGGCGGCTTTGTTCGTGCAGGCTTCTAACCACCAACTGTACCAACGACTTTTGTTACCCCTTTCTCTGGTCTGCTCGGGAGACCAACACCTCACGTTCCAGCATCCGGCAGCTATCACCATCGAGGAACTTGACTACTAAATTGTTTCCACTTTGATTATGTGTAAGAATTGATCTGGTCTTGGTATATTATATTCAAAGTTTGCGAGAAAATGATTTTCCCCGGGAATAAAAATTCAATTAGCCTCTAACAATGCTATGATTTTTTTTTGTCGAGTGATAAATTGTTTATGCATATTTCTTGGCTGATTAGTCTGAGCAAATGATTTTGATCATCGTTGCAGCTTTTGAGCTATGGTAGATGAAATGCTTATGCATATTTCTCGTCTGATTAGCCATTCTCAGAAAATTCTGCCGTAGGCTTGCATGTCAAGTAGGTGACACTTGCTCTGATTAGTCTGCCGTAGGAATTCTGCCACCAAAGCCGAATTCCATGGACACTTGTTTATCACCATGACATTTGCTAGACTGGACAACAATTAGAATCCTGTAATCAAGCAGGTGAATACGTAGGGGTTAAACTTTTCACTTCTCTGATATACAAATTATGTGTTGTATGAAAGGATAATGATTAATGAACCATTTGTATGATGTTCTTTTCTTCTCTGGAACACGGACCTCCATTCATTGGAAAATTTATTTAGAAGCAGGCCTCTATTCTAGATAGTACTACCACAACCATATTTCAAGATTTTTTGGTTTTGATGAATATTCCTTGTTTGATTTCTTCCAGTTATATCAGATGGACCAAGGAATGGAAATTCACACTGAACTACGCAAACACTAATTCAGACTCCCCCAAGCTCTAGATAGTTATGGACTAGAGGGGGCAAAAGTAGCTTCAGGGCACGGCATGGCCAAAAGAAGAGAGAAATAAAAACATGAACGAGCTGCTTATTTGGCACGACATCCCTAACTTCGCATCTCAGTCATCTGATAGCATCCTCCACCTTACCTCACTTATCACTATCAGTCCTCAGTAGCAACGAAGCCCAATACTGCTAAGAAGAAGATTCTGCAATCTCAGTCTCCAAGCTCTGGTTGATAAAGATGCCAAATACCACCCACCATATTCCAAAACACCATGCTAGAACTATGCTTGAACACCTGCGCTGTACACATGGAGATGTATCTCACTATGTTATCTCCTAAATCCTCTGTTTTAGCTCAGCAATAATCTGTGGGAATTTCAGAACCATCAACGCATAACCATCAGTGAACATAGCCTTCTTGAAATTTTCCTCCACTACAAAGAAGTCAATGCACTTGTTCTTCAACTCCTGACTGTTGCAGGTATCGGCACAAGCTAAGATAGTTGCAACTGTATCCACAGACACTTTCTCCCACAATTTCTGGGCGCAAATAATCTTCAGTCGGTCCAGTGCATACCGATCGGCCGCAGCAAGGAGGTTCTGGAACATCTCAGTGGAAGAGTCCTCATGCTCGTCTTCCATGGGCAATTCATCCGTGTATATGAACCGGAGCATAACTTTGAATGTTGCAGGTGTGATGTCATGCAGCGTGATGGATGACATTGTAGCCTCAGACATTGAACCGAAGAGCTCTGCTCTGAAGACTGGTGAGCGGGCAGCAAGCACTGCTCGGTGAGCATGGAATGTCTCACTGTCAACGATGAACGACACATCTGTCCCATCAGCGTGATCTAGCAGGCGGCCAAGATGGGTCCCGATGTCTGAAGGAGGGACAGGAACACAACTGTCATTGATGATCATGATGGCACAAGAAAATGTGACGTGTCTCCCTGTTAAGTAATCTTTCTCCAAAATAGTTCGCTGGAGGAACCGACCCCATCCCCAGCAGTCGCTGCTGTCTTTATCTCCCATGATTTCAAAGGTTCGAAATAAGCTTCCTCTGTGTGACAATGACATAGATGGCTTGCTGTCCCTACCCATCATAAAGACCTCAAACATGGCGTCCACACTTGTAGATTTGCTCATGTGCTCCAGGAAGATAGAAACATACTCCTTGTCGGCCTCGTACTCCCCACTCGGGAAGAACTTAATCCTCCACAGGTGTCCCCCGGCGGAGACGATGTCGGAGTAGAAGGGCACGCCAACGGGAACCTGCTTGCCTTGTCCATAGTCTACTTTGAATTGGAAGACACAAGAGCCCATAATGGTGTTCTCCGTCGGTCTGTTCACTGAACAAAATTTAAGTAAATGTAAGGACAAATTACCACAAAAAACATTGAGTAAGCAAACAGAAAGTACCACAAAATCGACAATGCAGATGAAGAGCACAAGAGGGCACTCACTGGCTTGCTCTCGGAGATGACAGCGATTGGCCTGCTGGTGATGGCGACCGGTGCTGACGCGCTGACGAACGCTCCTCGGAACTCCCCCGACCAGCGCCGGAACCTCCGCCGTACGCCGTGTGTCCGCCTCCTCTCCCCCGCCGCTCCCCGTCGCCTGCTCTCGTGGCCGCCGCCACTCGCGGCGAAACCCTTGAGCACAGAACATTTTTTTTTTGAGTCTGTTCACAGAACTCTTCTTTGCGGGCTACCAGCACCGCAGGCCGCGCGGGGAACGTAATCGACTACCTATCCCAGGATGTATATGGGCCTGCTAATTCGGGTTGCTGCGGGAGCGGGTATTAGTGCTGTTTTTTCTTTTCTGCGCGTTTTCTGTGTTGGGTTTCAACAGTTTGTTCTCAGTTTTCTGTTTTTCGTAGCGGTTTCCTCCGTCTTTATTTTTTATAATATTTTAATATTTTTTGGTTTTCTTTGTCCGGTTTCAACGGTTTTCTTTTGGGTGTTGGTTTTCTGTGTTTCTTCACTGTTTTTTTTTACCTTTTTCGTTTTTAACACATGCCTACATTTTTTATACACATTGCACATTTCTTGTGGACACCAGGAACATTTTTTATACACACTTGAAAGAAAGTCAAAAACATTATTTGTTGTACTTTTTTTTCATCAAAACTGTACGTGCTTCGTATACATCCGAAACATTATTTATAAATGTTTAACATTTTTCAAATACATGTTTTTGAAAAAAATGAATACGTGTTAAACATCTTTCAAATAGACGTTGAAACATTTTCTGAATGACATGAAAATATATTTTTTCAACTACACAGACATTTTCGTACATTGTATAAACATTTTATAAAATTTTCACGGACATAGTTTTGAATGGTATGAAACTTTATTGAATTGCACGAATGTTTTTTTACAATGTATAAGTTTTTAGTGTCACCTACATTTTCTTGAAACACGTGAATATGTTTTCATATTGCAAACATTTTTTGAATGTTATCAAATTTCTAAGAGAAAAATACGGTAACAAATTTCGTGCCATTCAAAACTATGTGTTTAGATTTAAAATTTTCATATGAGCAGTTTTTATTTTTTAGTTTAGATTTAAATTTAAGTTTTTCATATGAGCAGTTTTTATTTTTTTAGTTTAGGTTTAAGTTTTGGAATATATGTGTTTAGATTTTGTCTTGAACATATGAACGAAAGAAAAAAAGAAAAAAATCGGAATTGGTGGAGATGAATCGAAGCCCAAACACGTTAGGGGCCCGCCCAATGAACTTTACCACACGACACTCGTTCACATAGGAAAACAATTAAGAGATAAACAAGCTGAAGAAAATAAGAGGCGTCTGTCTATAAAAAGATGAGTTGTCGATTTTAAATTATTGGGGAAATAATTAAAATGTCCCCAGAGTAAAAAAAACATGATCTAAATAAATGATTGTTATTAATAACTATCCAACAATTTTAATCATGTTATAATTTTTTAAAATCTTCAATTCTTTTAAGAGTTTCATGAAGTTGGAAATATTTTTAAATTAGTTAAGATAATATTCAAGATTTTGATGAAAATAAATAAAAAATCATGCATTTATAAAAATGTTCGATGAATTAAGGTTTATATTTTTTAAATAATATTAATGAATTGACAAGAAGAAGGAAAAGGGAAACTAGAGAAAAAATAACGGAAAAATAAATGCCAAACCTAAAGAAAAGAAATAAAATAGAAAAGAAAAAACCAAGGAAAAAATATGGATCGCATTGAAGGAAAAAAGTAAAACAACATAAAGAGGTCCATTGCAGTTGTATCCTATGTGATTTGTCTCATTTTACTTGCTTTCTTCCTAGGAGGGAAAAACATAAAATTCTGAAATAAATTTCCTAAAAATATGATATATGTACAAGAAGTTAAAGTTTATGAAGTAAGTCAGACCGGGAGATACAAATCAACGTGTATCTAGCGTATCAAAAAACCAAAATGTAAATGCAACTAGATTATATTCGCATGTTATAGCCAGAACCTTGTTAAAACAAATGCATAAATAGGTGCTAGTAACAAATAAAACTAAATTACTTCCCTGGTTCTATTTCAGACTTTTCAGCGATGTTCGTTCAGTGGGTGGAGATGCTCCCTTCGACTAAGGAGGTGTCCCGGGTGCCATGATTTCAGATCTGAACCGTTTTTGTTTTCACCAATAGATTTGTATTCTTGATCCGATCTTGCAAGTTGTATGCACATATTACGTGTTATGATCCACATACCCCAAGGTGGCAATAATTAGGATTCTTTCCGATGATTACCGTAATTTGAGGACTAATGTATTCACTAAGTGCTAATGCTTTGTTCCGGTTCTCTATTAAAATGAGGCCTTAATATCCCATAGTTTCCAATATAACCCCGCTGCCATAGGAGGGTAGGACAAAAGATGTCATGCAAATTCTTTTTAGTAAGCACGTATGACTATATACGGAATACATGCCTAGATTACATTGATGAATTGGAGCTAGTTCTGTGTCGCCCTAGGTTATGACTGTTACATGATGGATGTCATCCAGCATAATTATCCATCATTGATCCAATGCCTACGAGCTTTTCACATATTGATATTTGCTAAGTTACTAATGTTGCTGCAGCTGTTACAATCGCTATAAAATTGCTACTGTTACTGTTACTATTGCTACTGTTACTACTGCTATCAAAATTATCCTACTATTGTGCTATTGATCACCCTACTACAAATATTTAGTCTCCAGGTGTGGTTGAATTGACGACTCCACTGCTAATACTTGCAAATATTCTTTGTCCCCCCTTGTGCCGAATCAATAAATTTGGATTGAATACTCTACCCTCGATTGCTGTTGTCACCCTCTATACTTGTGGGTTATCATGCCCCCTAGGGCGCGCCTCCCGAGCTTGTGGGCCCCTTGTCTGGCCTTCGAAGCACATCTTCTACTATATGATGCCATTTGACCTAGAAAAATATATCAGAAGGAAGGTTTCAGGATGAATGGCCGCCGTCTCGAGGCGGAACCTGGGCAGGAGCACTTTTGCTCTTCGACAGAGAGATTCTATCGGGGAAACTTCCCTCCGGGAGGGGGAAATCAAAGCCATCATCATCACCAACGACCCTATCATCGTGGGAGGACCAATCTTCATCAAGATCATCACCAACACCATCTCATCTCAAACCCTAGTTCATCTCTTGTATTCAATCTTTGTCTCAAAACCTCAGATTGGTACCTGTGGGTTGCTAGTAGTGTTGAATACATCTTGTAGTTGATGCCAGTTAGTTTATTTGGTGGAAGATTATATGTTCAGATCATCAATGATATTTAATACCCTCTGATCTTGAACATGCATATGATTTTTGAGCAGTTACTTTTGTTCTTGAGGACATGGGATAAGTCTTGTCATAAGTAATCATGTGAGTTTGGTATTCGTTCGATATTTTAATGATATGTATGTTGTTCCTTCCTTTAGTGGTGTCATGTGAACATCAAATACATGACACTTCACCGTACTTGGGACTAAGGGAAGGCATTGTGGAGTAGTAATCAGATGATGTGTTGCTAGAGTGGCAGAGCTTAAACTCTAGTTTATGCACTATTCTCTAAGGGGCTGATTTGGATCCATGTATTTCATGCTATGGTTAGATTTAACTCAATTCTTCTTTCGTAGTTGCGGATGCTTGCGAGAGAGGGTAATCATAGGTGGGAGGCTTGTTCAAATAAGAACAACACCCAAGCACCGGTCCACCCACATATGAAATCATCAAAGTAGCGAATGCGAATCAAATAAACATGATGAAAGTGACTAGATGAAATTCCCTTGTATCCTCAAGAACGCTTTGCTTGCTATAATAGAAATTTTTGGCCCGTCCTTTGCTATAAAAAGGATTGGGCTATCTTGCTACACCTTTTTTGTAGTTGCTACTTGTTGCTCGTTACAAATTACCTTGCTATCAAACTACTTGTTACTGATAATTTCCGTGCTTGTAGAAAATACCTTGCTGAAAACCGCTTGTTATTTCCTTGTGCTCCTCGTTGGGTTCGACACTCTTACGTATTGAAAGGACAATGATTGATGCCCTGTACTTGTGGGCCATCAAGACTCTTTTCTGGCGACGTTTGCCGGGGAGTGAAGCACCTTTGGTAAGGAAATATTTATACTGCATGCGGAAATTTACTGTCACTTGTTACTATGGAAAACAATCCTTTGAGTGGTTTGCTTGGGGTATCTTCACCTCAACCGGAAGCACAAAGAGTTGCTCCTCAACCTACCGCACCTACTGAAAATATTTATTATGACATCCTTCGGATATGATAGAGAAACTGACGGAAATATGCCCTAGAGGCAATAATAAAGTTGTTATTATTATATTTCCTTATTCATGAATCATGATAAAGGTTTATTATTCATGCTAGAATTGTATTGACCAGAAACTTAAATACATGTGTGGATACATAAACAAATACCGTGTCCCTAATGAGCCTCTACTAGACTAGCTCGTTGATCAACATATGGTTAAGATTTCCTAACCATAGACATGAGTTGTCATTTAATAACGGGATCACATCATTAGGAGAATGATGTGATGGACAAGACCCAACCGTTAGCATATCATATGATCATTCAGTTTATTGCTACTGCTTTCTTAATGTCAAATACATGTTTCTTCGACCATGAGATCATGCAGCTCCCGAATACCGGAGGAATACCTTGTGCGCTATCAAACATCACAACGTAACTGGATGGTCATAAAGATGCTATACATGTATGTCCGAAGGTGTCTGTTGGGTTGGCATGGATCAAGACTGGGATTTGTCACTCCGTGTGACGAAGAGGTATCTTTGGGCCCTCTCGGTAATACGACATCACAAGAAGCTTGCAAGCAAAGTGACTAAGGAGTTAGTTGCAAGATGATGTATTATGGAACGAGTAAAGAGACTTACCGGTGATGAGATTGAACTAGGTATGGAGATATCGACGATTAAATCTCGGGAAAGTAACATACCGACAGACAAAGGGAACTACATATGTTGTCATAAAGGTTCGATCGATGAAGATCATCGTAGAATATGTAGGAACCAATATGGGAATCTAGGTCTTGCTATTGGTTATTGACCGGAGAGTCGTCTCGGTCATGTCTACATCATTCTCGAACCCGTAGGGTCCACACGCTTAACATTCGTTGACAATATAGCGTTATATCAGTTATGTGAATTGGTGACCGAATGTTGTTCGGAGTCTCGGATGAGATCACCGATGTGACGAGGAGCTCCGGGATGGTTCAGGGGTAGAGATTGATATATAGGACGATACTATTTGGTCACCGGAAAGGTTTCAGAAAGTACCGGGTATTTATCGGATCACCGGAAGGGTTCCGGGAGGCCCGAGGAGGTTATTGGGCCATATGGGCCAAACGAGGGTGATACGTCTCCAACGCATCTATAATTTTTGATTGTTCCATGATATTATATTATCTGTTTTGGATGTTTAAAGGGATTTATTATACAGTTTTATATTATTTTTGGGACTAACCTACTAACCCAAGGCCTAGTGCAAATTGCTGTTTTTTTTTGCCTATTTCAGTGTTTCGCAGAAAAGGAATATCAAACGGAGTCCAAACGGAATGAAACCTTCGGGAGAGTCATTTTTGGAACAATATCAACACAGAAGACTTGGAGTACACGCCAGGAAGTGAATGAGGCGGCCACGAGGGTAGGGGGCGTGCCCCCCCACCCTCGTGGGCCACCTGTTGCTCCACCGACGTCCCTCTTCCTCCTATATATATCTACATACCCTGAAACCATCGAGGAGCACCACGAAACCCTAATTCCACCGCCGCAACTTTCTGTACCCGTGAGATCCCATCTTGGGGCCTGTTCCGGAGCTCCACCGGAGGGGGCATCGATCACGGAGGGCTTCTACATCAACACCATAGCCTCTCCGATGAGTTGTGAGTAGTTTACCAAAGACCTTCGGGTCCATAGTTATTAGCTAGATGACTTCTTCTCTCTCTTTGGATCTCAATACAAAGTTCTCCTCGATCTTGTTGGAGATCTATTCGATGTAATTATTTTTGCGGTGTGTTGTTGAGATCCGATGAATTGTCGGTTTATGATCAAGATTATCTATGAACAATATTCGATTCTTTTCTGAAATCTTGTATGCATGATTTAAATAACCTTGCAAGTCTCTTCGAATTATCGGTTTGGTTTAGCCTACTAGATCTGTAGTTCTTGCAATGGGAGAAGTGCTTGGCTTTGGGTTCAATCTTGCGGTGTCCTTTCTCAGTGACAGCAGGGGCAGCAAGGCACCTATTGTATTGCTGCCATCGAGGATAAAAATATGGAGTTTATATCATATTGCTTGTGTTTATCCCTCTACATCATGTCATATTGCCTAATGCGTTACTCTGTTCTTGTGAACTTAATACTCTAGATGCATGCTGGATAGCGGTCAATGTGTGGAGTAATAGTAGTAGATGCAGAATCGTTTCGGTCTACTTGTCACGGACGTGATGCCTATATACAATGATCATGCCTAGATATTCTCATAACTATGTGCTTTTCTATCAATTGCTTGACAGTAATTCGTTCACCCACCATGGAAATCTGCTATCATGAGAGAAGCCACTAGTGAAACCTATCCCCCCCGGGTCTATCTTCATCATATTATTCTTCCATCAACTATTTATCTTTACTTTAGTTTTGTTTTGCAATCTTTACTTTCAATCTACATATCAAAAATACCAGAAATATTATCTTATCATCTCTATCAGATCTTACTTTTGTAAGTGACCGAGAAGGGATTGACAACCCCTTTTATCGCGTTGGATGCAAGGTTTTTATTTGTTTGTGCAGGTACGAGGGACTCGTGCGTGGTCTCCTACTGGATTGATACCTTGGTTCTAAAAAAATGAGGGAAATACTTACGTTACTGTGCTGCATCACCCTTTCCTCTTTGAGGGAAAACAATGCAAGCTCGAGAAGTAGCAAGAAGAATTTATGGCGCCGTTGTCGGGGAGATCTACGCAAAAGTCATATACCAAGTACCCATCACAAACACTTATCCCTCGCATTACATTATTTGCCATTTGCCTCTCGTTTTCCTCTCCCCCACGTCACCTTTGCCATTTTATTTGCCTTTTTATTCGCTCCGTGTGTTTTATCGTTTGCTTTGCCGCCATGGCTAGTCCCTTATCCGCTCCTTTGTCTCCCGAGTTTGAAGTTCTTTACTTCAAACAAAAGCAAGGAGAAAACTTAAAATATGCTTGGTATAGGATGACGGAATCTTATCGTAATTGCACCGTAGAGGTGAATTTTAGAATTTTACTTCGCAATTTTTATGTTGGACTAAATATGTCCAATAGTCAACTCTTGGATTGTGTTGCCAGAGGAAATTTTATCGAAATTGATCCCAGTATTGAGCATGAAATTATAGAGGGGATAATGGGAACACTGTTGGGGATCGTTGTAGAAAATCAAAAAAATTCCTACGCATCACCAAGATCTATCTATGGAGTTTACTAGCAACGAGAGGGGAGTGCATCTTCATACATTTGAAGATCGCGATACGGAAGCGTTGCAAGAACGCGGTCGGTGGAGTCGTACATGAAGCGATTCAGATCGCGGCCGAATCCGATCTAAGCACCAAACTACGGTGCCTCCGCGTTCAACACACGTGCAGCCCGGTGACGTCTCCCGCGCCTTGATCCAGCAAGGACAGAGGGAGAGATTGGGGAAGACTCCGTCCAGCAGCAGCACGACGTCGTGGTGGTGGTGGAGGAGCGTGGCAATCCAGCAGGGCTTCACCAAGCACCGCGGGAGAGGAGGAGGAAGAGGGGTAGGACTGTGCCAAGAGAGAGGGATAGTCTCGTGTATGGCAGCCCCAACACCCCCACTATATATAGGGGGAGGGGAGGGGTTGTGCCCCCATCTAGGGTTCCCCCCTAGGGGTGGCGGCCAGCCCTAGATGCATCTAGGGGGCAGCCAGAGGGGGAGAGAGGGGGGCACCCTAGGTGGGCCTTAGGCCCATCTGAGCCTAGGGTTCCCCCCTTCTCCCTTTCCCTGCGCCTTGGGCCTCTTGTGGGAGGCGCACCTGCCCACCCAGGGGCTGGTCCCTTCCCACACTTGGCCCACGTAGGCCTTCGGGGCTGGTGGCCCCTCCTGGTGGACCCCCGGAACCCTTCCGGTGGTCTCGGTACGTTACCGATAACGCCCAGAACACTTCAGGTGTCGAAAACGGGACTTCCCATATATAAATCTTTACCTCCGGACCATTTCGGAACTCCTCGTGACGTCCGGAATCTCATCCGGGACCCTGAACAACATTCAGTAACCACGTACATCTATTCCCTATAACCTTCATCGAACCTTAAGTGTGCAGACCCTACGGGTTCGGGAACCATGCAGACATGATCGAGGCATCTCTCCGGCCAATAACCAACAGCGGGATCTGGATACCCATGTTGGCTCCCACATGTTCCACGACGATCTCATCAGATGAACCATGATGTCAAGGACTCAATCCATCACGTATACGATTCCCTTTGTCAACCGGTATAGCACTTGCCCGAGATTCGATCATCGGTATACCGATACCTTGTTCAATCTCGTTACGGCAAGTCTCTTTACTCGTTCCGTAACACATCATCACGTGACCAACTCCTTAGTCACATAGAGCTCATTACGATGATGTCTTACCGAGTGGGCCCAGAGATACCTCTCCGTCATACGGAGTGACAAATCCCAGTCTCGATTCGTGCCAACCCAACAGATGCTTTTGGGGATACCTGTAGTGTACCTTTATAGCCACCCAGTTACGTTGTGATGTTTGGCACACCCAAAGTATTCCTACGGCATCCGGGAGTTGCACAATCTCATGGTCTAAGGAAAGGATACTTGACATTGGAAAAGCTTTAGCATACGAACTACACGATCTTGTGCTAGGCTTATGATTGGGTCTTGTCCATCACATCATTCTCCTAATGATGTGATCCCGTTATCAATGACATCCAATGTCCATGGTCAGGAAACCGTAACCATCTATTAATCAACGAGCTAGTCAACTAGAGGCTCACTAGGGACATGTTGTGGTCTATGTATTTGTAATGCCCCGGATGTAATACTTTCCCTTTTGGGTATATAATAAATCTCCGGCTTCATCTATTTCCATTTCGGGTTCTTTGTCTTTCGGGCTTTTGTCGTTTTGTTGTGTGAGTGTGTGGCATTCTTTCATATCATGTAGACATGTGCATTGCATTGCATTTGTGTTGTGGGTTGCTTCCGGTTCGTCGTGTTTCTTCCCGTTGTCCGTTTTGCGTTCCGGAGCTCCCTCACGTGTCCGTGACGTCCCGTAGGCCTACTTTGTTGTTCGGGCGTTTTTCGTTACCGGTGTGCCGCGAGGTTGTTGTCTGTGTTGTTGTTTTGTTGTGTGCAACCCGCCTCTCAAATCTCGTCTCGTTTGGACTCCGTTGACTTTTCATCCGTTGTCCGTGTGGGTCCGAAGTGCCTTCGCTTCGTGTCCCGGAAATACCCCTACCGCAGTCTGTTATCTCCGTCTAGGCCCTTTAAAACTATCCCCGCGATCGGATCCGTCGGATCGCGATCGGAGGGCTCCTAGCGCCCCTAAAACTCCTCCTAACCCTAAAAAATGCTACATATAGACCCCCCTAGTCTATTTGGGCATCCCCTTCTTCTTCCCCCTTCTCCACTTTCTTTTTTTTTTCCTTCTTCCTCAGATCCAAGAAATCATCTCGGATCCCGAGGGGATCCTTCGATCCAGCCGCCGCAACAGCAGCCGACAGGCTCGCCTCGATCTGACTGGCGCGAGTCAACGCACCGCGTCGAAGCACCTCCCAGCGACCGCAGCCGACCGCTCCGCGCCAGGCTCCAGCGCTGGCCTTCGGTCCTCCTGGCAGGACCACTTCGCCAGCGGGAGGCCCATCGACCGGCCCGTACGCCGCGCCGGGCCAGCCACTCCTCGCGCCACCGCGGCGCTTCCCCGCACGCGCGCCTGGGCCAAGGCCCGTACGCCGTCGCCCACCGCACCAGCACCGCCGCCCCGCCGGGCCAGGCCTCCCCCCAGGCCTCTGCACCGGGCCGCCGCCCCGCGACCGCCTCGCGGGCCGCAAGCCGCCGAAGCCCAGCCGCCAGGCCTCTCCGAACAGTTCCGGGCCAGATCCGCCGCCGGCCCGTTACTGTTCATCTCAGATCTGCTAGGTTGACTCTTTTTTTTCCCTAAGTCCTTTTTAATCCTGTTCTGGAATGCAAATTTTGACCTGCTGTAACTTTGTGCCTGTTGCTCTGTTTTGCGCGTGTAGCATGTCCAGATGTTCGTGGAGATGTCCTCTACGTTTTACCTGTTGTTGTCATGCATGTTAGATGTCATCTTGACACTTGTTTTGCTGTTGCAAGAGTGCATCATGATATAAACTGCTGTTATGTGTTATTTTCATGCCACCTTTGTCATGTGATAACTTTTAGCTCGTTTGTCCAAACGATGCAAATGACATGTCCACGTGTTCGTCTTGTCACGAACTACGTGTTGCTTGTGATAGGTTGCATGGTAGATTTATTATTTCCTTGTTATCATCGTTGCAAAGTGCCATGTTCATATGTTGTGTTTTCACTTGTTATGAAATACCATCTTGTTGAGCTCGTTGCAATCGTTGTGTTCACCTCTATGATGCATGCATGTGTGTTTCGGGATCACCTTCATATGCACTTTGATGAGGTGCTTACCCTTTGCCATGTTTAGTTTCGATGTGACTTAAACATGCTCTTTTGTATGCTATGATGATATTGCTGTTTTAGGACTTAGTGATTTTTCACTAAGTCTGAAATCTGTAACGTTCCGATGCCATGTTCGTGTGATGTTCTAGGACAAAGCATGTTAGTTTTGGGGTGGATTTTGATTGTTCCTTGTAGTATATATTGTTGTCTTTCCATTCATGTCCTCACATGTCCATTTGAGTGGCTGTAGCATGTTTATCTTTTGCTCTAAAGTTTCAATAAAATTCTGCTGCCAGAATTTTATTGCAAAGTTCAATATGTCCAAGATCATTGCTATTGATCCGTGACTCCGTTGGGGGTGCACTTTGGACCTAGTTGCTGTACTATATATCTAGTTTGTGTTCATGCCCTTTGCCATGCTATTTGGGTGCTGTAGCTTAATTATTTTGAGCTCCCAAGTTGCTATGTTGCTGTAATTTTCAGCTTTCGCTCAAATCTTGTTTCGGGCATAACTTTTAGCCCGTAACTCCGATTTCAGCGAATCTTATATCAAACTTGGGTGATTTTCTGTGTAGATTAATAATATCAGGTTGTTATCTTGTTTTGAGGTGTTTTGCTTGAGTGATGTTTTACGTGCTCCATGTGCATCCTTAGTGCATCCATCATGCATTCATGTTTTTCGAGTGCGCATTGCATCTTGTTGATTGGTGCTTGGTGTGATTGTTTTGTTTAGAGCCGGAAGCTGAGACCGGGTACGAAGTTAAGCACGAGGTTTCCAACGAGGTTGAGCACGAGGACCCTTCTTACGATCCGAACGACTTCTCTTCAGGCAAGATGACCGAACCCCGATAACATTACTATCTTGGCCTATTGCTAGTAGTCTCGATCTATAGTTTTGCCTCGATGCCCATGTTCTTCTTGTCAGCCTCCTACTTGTAACCAATTGCCATGTTTAACCACCCTACCTATGCAAACCGTTGCTTGGCTAAGTACGCTTCGCTCAGCCCTTCTTATAGCGTTGCTAGTTGCAGGTAAAGTGAAGATGCTTGCTCCATGTTGAAGTTTGGTTGGGTTATATCACACTATATAAATGCTTTAACTGAAATCATCTATATATTGGCAAGGGTGGAAGGCTAAGCCTTTTGCTTGGTGATTTGTTCCACTCATGCCGTTAGGATCCGTATAAGCCGGTATTATGTTCCTTGATTATGCGTTCCTAACACGGTTGGGGTGTATGGGACCCCCTCGATAAACCGCTAAGTGCTAAGTCTTTTCCAGCAAGTCCCAACATTGGTACTATTTGCCTAATAACAAACTAAACTTGCATAGGGAGTAATTAACCCTCTTTCTTAATCAACAACCCCGGGCCAGTGCTCCACATGAGTGTTGGTCCGAAACGAGCAGACTGCGGGGCCGCCTCGGGGCAACCTGAGGTATCTGGCATACACCTGTAGGATGACTCATCCGGTCATGTCCTGAGACCTAGATACGCGCGGCTACGATCAGGGTGTCGACACGCCGGGAGGATTTGCTGGATTAGCCTTACCTTAGCTCGGTATATCTTGAGCACGGGATTTCGAGGATACTCGGGTCTTCCCACTTTGGATTTGCGACTCCGCGGATCGTGGGCTTGTAATGGGTCAAGTTGGAACACCCCTGCAGGGTTTGAACTTTCGAAAGCCGTGCCCGCGGTTATGTGGCAGATGGGAGCTTGTTAATTCCGGTTGTAGATAACTTGACACAATGATACTAATACACTACCAGCGTGTGTTCCGTGACTGTCAATTTCCGAATAGGGATTCGGGAGTTGAACACGGAGGGGTTATGATTGTGAGCTTGTAGCTAGGATCACTTCGTGATCACTTCTCGCCGATGCCTTCTCTTCTCGCTCTCACTTGCGTAAGCTAGATGCTAGTTGCTGCTGCAGACTTGTTCTTTCTTCAGCCTTTCCCTCACCCAAAGGCTTAAATAGTTCTGTTACCCGGAGACGGGATTGCTGAGTCCTCTGTGGCTCACAGTTACTTCACACACCAGATGCAGGTCCAGCTGTGAGCTATCCAGGTGATGGCACCGAGCTGGATTGGGAGTACGACGAGGAGCGTAGTCGGTACTACGTGCGCTACCCGGACGATCAGTAGTGGAGTCTCTTACTAGGATTCGATCCGCCTGTGGTTTATTTATCTGAGTTTGGTACTTTGACTTTTGGCTTTTGCCCTTAGAGGGTTGTAGTGCTCTTAATGTATGATGTTTGAGACTTGTACTGTAATTCTGTGACGTGGCGAGTGTAAGCCAACTATTTTCAGTTTACTATCCCTCTTTTACATGAGTTGTGCAAAGATTACCAAACTTGAGATCATTCTAGGATGGACTTATGCCTTTAAGTCATGCCTCGACACGTAGGAGGTATAACTCCATCCTGGGCATTACAAGTTGGTATTCAGAGCCTTCTCCGACCTAGGAGCCCCCACTGTTTGATCGAACCGTTGACGGTTGAGTCTAGGCACACACTGAAAACTTTTTGAGTCCTATATTATATCGGAGAGTAGGATTTCTTTGCTTCTCATCCCCTTTCTCTCTGGTGAGGACTCCTGACGTCTACTCTTGTCTCTCCTATCTTCAAAATTTGCACAAAATTTTTTTTTAGGAATCCCGCGAGTATTCTGGGATTGTTTTGATGTTCTTGTGACAAGGATATTGTTCTCGATGCCTCCTGTTACCGAGGAGTTGAGCTTCGGGGTATCATTGTAACAAGCATATCGCGACAGTACTAAATACTTAAGACGGCCGACATGGAAAATCTCCCCTATACGGCCAGTGGCACGATAACCCCGACATCACCCAGTACTGGGGAGGTAGTTCGGGAGTATTGCCATAGCTTGTTATAGTGGATGCTTTTCGAAGGTCCGAGGTACACAGTTTCCGAGAAAGACTGGTTATGTGTTGAAGGATGGATACACCTGGATGTAGGTTAGAGTTGATTGCGTGGTGCTTCCCGTGTATCCCCAACACCTGATTGCATAACTGGAATCTTTCGGAAATCTATAGGTGGGTTTTATCCAGTAGATCGTAGGCATTCTTCCAACGAATGCAGGTTAGTGAGTTCGGGGTTCGACATTGAGTGAAGGGGTTATATGACCGAGGTTACTATCAGGAGTTGCATCTTAAAGGGTCCTTGGCTATGCTGATCCGGGGATTGCAAAACCTTTTCGTAACGCGTTCATATGCTTTCAGCACGAAGATGTTAGAACGAAACGCCTCTCTTGTGTTTGTTCCTTTTCCGTACCTTGTTGTTTACTTATTTTATCCTTTTGATCCCTATGTGGCTTCTCGTGAAGACTGATGTTATCATTTAACTGAGAATATCATTCGTTCCTCTTGTTCGGATGATTTCATTCGTTCTTATTGTTCGAATGATTATTGTGAAGACTTGTTGCAATTCATTCCATTGATTCAGCTTATTCCTTTTGTCAATCAATTGCTGATTCGTGGTCATCTCTTACAGGATGGCTCCGAAAAGGGTTCCGAATGCTAACCCAGAGGGTGAAGAGGTTCCAGAGCGTCCTCCTTCCCCTCCTCCTCCGCCTGAGGCTTGGAGAGCAATTATGCAGACTACTGCTCAGAACACTCAGTTGATGATGCAGATGATGCAGCAAATGCAAGCTATGCAAGCTAATCAAGCTAATCAGGGCGTTCCAATGAACCAAGGCAACTTCTTCCAGCAGCACCATGCTACCCTCAACCAGTTCTTGGCCAACAATCCTAAAGCTTTCAGTTACTGTGTCGACCCTCTTGATGCTGAAGATTGGCTAACCGATATCAAGAAGCATTTTGAGTGCAGTAACGTGAAAGAAGATGACTATGTGAAGTTTGCAGCCTTCCAACTGAAAGATCAAGCAGCTGACTGGTGGCAGCAGTACAAAGACTCAAGGCCGGGTCAACTGATCTCTTGGGAGAATTTCTGCAAGGATTTCCGCTCGCATCACATTCCTACAAGTGTTATCGAGGGTATGCGTGAGCAATTCCGCAACCTCAAGCAGGGCTCCATGACAGTCTATCAGTATAATGTCAAGTTCCAAAACCTCGCTCGCTATGCAAAGCAAGACATTCCTGATGCAAAGAGCAAAATCTATCAGTTCCGTGGAGGTCTCAAAGATGAACTTCAGCTTGCTCTCACTTTGTTCGAGCCAGACGAATTCGATAAGTTCTATAACATGGCTTTGAAACAAGAAGCAGCTCAGCTTAAGATGGAGGCTTCTAAGAAGAGAATTCGAGATGCTGTTCACTCTTCCTCATCGTCTCAGTTGGCTGCGAAACAACAGAAATTCTGGCTTCCTCCTCCTCCAGTGATTCGAGCTCCATACAACAACTCCAGCAACTTCAACAACTCCAACAACAAGAACTCTAGTGGTCGTGGTTTCTCCCACCCACCCAACCCAAGCAACCAGTCGAAGAAGCAGTTTCAGTCTCAAGGCTCCAAGTCCAGTGGCTCTCATTTCCGTCCTCTCTCTGAAGTGGTGTGCAACAAGTGTGGCCATAAGGGTCATTATGCCAACAGATGTCCGAATCCGAAGCGTCTTCCTCCTCCACCACCTATGAGTTCAGCTATTGTCAAGCATGATCCAAAGTCTGCAAGGGTTAATCTGATGAATGCAGCACAAGCCGAGGCTTCTTCTGATGTCATTCTGGGTAACCTTCCAGTGAACTCTTTTCCAGCTAAAGTGTTATTTGATTCGGGTGCATCATGCTCTTTCATGTCTCAACCATTTGCATCCAAGCATAATATTGACATCCAAAGTCTGCCTCAGAGGTTGCAAGTAATTTCTCCGGGCAAGTGCATGTCTTCCAACATATTTGCTCCGGATGTTTCTATTCGCATGGGTGATTATCGCTTTTTGGCTAAACCGGTGATTCTTGGTCATTCTGACATCGACCTCATCCTCGGAATGGATTGGCTTTCTCAGCACGATGCTCACATTGATTGTGCTCAAAAGGAAGTCAAGTTGACTCATTCTGATGAAGATGTGATTATCTTCGCCTCCAGGGATAATACTATTCGGCTTTTCTCTCTTAATGGTAAGGGTGAAATTAATGCCATAGAGCAAATTCCAGTGGTGAACGAATATCAAGACGTCTTTCCAGAAGATCTTCCAGGCATGCCTCCACACCGTCAGGTGGAGTTTGTCATTGAACTCGAGCCGGGCACTGAACCTGCTTGCCGGCGTCCTTACAAGCTCTCTCCGGATGAATTGAAGGAATTGAAGAAGCAGCTTGATAAGCAGGAGAGTATGGGTCTCATCAGACCGAGTACATCTCCGTGGGGCTGTGGCGTCTTATTTGTCAAGAAGAAAGATGGCACGGAGCGTCTCTGTGTTGACTACCGGCCATTGAACAAGAAGACGATTAAGAACAAGTATCCGCTCCCCAACATCAACGAACTCTTTGAGCAGCTCAAAGGAGCTAAAGTGTTCTCTAAGCTTGACCTCCGAATGGGCTATCATCAAATTCGCATTCGCGAGGAAGACATTCCCAAGACGGCCTTCAGAACGAGCTACGGTTCATACGAGTATACCGTCATGTCCTTCGGTCTCGCCAATGCTCCTCCTACCTTTTCAAGGATGATGCATTACATCTTCAACCCCTATACTGGCGAGTTCGTGCTCGTGTATCTGGATGATATTCTGGTGTTTTCCAAGAATGAAGAAGATCACGAAAAGCACTTGCGTCTGGTTCTTGATCGACTCCGAGAGCATAAATTCTATGCCAAGTTCTCAAAGTGCGAGTTTTGGCTCGATAAGGTTTTGTACCTGGGCCACATTATCTCAGCTGACGGTATTGCGGTTAATCCCGAGAAAGTTGAAGCAATTGTCAACTGGGAAGCTCCTCAGAACGTCAAGCAGCTCCGCAGTTTTCTGGGTCTTGCCAGCTATTGCAGAAGGTTTGTGGAGAACTTCTCCAAGATTGCCAAGCCTCTTTCCAACCTGCTTCAGAAGAATGTCAAATACTTTTGGTCTCCCGAGTGTGAAGTGGCTTTCAAAACCCTCAAAGAGAAGCTTGTCTCTGCTCCAGTTCTGACTCCTCCGGATGAAACCAAGCCCTATGAAGTGTTCTGTGACGCTTCTCTTCAAGGTCTTGGTGGTGTGCTTATGCAAGATAAGAAAATTGTGGCATATACTTCTCGGCAGCTCAAGCCAAGTGAGAAGAACTATCCCACACATGATCTTGAGCTAGCAGCTGTGGTACATGCTCTGATTACGTGGAGACATCTGTTGTTGGGCAGAAAGGTCGACATCTTCACTGATCACAAGAGTTTGAAGTACATCTTCACACAGCCGCACCTGAACCTCCGCCAGACTCGTTGGGTCGAGATGATCCAAGAGTACAACCCCAGCATTGAATACACTCCAGGCAAGGCGAATGTGATTGCAGATGCTTTGAGCAGAAAGGCATATTGCAACAGCCTTCTTATCAAGCCGTATCAGCCTGAGCTTTGTGAAGCTTTCAGGAAGCTCAACCTCCAAGTTGTTCCGCAGGGTTTTCTTGCAAATCTCCAAATTGCTCCTACCTTGGAAGATCAAGTCCGTGAGGCCCAGCTCAGTGATACCATGGTGAAGAAGGTGAAACATGGGATTGCAAAGGGCACTCCAAAATACAAGTGCTTCCGTGTTGATGAGAGAGATACCTTGTTCTTCGAGGACAGACTCGTTGTTCCCAAAGGTGATCTCAGGAAGCTCATAATGGAAGAAGCTCATGATTCTCTCCTTTCCATTCATCCTGGCAGTTCCAAGATGTATCAAGACCTCAAGCAATCTTACTGGTGGACACGCATGAAAAGGGAAATTGCCCAATTCGTGAACGAATGTGATGTATGCAGAAGAGTGAAAGCAGAACATCAACGTCCAGCCGGTCTTCTCCAACCTCTTCCTATTCCTGAGTGGAAGTTCGACCACATTGAAATGGACTTCGTCACTGGTTTTCCTAAATCCAAGCGAGGCAATGATGCTATCTTTGTGGTGATTGACAAGCTTACCAAAGTCGCTCACTTTCTTCCAGTCAAAGAATCAATCAATGCAGCTCAACTTGCAGAGCTGTACACTTCCAGAATTGTCTCCCTACATGGCATTCCTCAAGTGATATCCTCAGACCGTGGCAGCTTGTTCACATCAAGGTTCTGGGACTCCTTTCAGTCCGCCATGGGCACGAAGATCAGGTTCAGCACTGCCTTTCACCCTCAGACTAGTGGTCAAGTCGAGCGTGTGAATCAGATCCTAGAAGATATGCTCAGAGCCTGTGTCATCTCCTTCGGCATGAAATGGGAAGACTGCCTTCCATTTGCCGAGTTCTCTTACAACAACAGCTTTCAAGCAAGTGCAGGCAAAGCACCGTTTGAAATTCTCTATGGCAGAAAGTGCCGTACCCCTCTCAACTGGTCTGAAACAGGCGAACGCCAACTCCTTGGCAATGACTTGATCTTAGAAGCCGAAGAAATGTGCAAAGTCATACGTGAGAATCTCAAGGCCGCTCAGTCGCGTCAGAAGAGCTACTATGACGGCAAGCATCGTGATTTGGCTTTCGACATCGGTGATCATGTCTATCTCCGAGTTTCTCCGATGAAAGGAACCCAAAGATTCGGTATCAAAGGAAAACTTGCTCCTAGATACGTCGGGCCTTTCAAAATTCTTGGCAAAAGAGGCGATCTAGCCTATCAGCTCGAGCTCCCTTCCAACTTTGCAAATGTTCATGATGTCTTCCATGTGTCTCAACTTCGCAAATGCTTCAAGGCACCTGAGCGCATGATTCCGTTTGAGGAGATTGATCTTCAACAAGACCTTTCCTACCGAGAGCATCCAGTTGCAATTCTCGAAGAAACCGAACGCAAGACTCGCAACAAGTCCATCAAATTTCTGAAAGTCAAGTGGTCACATCACACAGACCGAGAAGCTACCTGGGAACGAGAAGATCATCTTCGTTCCGAGTACCCTTCCTTTTTCCAGTCCTAGATCTCGGGACGAGATCTTTTTGTAGTAGAGGAGAGTTTGTAATGCCCCGGATGTAATACTTTCCCTTTTGGGTATATAATAAATCTCCGGCTTCATCTATTTTCATTTCGGGTTCTTTGTCTTTCGGGCTTTTGTCGTTTTGTTGTGTGAGTGTGTGGCATTCTTTCATATCATGTAGACATGTGCATTGCATTGCATTTGTGTTGTGGGTTGCTTCCGGTTCGTCGTGTTTCTTCCCGTTGTCCGTTTCGCGTTCCGGAGCTCCCTCACGTGTCTGTGACGTCCCGTAGGCCTACTTTGTTGTTCGGGCGTTTTTCGTTACCGGTGTGCCGCGAGGTTGTTGTCTGTTTTGTTGTTTTGTTGAGTGCAACCCGCCTCTCAAATCTCGTCTCGTTTGGACTCCGTTGACTTTTCCATCCGTTGTCCGTGTGGGTCCGAAGTGCCTTCGCTTCGTGTCCCGGAAATACCCCTACCGCAGTCTGTTATCTCCGTCTAGGCCCTTTAAAACTATCCCCGCGATCGGATCCGTCGGATCGCGATCGGAGGGCTCCTAGCGCCCCTAAAACTCCTCCTAACCCTAAAAACTGCTACATATAGACCCCCCTAGTCTATTTGGGCATCCCCTTCTTCTTCCCCCTTCTCCACTTTTTTTTTCCTTCTTCCTCAGATCCAAGAAATCATCTCGGATCCCGAGGGGATCCTTCGATCCAGCCGCCGCAACAGCAACCGACCGGCTCGCCTCGATCTGACTGGCGCGAGTCAACGCACCGCGTCGAAGCACCTCCCAGCAACCGCAGCCGACCGCTCCGCGCCAGGCTCCAGCGCTGGCCTTCGGTCCTCCTGGCAGGACCACTTCGCCAGCGGGAGGCCCATCGACCGGCCCGTACGCCGCGCCGGGCCAGCCACTCCTCGCGCCACCGCGGCGCTTCCCCGCACGCGCGCCTGGGCCAAGGCCCGTACGCCGTCGCCCACCGCACCAGCACCGCCGCCCCGCCGGGCCAGGCCTCCCCCCAGGCCTCTGCACCGGGCCGCCGCCCCGCGACCGCCTCGCGGGCCGCAAGCCGCCGAAGCCCAGCCGCCAGGCCTCTCCGAACAGTTCCGGGCCAGATCCGCCGCCGGCCCGTTACTGTTCATCTCAGATCTGCTAGGTTGACTCTTTTTTTCCCTAAGTCCTTTTTAATCCTGTTCTGGAATGCAAACTTTGACCTGCTGTAACTTTGTGCCTGTTGCTCCGTTTTGCGCGTGTAGCATGTCCAGATGTTCGTGGAGATGTCCTCTACGTTTTACCTGTTGTTGTCATGCATGTTAGATGTCATCTTGACACTTGTTTTGCTGTGGCAAGAGTGCATCATGATATAAACTGCTGTTATGTGTTATTTTCATGCCACCTTTGTCATGTGATAACTTTTAGCTCGTTTGTCCAAACGATGCAAATGACATGTCCACGTGTTCGTCTTGTCACGAACTACGTGTTGCTTGTGATAGGTTGCATGGTAGATTTATTATTTCCTTGTTATCATCGTTGCAAAGTGCCATGTTCATATGTTGTGTTTTCACTTGTTATGAAATACCATCTTGTTGAGCTCGTTGCAATCGTTGTGTTCACCTCTATGATGCATGCTTGTGTGTTTCGGGATCACCTTCATATGCACTTTGATGAGGTGCTTACCCTTTGCCATGTTTAGTTTCGATGTGACTTAAACATGCTCTTTTGTATGCTATAATGATATTGCTGTTTTAGGACTTAGTGATTTTTCACTAAGTCTGAAATCTGTAACGTTCCGATGCCATGTTCGTGTGATGTTCTAGGACAAAGCATGTTAGTTTTGGGGTGGATTTTGATTGTTCCTTGTAGTATATATTGTTGTCTTTCCATTCATGTCCTCACATGTCCATTTGAGTGGCTGTAGCATGTTTATCTTTTGCTCTAAAGTTTCAATAAAATTCTGCTGCCAGAATTTTATTGCAAAGTTCAATATGTCCAAGATCATTGCTATTGATCCGTGACTCCGTTGGGGGTGCACTTTGGACCTAGTTGCTGTACTATATATCTAGTTTGTGTTCATGCCCTTTGCCATGCTATTTGGGTGCTGTAGCTTAATTATTTTGAGCTCCCAAGTTGCTATGTTGCTGTAATTTTCAGCTTTCGCTCAAATCTTGTTTCGGGCATAACTTTTAGCCCGTAACTCCGATTTCAGCGAATCTTATATCAAACTTGGGTGATTTTCTGTGTAGATTAATAATATCAGGTTGTTATCTTGTTTTGAGGTGTTTTGCTTGAGTGATGTTTTACGTGCTCCATGTGCATCCTTAGTGCATCCATCATGCATTCATGTTTTTCGAGTGCGCATTGCATCTTGTTGATTGGTGCTTGGTGTGATTGTTTTGTTTAGAGCCGGAAGCTGAGACCGGGTACGAAGTTGAGCACGAGGTTTCCAACGAGGTTGAGCACGAGGACCCTTCTTACGATCCGAACGACTTCTCTTCAGGCAAGATGACCGAACCCCGATAACATTACTATCTTGGCCTATTGCTAGTAGTCTCGATCTATAGTTTTGCCTCGATGCCCATGTTCTTCTTGTCAGCCTCCTACTTGTAACCAATTGTCATGTTTAACCACCCTACCTATGCAAACCGTTGCTTGGCTAAGTACGCTTCGCTCAGCCCTTCTTATAGCGTTGCTAGTTGCAGGTAAAGTGAAGATGCTTGCTCCATGTTGAAGTTTGGTTGGGTTATATCACACTATATAAATGCTTTAACTGAAATCATCTATATATTGGCAAGGGTGGAAGGCTAAGCCTTTTGCTTGGTGATTTGTTCCACTCATGCCGTTAGGATCCGTATAAGCCGGTATTATGTTCCTTGATTATGCGTTCCTAACACGGTTGGGGTGTATGGGACCCCCTCGATAAACCGCTAAGTGCTAAGTCTTTTCCAGCAAGTCCCAACATTGGTACTATTTGCCTAATAACAAACTAAACTTGCATAGGGAGTAATTAACCCTCTTTCTTAATCAACAACCCCGGGCCAGTGCTCCACATGAGTGTTGGTCCGAAACGAGCAGACTGCGGGGCCGCCTCGGGTCAACCTGAGGTATCTGGCATACACCTGTAGGATGACTCATCCGGTCGTGTCCTGAGACCTAGATACGCGCGGCTACGATCAGGGTGTCGACACGCCGGGAGGATTTGCTGGATTAGCCTTACCTTAGCTCGGTATATCTTGAGCACGGGATTCCGAGGATACTCGGGTCTTCCCACTTTGGATTTGCGACTCCGCGGATCGTGGGCTTGTAATGGGTCAAGTTGGAACACCCCTGCAGGGTTTGAACTTTCGAAAGCCATGCCCGCGGTTATGTGGTAGATGGGAGCTTGTTAATTCCGGTTGTAGATAACTTGACACAATGATACTAATACACTACCAGCGTGTGTTCTGTGACTGTCAATTTCCGAATAGGGATTCGGGAGTTGAACACGGAGGGGTTATGATTGTGAGCTTGTAGCTAGGATCACTTCGTGATCACTTCTCGCCGATGCCTTCTCTTCTCGCTCTCACTTGCGTAAGCTAGATGCTAGTTGCTGCTGCAGACTTGTTCTTTCTTCAGCCTTTCCCTCACCCAAAGGCTTAAATAGTTCTGTTACCCGGAGATGGGATTGCTGAGTCCTCTGTGGCTCACAGTTACTTCACACACCAGATGCAGGTCCAGCTGTGAGCTATCCAGGTGATGGCACCGAGCTGGATTGGGAGTACGACGAGGAGCGTAGTCGGTACTACGTGCGCTACCCGGACGATCAGTAGTGGAGTCTCTTACTAGGATTCGATCCGCCTGTGGTTTATTTATCTGAGTTTGGTACTTTGACTTTTGGCTTTTGCCCTTAGAGGGTTGTAGTGCTCTTAATGTATGATGTTTGAGACTTGTACTGTAATTCTGTGACGTGGCGAGTGTAAGCCAACTATTTTCAGTTTACTATCCCTCTTTTACATGAGTTGTGCAAAGATTACCAAACTTGAGATCATTCTAGGATGGACTTATGCCTTTAAGTCGTGCCTCGACACGTAGGAGGTATAACTCCATCCTGGGCATTACAGTATTCACACATGCATTACGATTTCCGGATAATACAACTATAGCATGAACACTAGACAATTATCATGAACAAGGAAATATAATAATAACCATTTTATTATTGCCTCTAGGGCATATTTCCAACAGTCTCCCACTTGCACTAGAGTCAATAATCTAGTTACATTGTGATGAATCGAACACACATAGAGTTCTGGTGTTGATCATGTTTTGCTCTTGGAAAAGGTTTAGTCAATGGATCTGCGACATTCAGATCTGTATGCACTTTACAAATATATATGTCTCCATCTTGAATATAATTTCGGATGTAGTTGAAACGACGCTTGATGTGCTTGGTCTTCTTGTGAAACCTGGGCTCCTTGGCAATGGCGATAGCTCCAGTGTTGTCACATAAGAGAGTCATCGGGCCGACGCGCTTGGAATAACTCCTAGGTCGGTGATAAACTCCTTCATCCAGACTCCTTCCTCCACTGCTTTGGAAGCAGCTATGTACTCCGCTTCATATGTTGATCCCGCCATGACGCTTTGCTTGCAACTGCACCAGCTGACTGCCCCACCATTCAAAATGTACACGTATCCGGTTTGTGACTTAGAGTCATCCAGATCTGTGTCGAAGCTATCATCGACGTAACCCTTTACGATGAGCTCTTCGTCACCTCCATAAACGAGAAACATATCCATAGTACTTTTCAGGTACTTCAGGATGTTCTTGACCGCTGTCCAGTGTTCCATACCGGGATCACTTTGGTACCTCCCCACCAAACTTATGGCAAGGTTCACATCAGGTCTGGTACACAGCACGGCATACATAATAGAACCTATGGCCGAGGCATAGGGGATGACACTCATCTTTTCTCTATCTTCTGCCGAGGTCGGGAATTGAGCTGCGCTCAATTTCACACCTTGCAATACATGCAAGAACCCTTTCTTGGACTGATCCATATTGAACTTCTTCAATATCTTGTCAAGGTATGTGCTTTGTGAAAGACCAATGAGGCATCTCGATCTATCTCTATAGATCTTGATGCCTAATATGTAAGCAGCTTCTCCAAGGCCCTTCATGGAAAAACACTTATTCAAGTAGGCCTTTATGCTTTCCAAGAGTTCTACATCATTTCCCATCAGTAATATGTCATCCACATATAATATGAGAAATGCTACAGAGCTCCCACTCACTTTCTTGTAAATACAGGCTTCTCCATAAGTCTGTATGAACGCAAATGCTTTGATCACCTCATCAAAGCGAACGTTCCAACTCCGAGATGCTTGCACCAGCCCATAGATGGAGCGCTGGAGCTTGCATACCTTGTTAGCATTCTTAGGATTGACAAAACCTTCCGGCTGCATCATATACAGTTCTTCCTTAAGGAAGCCATTAAGGAATGCCTTTTTGACGTCCATTTGCCATATCTCATAATCATAGAATGTGGCAATTGCTAACATGATCCGGACAGACTTCATCATTGCTACGGGAGAGAAAGTCTCATCGTAGTCAATCCCTTGAACTTGTCGATAACCCTTAGCGACAAGCCGAGCCTTATGGATGGTCACATTTCCATCCGTGTGAGTATTCTTCTTAAAGATTTATTTATTTTCTATGGCTCGCCGATCATCGGGCAAGTCGACCAAAGTCCATACTTTGTTAGAATACATGGATCCTATCTCGGATTTCATGGCTTCAAGCCATTTGTTGGAATCCGGGCCCGCCATCGCTTCTTCATAGTTCGAAGGTTCACTGTTGTCTAACAACATGATTTCTAGGACAGGGTTGCCGTACCACTCTGATGCGGAACGTGTCCTCATGGACCTACGAAGTTCAGTGGTAACTTGATCCGAAGCTTCATGATCATTATCATTAACTTCCTTTCTAGTCGGTGCAGGCACCACAGAAACATCTTCCTGTGCTACGCTACTTTACGGTTCGAGAGGGGTGACAATCACCTCATCAAGTTCCACTTTCCTCCCACTTACTTCTTTCGAGAGAAACTCTTTCTCCAGAAAGGACCCATTCTTGGCAACAAAGACCTTGCCTTCGGATCTGAGGTAGAAGGTATACCTAATAGTTTCCGTAGGGTATCATATGAAGACGCATTTTTCAGATTTGGGTTCGAGCTTTTCAGGTTGAAGTTTCTTGACATAAGCATCACATCCCCAAACTTTTAGAAATGACAACTTAGGTTTCTTCCCAAACCATAGTTCATACAATGTCGTCTCAATGGATTTAGACGATGCCCTGTTTAAAGTGAATGCGGCAGTCTCTAAAGCATAACCCCAAAATGATAGCGGTAAGTCGGTAAGAGACATCATGGATCGCACCATGTCCAACAGAGTGCGATTACGATGTTCGGACACACCGTTACGCTGAGGTGTTCCAGGCGGCATCAATTGTGAAACAATTCCACATTTCCTCAGGTGCGTGCCAAATTCGTGACTTAAATATTCTCCTCCACGATCTGATCGTAAGAACTTTATTTTTCTGTCACGTTGATTCTCAACCTCATTCTGAAATTCCTTGAACTTTTCAAAGGTCTCAGACTTGTGTTTCATTAGGTGGACATACCCATATCTACTTAAGTCATCAGTGAGGGTGAGAACATAACGATAGTCACCGCGAGCTTCAACACTCATTGGACCGCACACATCAGTATGTATGATTTCCAATAAGTTGGTTGCTCGCTCCATTGTTCCGGAGAATGGAGTCTTGGTCATCTTGCCCAAAAGGCATGGTTCGCACGTGTCAAATGATTCATAATCAAGAGACTCTAAAATTCCATATGCATGGAGCTCCTTCATACGTTTGACACCAATATGACCAAGGCGGCAGTGCCACAAGTATGTGGGACTATCATTATCAACCTTACATCTTTTGGCATCCACACTATGAATATGTGTAACATCACATTCGAGATTCATTAAGAATAAACCATTGACCAGCGGGGCATGACCATAAAACATTTCTCTCATATAAATAGAACATCCATTATTCTCAGATTTAAATGAGTAGCCATGTCGCATTAAACGTGATCCATATACAATGTTCATGCTCAAAGCTGGTACTAAATAACAATTATTGAGGTTTAAAACTAATCCCGAAGGTAGATGTAGAGGTAGCGTGCCGATGGCGATCACATCGACCTTGGAACCATTCCCGACGCGCATCGTCACCTCGTCCTTCGCCAGTCTCCGCTTATTCCGCAGCTCCTGCTTTGAGTTACAAATGTGAGCAACTGCACCGGTATCAAATACCCAGGAGCTACTACGAGCGCTGGTAAGGTACACATCAATAACATGTATATCACATATACCTTTGACGTTGCTGGCCTTCTTATCCGCTAAGTATTTGGGGCAATTCCGCTTCCAGTGACTCGTTCCCTTGCAATAAAAGCACTCAGTCTCAGGCTTGGGTCCATTCTTTGGCTTCTTCCTGGCAACTGGCTTACCAGGCGCGGCAACTCCTTTGCCGTCCTTCTTGAAGTTCTTCTTACCCTTGCCTTTCTTGAACTTAGTGGTTTTATTCACCATCAACACTTGATCTTCCTTTTTGATCTCCACCTCCGCTGATTTCAGCATTGAATATACCTTGGGAATGGACTTCTCCATCCCTTGCATATTGAAATTCATCACAAAGCTCTTGTAGCTAGGTGGGAGCGACTGAAGGATTCTGTCAACGACCGCGTCATCTCGGAGATTAACTCCCAGCTGAGACAAGCGATTGTGCAACCCAGACATTTTGAGTATATGCTCGCTGACAGAACTATTCTCCTCCATCTTACAACTGTAGAACTTGTCGGAGACTTCATATCTCTCGACTCGGGCATGAGCTTGGAAAACCATTTTCAGATCTTGGAACATCTCATATGCTCCATGCTGCTCAAAATGCTTTTGGAGCCCCGATTCTAAGCTGTAAAGCATGCCGCACTGAACCAGGGAGTAATCATCACTACGCGACTGCCAGGAGTTCATAATGTCTTGAGTTGCTGGGAAAATGGGTGCATCACCTATCAGTGCTTCAAGGACATATGCTTTCTTGGCATCTATGAGGATGATCCTCAAGTTACGGACCCAATCCATATAGTTGCTACCATCGTCTTTCAGCTTGGTTCTCTCTAGGAACGCATTGAAGTTGAGGGCAACATTAGCGTGGGCCATTTGATCTACAAGACATATTGTAAAGATTTTAGACTCTGTTCATGACAATTAAGTTCATCTAAAAAAATTTAATGAACTCCCACTCAGATAGGCATCTCTCTAGTCATCTAAGTGATACATGATCCGACTCGACTAGGTCGTGTCCGATCATCACGTGAGACAGACTAGTCATCAACGATGAACATCTTCATGTTGATCGTATCTTCTATACGACTCATGTTCGACCTTTCGGTCTTCCGTGTTCCGAGGCCATGTCTGTACATGCGAGGCTCGTCCAGTCAACCCTAAGTGTATTGCGTGTGTAAATCTGGCTTACACCCGTTGTATGCGAACGTTAGAACCTATCACACCCGATCATCACGTGGTGCTTCGGAACAACGAACCTTAGCAATGGTGCATAGTTAGGGGGAACACAATTCTTAAGATTTTAGTGAGAGATCATCTTTCACTACCATCGTTCTAAGCAAATAAGATGTAAAACATGATAAACATCACATGCAATCAAATAGTGACATGATATGGCCAATATCATTTTGCTCCTTTTGATCTCCATCTTCGGGGCTCCATGATCATCGTCGTCACCGGCATGACACCATGATCTCCATCATCATAATATCCATCATCGTGTCTTCATGAAGTTGTCTCGCCAAACATTACTTCTACTACTATGGCTAATGGTTAGCAATAAATTAATGTAATTACATTGCGTTTTCAATGACACACAAGTCATACAATAAAATAATACAACTCCTATGGCTCCTGCCGGTTGTCATACTCATCGACATGCAAGTCGTGATTCCTATTACAAGAACATGATCAATCTCATACATCACATATATATCATTCATCACAACCTTTTGGCCATATCACATCACACGGCACATGCTGCAAGAACAAGTTAGACGTCCTCTAATTGTTGTTGCAAGTTTTTACGTGGCTGCTATAGGTTTCTAGCAAGAACGTTTCTTACCTACGCCAAAAACCACAACGTGACATGCCAATTACTATTTACCCTTCATAAGGACCCTTTTCATCGAATCCGATCCGACTAAAGTGGGAGAGACAGACACCCGCTAGCCACCTTATGCAACTAGTGCATGTCAGTCGATGGAACCTGTCTCACGTAAGCGTACGTGTAAGGTCAGTCTAGGCCGCTTCATCCCACGATGTCGCCGAATCAAGATAAGACTAGTAGCGGCAAGTAAATTGACATGACTTACACCCACAACAACTTGTGTTCTACTCGTGCATAGTAACTACGCATAGACCTAGCTCATGATGCCACTGTTGGGGATCGTTGCAGAAAATCAAAAAATTTCCTACACATCACCAAGATCTATCTATGGAGTTTACTAGCAACGAGAGGGGAGTGCATCTTCATACATTTGAAGATCGTGATGCGGAAGCGTTGCAAGAACGCGGTCGGTGGAGTCGTACACGAAGCGATTCAGATCGCGGCCGAATCCGATCTAAGCACCGAACTACGGTGCCTCCGCGTTCAACACACGTGCAGCCCGGTGACGTATTCCGCGCCTTGATCCAGCAAGGAGAGAGGGAGAGGTTGGGGAAGACTCCGTCCAGCAGCAGCATGATGGCATGGTGGTGGTGGAGGAGCATGGCAATCCAGCAGGACTTCGCCAAGCACCGCGGGAGAGGAGGAGGAAGAGGGGTAGGACTGCACCAAGAGAGAGGGAGAGTCTCGTGTATGGGAGCCCCAAAACCCCCCACTATATATAGGGGGAGGGGAGGGGCTGCGCCCCCATCTAGCGTTCCCCCCTAGGGGTAGCGGCCAGCCCTAGATGCATCTAGGGGGGCGGCCAGAGGGGGAGAGAGGGGGGCACACCCTAGGTGGGCCTTAGGCCCATCTGAGCCTAGGGTTTCCCCCTTCTCCCTTTCCCTGCGCCTTGGGCCTCTTGTGGGAGGCACACCAGCCCACCCAAGGGATGGTCTCTTCCCACACTTGGCCCACGCAGGCCTCCGAGGCTGGTGGCCCCTCGCGGTGGACCCCCGGAACCCTTCCGGTAGTCCCAGTACGTTACCGATAACGCCCAGAACACTTCTGGTGTCGAAAACGGGACTTCCCATATATAAATCTTTACCTCCGGACCATTCCAGAACTCCTCGTGACGTTTGGGATCTCATCTGGGACTCCTAACAACATTCGGTAACCACGTACATCTATTCCCTATAACCCTAGCGTCATCGAACCTTAAGTGTGCAGACCCTACGGGTTCGGGAACCATGCAAACATGACCGAGGCATCTCTCCAGCCAATAACCAACAGTGGGATCTGGATACCCATGTTGTCTCCCACATGTTCCACGATGATCTCATCGGATGAACCATGATGTCAAGGATTCAATCAATCCCGTATACGATTCCCTTTGTCTACCGGTATAGCACTTGCCCGAGATTCGATCGTCGGTATACCGATACCTTGTTCAATCTCGTTACGGCAAGTATCTTTACTCATTCCGTAACACATCATCACGGGACCAACTCCTTAGTCACATAGAGCTCATTACGATGATGTATTACCAAGTGGACCCAGAGCTACCTCTCTGTCATACGGAGTGACAAATCCCAGTCTCGATTCGTGCCAACCCAACATATGCTTTCGGGGATACCTGTAGTGTACCTTTATAGCCACCCAGTTACGTTGTGACAGTTGGCACACCCAAAGTATTCCTACGGCATCCGGGAGTTGCACAATCTCATGGTCTAAGGAAATGATACTTGACATTGGAAAAGCTTTAGCATACGAACTACACGATCTTGTGCTAGGCTTAGGATTGGGTCTGGTCCATCACATCATTCTCCTAATGATGTGATCCCGTTATCAATGACATCCAATATCCATGGTCAGGAAACCGTAACCATCTATTGATCAACGAGCTAGTCAACTAGAGGCTCACTAGGGACATGTTGTGGTCTACATATTCACACATGCATTACGATATCCGGATAATACAATTATAGCATGAACACTAGACAATTATCATGAACAAGGAAATATAATAATAACCAATTTATTATTGCCTCTAGGGCATATTTCCAACAAACACTACCTCAACAAAAGGGGTTACATCATGCCCAGGAAGAGACACAAGTTTTTGAGAAAATTTGCAAAGTAACGAAAATATTACAAAAGTCTCTTGAACCTCTTAAGAGTGTTAGTGGAAATCTCCACCACATGAATATGTTGATCACCCTTTGCAATAAGCGGTTGGATTCCTTGGATCTAAAAATTTCTGAATATGAAGGGAAACACAAGGAGCTAGACAGTACCTTAAAGTGGTGGTTTTGTTTTCTTATACTAATGGAGCTCATGAGATTTTTGTTAAGTTTTGTGTTGTGAAGTTTTCAAGTTTTGGGTAAGGATTTGATGGACTATGGAACAAAGAGTGTCAAGAGCCTAAGCTTGGGGATGCCCAAGGCACCCCCAAGGTAAAACTCAAGGAAAACCAAAAGCCTAAGCTTGGGGATGCCCCGGGAAGGCATCCCCTCTTTCGTCTTCGTCTATCGGTAACTTTACTTGAGACTATATTTTTATTCACCACATGATATGTGCTTTGCTTGGAGCATCATGTATGATTTGAGTCTTTGCTTTTTAGTTTACCACAATCATCCTTGCTGGACACACCTTTTGAGAGGGATACACATGAATCGGAATTTATTAGAATACTTTATGTGCTTCACTTATATCTTTTGAGCTAGATAGTTTTGCTCTAGTGCTTCACTTATATCTTTTTAGAGCACGGTGGTGGTTTTATTTTATAGAAATTATTGATCTCTTACTTCACTTATATTACTTTGAGAGTCTCTTAGAACAGCATGGTAATGTGCTTTGGTTATAAAATTAGTCCTAATATGATAGGCGTCCAAGATGGGTATAGTAAAAACTTTTATATAAAGTGCATTGAAACTATGAGAAGTTTGATACTTGATGATTGTTTTGAGATATGAGAATCGTGATATTAGAGTCATGCTAGTAGAGTAGTTGTAAATTTGAAAAATACTTGTGTTGAGGTTTGCAAGTCCCATAGCATGCACGTATGGTAACCGTTGTGTGACAATTTTGAAGCATGAGGTATTTCATTGAGTGTCATCCTTTGTGTGGAGGTCGGGATCGCGTGATGGTTAACTCCTACCAACCCTTCCCCTAAGAGCATGCGTGTAGTATTTTGTTTTGATGACTTGTAGATTTTTGCAATAAGTATGTGAGTTCTGTATGACTAATGTTGAGTCCATGGATTATACGCACTCTCACCCTTCCACCATTGCTAGCCTCTCTTGTACCGCGCAACTTTCGCCGGTACCATACACCCACCATATACCTTCCTCAAAACAGCCACCATACCTACCTATCATGTCATTTCCATAGCCATTCCAAGATATATTGCCATGCAACTTTCCACCGTTTCGTTTACTATGACACGCTTCATCATTGTCATATTGCCTTGCATGATCATGTAGTTGACATCGTATTTGTGGCTAGGCCACCATGCACAATTTTTCATACATGTCACTCTTGATTCATTGCACATCCCGGTACACCGCCGAAGGCATTCATATAAAATCATACTTTGTTCTAGTATCGATTTGTAATCTTTGAGTTGTAAATCAATAGAAGTGTGATGATCATCATTATTAGAGCATTGTCCCAAAAAAAAAGGACAAAGAAAAAAGAAAGGCCCGAAAAAAGAAAAAAAAAGAAGAAAAAAAAAGAAGAAAGAAAAAGAAGAAGAAAAAAGGGACAATGCTACTATCTTTTTCCACACTTGTGCTTCAAAGTAGCACCATGATCTTCATGATAGAGAGTCTCTTGTTTTGTCACTTTCATATACTAGTGGGAATTTTTATTATAGAACTTGGCTTGTATATTCCAACGATGGGCTTCCTCAAATGCCCTAGGTCTTCATGAACAAGCAAGTTGGATGCACACCCACTTAGTTTCTTTTGTTCAGCTTTCATACATTTTTAGCTCTAGTGCCCCCGTTGCATGGCAATCCCTACTCACTCACATTGATATCTATTGATGGGCATCTCCATAGCCCGTTGACACGCCTAGTCGATGTGAGACTATCTTCCTCTTTTTGTGTTCTCCACAACCACCTCTATTCCGCCCATAGTGCTATATCCATGGCTCACGCTCATGTATTGCGTGAAAGTTGAAAGGTTTGAAAGAATCGAGTACGAAAACAAGTGCTTGGCTGAAACCGGGGTTGTGCATGATATGAGTATTTTGTGTGATGAAGAGGGAGCATAGCCAGACTATATGATTTTGTAGGGATAACTTTCTTTAGCCATAGTATTTTGAGAAGACATGATTGCTTTGTTAGTATGCTTGAACTATTATTATTTCTTATGTCAATATAGATTTTTGAGACGAATAATGTTTGAAGAAACATCGTTGGAATATACAAGCCAAGTTGGAATATAGATTTTTAATTAATTTGGAGCCTTTAAACATTTTATCAAAGTTTGGTTTCTCCACCATAATTACCTATGCATTATGCAATAAAGATTTGTGTTCGGGATTAGTATGCTTGAACTATTATTATTTCTCCACCATAATTTTGAGACGAATCCGAATACGATGTCCGTTTGTCAGCCATGCGTCCCTAGCATAGTGAACATGCAACTTTCACCCTCCGGTCCGTTTGTCCGAAAATGTCAAACACCGGGAATACTTTCCCGGATGTTTCCCCCCTTCGCTAGTAGCACCCGGTACCGCGTTAGGTCACACGTAGCACCGTGTTTTGCCATGTTATGATCTGTGGTGCGATGTTTGCTTTATATTTATTGTTTCTCCCCCTCTTCTCTCCGAGAGACATCGGGACTTGACTACTGACGGTGCCACTGTGATCGACTGCGTCGATGACGACCCCTTCTTCTTGCTAGAGCAACTAGGCAAGCCAACCCCCCTTGATCACCAGATATCGCCCATTCTCTTCTCTCTTATTCTTGCATTAGATTTGCTACTGTTGATGATTCGATAGCTCCTATTCTGTTGCATAGCCTGTCATTGTTGCTACTACTGTTGATACCTTTACCTGCTATCCTAAATGCTTAGTATAGGATGCTAGTATTCCATCAGTGGCCCCACATCCTTGTCCGTCTGCCATGCTATATTATCGGTCCGTGATCACCTCGAGTGGTGATCACGGGTATATACTATACACATACTTTACATGACACATGATGTGACTAAAGTCGGGTCGGCTCATTGAGTACCCGCAAGTGATTCGATGTGGGGGCTAAAAGGACAGGTGGCTCCATCCAGGTAGTGGTGGGCCTGAGTTCCCGAAGGCCCCCCGAGTGGATCTTCGTGGCAGAGCAACAGGGCAGGTTGAGACACCCAGTCGAGAGGTGGCCTGGCCCTGGTCGTTGTCCGTGGAGATTTCATAATAACACGCTTAACGAGTTTGGATATTTGATCTGAGTCTGGCCACTGGCCTATACGCATAACCAACTACGTGGGAATAGTTATGGGCTCTCGACGTCGTGGTATCAGCCGAAGCCTTTTTAACGTCAGCGACTTAGCGACGCGCGCCGGGTTGGACCGCGTAACGTAACTTGCTTAGTAATGGAGGTTGCTAGGTCTGCTCACCGGCCGCGTACGCAACGTGCAGGTGTGCAATGGGCGATGGTCTCGGACCCCTACGCGCTTAGGACTTAGACCGGCGTGCTGACCTCTCTGTTGTGCTTAGGTAGGGCTGCGACGTGTTGATCTTCCGAGGTCGGGCATGACCCTGGAAAGTGTGTCCGGCCAAATGGAATCGAGCGGGCTAGGTAATGTGTTGCACCCTTGCAGGGAAGTTAACCTATTCGAATAGCCGTGTCCCTCGGTAAAAGGACGACCCAGAGTTGTACTCCGACCTCATGACAACTAGAACCGGATACTTAATAAAACACACCCATACAAGTTCCAGATACAACCCGATGATCGCTTTCCCACAGGGCGACGAGGGGAGGATCGCCGGGTAGGATATTGCTATACGATGTTACTTGGTGAACTTACCTTCTACTCCCTTCTGCTGCTGCAAGATGGAGGCTGCCAGAAGCGAGGATACTTGTTACTTTCCAGCTACTCTCTTCTACTGCTGCAAGATGGTGGTTGCCAGAAGCGTAGTCTTCGATTGGATTAGCTACCCCCCTCTTATTCCCGCATTCTGCAGTTCAGTCCATAGATATTACCCCCTTACACAGATATCATTGCATATGTAGTGTAGTGTAATGCCCCATATGTAACACTTTCCAATAATGGCAATAAAGCTTCCTCTTTGATCCTTGTCATTATCCTTGGGGGTTCTTGTCATTTATTTTATTTGCATTGCCATATCTTTTATTATTTTGCATCCTTGCATTGCTCATCATCATATCATCATGGCATCATAGTTTACTTTATTTTGTGCATGTGTGAGACCTTGTGATTGTTGTGTGTGAGGTTTAGCTATGCCTAGCTACCCTACCCCCTTCTCCCTTCTTCTTCTTCTTCTTCTTCTTTCTTTTCTTTCTGGCCTTTTCTTTGCTCTATTGTGCAAACCACCTAGCCAAGTGCCTTATGTTTCTTTCTTCTCCTTTAAATCTTGCACCATGTGATCAACCTCTCCACCAAATATCAACCTATTTGATAATGATTTGGTTGGGTTTTAAAATATCAAGAGTTTGATCCATATTCAAACTCCTTTTATTTTTCTGCCTCTAAAAATGTCCAAGTCAATTTATTTAAAAAGGGCATAATTCACTGAGCATGGGGATATTTTTCTTTTCCCATAACTCTTCTTCTTTATTTCTATGCTTTTCTTTTTATTTTTCTGCCTGAAGAAATTAAAGGAAAAAGAAAAGGCAGCAGCCGGCGCAGGCACCTGGGCCTCCTCCTCCTTCTCTCTCTTCCCCCAGGCCCATCTTCTTTTTCCTCCGCAGCGCAGCCCATTTCAACCCGCAGGCCCAACCAACAGCGTCGCCATCGCGCCGTGGCCTTTCCCGCGCCTGGCCCCACCTGTCTGTGGCACAGGGCCACGTCGTCGTCTTCCTCCGTCAGAAAAGCAGAGCACGCCCGCGCTCACCGTCGCACCGTCAGTTCACGGACGTCGAGGCCGTCGCCGCCCCCTTTTTAAACCCAAACCTTGTCCTCCCCTCCTATCTAGGTTTCCTCTCCCCCCTCTCGCCGTCTGGAGAGACGAGATCCTCCAGATCCGCCAACCCCATCGACACCAGAGCGCATCTGAGAGCAGCCCCTCATCGCCGGCGAGCCCCGCGTCGTCCTCGGCCTCGTCAAAGCTGTCCGTCTGCTTCCACGACGTCGACTCCGTCGTCTACGTCGACTACGCGGACCCGATCGCCTCCACGTCGAGCTCTTCTTCCTCTCCTTCCTCTACGGTGGCCGTAGGTGTTCGAGGCGCACCATCGTCGACTCCGTCCACGACTGGGCCAGCCGAGCACACCGCCGTGCTCGTGCTGAGCTCCTCTCTCTCCCCGTGCCCTTTTCCCCTTTCTGCGCGTACTCTAGGCGCCCGATCGCGTCGCCGTCGGACCTCGTCGCCGGCGAGTGTTCCGACCCCTCTAGGTCGTGATGTGCTGCCCGTTCGCTTCGCCTAGACGCGTAGGATCTTCCTATGCAGTTGATGGCTTCTCGCCCCTCGTTGGTTACCCCAAGTGGAAGGTTGAGATGTAGCGTAGCGGCAAATTTCCCTTGGCAAAGATACAAAGGATCGAATCCCGTGAGACTCCGAGGGTCGACAAGTAGGTGTCAACGGCGCCAGAAACTTAGCGGTTGACGGAACCTGCACACAGATACAGATAACTTTGCTCCCAACGAGTACAGAGAGGTTGTCAATCCCTCCGGCCTTGTTGTTTGCAAAGGATCAAACACAAGAGATAATAATGATAGCTATGACTGCAACTAGGAAATAAAAACAGGAAGTAAATAGAAGGTGTGATCAGCGGTTCTAATATGGACCGGGGTCCCATGATGTTCACTAGTGATGTCTCTCTCCCAAAAGACGATAAAACAGCAAAGCGAGGTAAACAAAATACAGCTAGGCAATTTACAGGATTATGTGCGCAAACCAATGCTAACTATGCTGCAAAGAAAGGTAGAGGCTCAAAAGCATGGGCGGTACGCCAAGGCAAGTAGACCGAAATCCATCTGCATCTACTACTAATCATCCACCTTGAGATATCTATCCAGAACATCTCGCTGGTATTAAGTTGCGAATCCCACCCAAAGTGTAAACTCAAAGCAACAGACAACTGCATTAAAAGAACTTTGCGTAAAGTAAACAATCCTTGCACCCGCAAGTACAAGCACCATTGTTTTCTCCCTTGTGGCAACAACACATCCCCTAGACTCATGTTTCTGTCACTCAAGCTAGTCATCAGGGGGCATGAACCCACAATCAAGCATAACGCTCCCTCTTGGAGTTACTACCTACTACTTGGCCAAAGCAATAAACAGCAACGGAGAACATGCAAGAATTACTCAAGAACTAAGATATAAAAGAGGTGAATCGAATATATTACTCAAACACAATCTGAACATAGTATCATAATCCATCAGACCCCAGCAAACTTAGCAAAGCAACAACAGAAAGATTACATATGTGCCTCGATCATGTAGGGCAGCTCACGAGGTCTAAACCATGAAGAGCAAAGAGGGGAGGAGTGATGTCTACACACGCTTCTACTCTTGTAGACTATGTTGGGCCTCCAAGCGCAGAGGTTTGTAGGACAGCAGCAATTTCCCTCAAGTGGATGACCTAAGGTTTATCGAACTCAGGGAAGTAGAGGTTGAAGATGGTCTCTCTCAAGCAACCCTGCAACTAAGATACAAGAAGTCTCTTGTGTCCCCAACACACCTAATACACTTGTTAGATGTATAGGTGCACTAGTTCGGCGAAGAGATGTTAAATGGCAAGTGATATGGATGGCAAAACAAAGTAATATAAATTTGTAATAAAAAGTGCAGCAAGCAAACAAGTGGTAAACGTGAGCACAAATGGTATTGCAATGGTGGAAACAAGGCCTAGGGTTCATACTTTCACTAGTGGCAACTCCCAACAACATTAACATAATCGAATCACATGATATTTCCCATAAAAACATGCAAAGGGGACACACTCGGAGGTCATTCCTTCGTGGTCAAGAGAGGACGAGAATTATGTAGGGCTACAAAAGCACACCTCAAAGTTCCTAGTTCTCAATCTAAGGATTTCCCAATGTCACCGCGGCCATCCAAAGAGAGTCCCACAATCACCACAACATATCTAAAGGATAGTCAAAGAAAAGCACCAAGAGACTCTCAATTTTCAATCAACACACAAGAGAGGAAATCACTCATGAAAATATTGTTCTAATCCATGTCCAATAGACCGCTGTCACCTTGGTCTCGGGGATTATACTAGATAAAGACAAGTGAGTACATCAATCCAATACATAGAGGAAGGGGAAATATCTTAGATTAACATAGCCTATGATCACAACGAAGATCACATCATGGGACAGAGAATTGACCACATAGCTACTGGTAAGAACCTCAGCCCCGAGGAGGAACTACTCCCGCATCATGGAGGGAGGAAGCAACGTCGATGGAGATGAATCCGGGGGCACTTCCCCGTCCCGGCAGGGTGCCGGCGCAGGAATTCTGGTCCCCCGAAGCTTGATGGCGATGGCGGCGGAGATCGGAATCGCGTCTGGAGAAAAGGGGTCCGGAATCAGGGTTTTCTCGACGGACCTTAAATATATGCCAAAGGGGGTCACCGGGGGAGTCCTGGGGGGCCCAGGCGCCCCCTCGGCGCGGCCTAGGGGTGGGCCGCCTGGGCAGGCCGCCTGGAGCCCCTGTGGCCCCCCCGGCTGTACTTTGGCCGCACGGTAGCTCCTGGAACGCTGATTTTTTATATATTTTTTCTGGATTTTTCCTGGCAGTTCTCGTAATGTGAAAACCTGAAATACAAAAACAGCCGAAAACAGAAACTGGCACTGGGGTGCACTGGGTTAATAGGTTAGTCCAAATATGATCAAAAGTGTATGGAAGTGTATAAATATCATAGCAATATCACCCAAAAGAGGCATGGAGCAAGCAGAAATTATAGATACGTTTTGGACGTATCAACATCCCCAAGCTTAATTCCTGCTCGTCCTCAAGTAGGTAAATGATAACAAGAATAATTTCTGTGGTGACATGCTATTAACCATATAGGACTTATTCATAGTCATATGACAAAAGCTTACTGAGACAATGAATCTGTAGTAATTAAGTTGCCTCATGAGAAAATCACAAAGAACTGAAAGTTTTACAATATGATACTGAAACATCAAATAGATTTGCAATGAACATGATATGCAAATATGATAAAGTGATATCTAGCTTGCCCCCTTTAGTGAAGCAAAACATAAATGCAGGGGCACCTTCAAGGTTTAAGTGATGACTAGATACAATGATTTCAGAATAAACGATATCACAATCATGCAAAAGACAATGCTACTTTGGGACAATGCACATTACACTCAGAATGACAATCATGCTCTCAGTAGTTGGTGCTTTAAAAGAAGGTGGAGACTCAACATAAAAGTAAAAGAATGGCCCTTCACAGAGGGAAGCAGGGATTACTCATGTGCTAGAGTTTTTATTTTGAAAACATAGAAGCAATTTTGTCAACGGTAGTAATACTTCATATGTGTTATGCATAAGACATCCTATAAGTTGCAAGCCTCATGCATCGAATACCAATAGTGCTCGCACCTTGTCCTAATTAGCTCGAATTTCCATGGGTTATCATTGCATTACATATGTTTCAACCAAGTGTCACAAAGGGGTACCTCTATGCCACCTGTACAAAGGTCCAAGGAGATAAATCGCATTTGATTTCTCGTTTTTGATAGATCTCAACTTGAGGACATCCATACCGGGACAACATAGAAAATAGATAATGGACTCCTCTTTAATGCTTAAGCATTCATAAGAGGTTGAGGATTAATGTCCAAGCTAAAACTTCCACCATGATACATGGCTTTGGTTGGCGGCCCAATGTTCTTCTCTAACAATATGCATACTCAAACCATTCAACTCATGGCAAATCACCCTTACTTCGGACAAGACGAACATGCATAGCAACTCACATGATATTCAACAAAAGTGTAACAGTTGATGGCGTCCCCAGAAACATGGATACCGCTCAGCAAGCAACTTATAAGAAATAAGATACATAAGCAACATATTCTTTACCAAAATAGTTTTTATGCTACTTTCCCATGAGCTATGTATTGCAAAAATGAAGGTTTTAAAGGTAGCACATGTAAATTTACTTGGAGTGGCGGTGAAATACCACATATAGGTAGGTATGGTGGACTCATATGGCATAACTGGATTAAAAGAATGTGGATGCACAAGCAGTCAGTCCGCTTAGTACAGGTGGAGGTTAGCAAAAGACTGGGAGCGACCAACTAAAAGAGCAATGACGGTCATAATCATGCAGAGCGACAAAACAACATTGAATCAGGCATGGTAGTTATATCGCTACTCAGAAACAAAAGATCATCAAGGCTTGACAGACTTTCTTTACAGTCTTAAATATGCGTGAGCATACGCCAAGTCAATCAAAATAAATTCTTGAAGGAAGATATTACTAAACCATACCACATCATAGGCAAACAAATCAAGTTGGTACTCCAATAACACATTGGGAATCCCCCAGCTATTTGAGACTAACCACAAGAAAACATGAACTACTAAGCGCCATTATGCACGTAGCATCTTTATCATAGACATATCAACCAATGCAACGGAAGCAAACTCTCTTAATAAGGTGAGCATGGTAATTAAAGAGAGTTCAAGCAACCAACTAAACAAAAGCTCTTTGAAAAGATAAGCATGAATACTAAGAGCTGAACATGATAGTAGCTATTAAAAGACAAAGAACACACACAGCAAAGATAAACATGAAAATTCTATGTTGTTTTCTAGGTTGAAGTGGAGCGTGTTTCTCTCCCACACAAAGAAAGCTGAGTTCGAACTCGTTATGAAAAACAAGCAAAGCTAAAGAAAACTAAAAATGAAACTAAAAGCAAGACGCTCCAAGCATAGCACATAACACATGAAGTGATAAAAATATAGTGGAACGAAAGACGAACTGATAATGTTGATGGAGAAGGGGATGCACGGGGGCATCCCCAAGCTTAGACGCTTGAGTCTCCTTGAATATTTCTTGGGGGTGCACGGGGGCATCCCCAAGCTTAAGCGCTTGACACCCTTCTCATCATAATCCGATTAGCGAGGTTAGTACCCATAATAAAATAATTGTTCCTTGCTGGAAATAAAGATATTCTTGAAGTTCAACTGTTTCTCAAGTTTTGCAAAAGGTTTTTTTGCAAAGAAAAAGCAAGCTCTTGGTTTGCAAGATGAAAGAAAGGCAAAACAGGACAGAATCTGTGAAAAACAGAACAGCAGGTAGTAAATGATTTGTTCGGGGCACTTCTGCAACTCTAATCAAAAAACTCAGAACAGATGCACGAAAGACAATTGTATAAAGCACGCTGTCGAAAAAATTCAGACCAAAAAGATGACCTGGTGATTTTATACGATTTTTTCTATCCAAGGACAGAATCTGTTTCCTGGACACCACGTCACAACTTTTGAACTTTCTTGCAATCAGAGGCTACACTTGGCACAAAGTTGAAAAGTAAAGATACAATGATGATGCTACTGTAGTAACAACATCAAGACACAACAAAAAGCAAAATAAAATTTTATTCATTGTGGGCTGTCTCCCAAAAGCGCTTTCTTTTATGCCTTTAAGCTAGGCATAGGACTTTAATGATGCTCTCGTAAGAATAAGAGCTGAAGAAAAAAAGAGGGCATCAAGAAGCAAATGCCAAATACATTTAAGCCTAACATGCTTCCTATGCGTAGGAATATTGCAATAGAATAATTCATTGAAGCACGAAGCAACTAGCATAGGAAGGCAAAACAAGCATAACTTCAAAATATTCACCATAAAGAGAGGGAACTTCTTATTATTAAGATATTTAGAACCAAGCCTCCCTCTCTTATTATAAATTTCAGTGGCATCATGGATGAACTCAACAATATAAGCATCACATAAAGCATTGTTACCATGATCCACATGCAAAAAGGTACTCTCACTCCCCACATAAGCATAATTTTTCTCATTGGTAATAGTGGGAGTAGGACTATCATAAACAACTTGAACACTATAGATTAGTTGTATATTAGGAGGGTGGTGTTCAACAAGGGAGTAATTCCCTTCATGATTATGACAAGTTTCATAAGGATAATTTCTCCTTATGTCATAGGTACCTTTATAATCACTATAGATTGGAGTTATAACATCATCATGGTAGAGAAGAGCATTATCATTGCTAGCAAGTATATTTGTAAACATGTTGTCTTTATTCTTACTAGCAAGAGAATTATCAATTATCACATCACTAGTGGGGATAGGATTTGCAATCCTATCATCCCCAAGCTTAGAGCTTCCCATATCTTCACTTTCAGAGTTGGTACCAAAAAGATTTTCAAGATCATAAGCAGCATTATCATCATTTTCCCAATCACAACAAGTAACATGCATATCATAATCAAAATCATCTTCAATAGTACCTACGGACGTATCATCAAGATGATAATTAAGGCAATAAACTTCACCTTCTTCTTTAAACTTACAACCGTTAGGATAAAAGTTGATGGGAGGAATATGCTCAGGCCAGGTTGATACCCATTCTTCTTCCTTCTTGCTCCTCCTCCTCCTCCTCTTCTTTTTCTTCTTCTTCACCTTAGGAGGGGGTGGTTGGAGATGAAGCTTCTCCACATATCCTGGTTTATCATTAGAAACAATAGGGGAAACTTGGGAGAAACTCTCATTTTTATTAGCAGAAATATAAGAGACATTTTTATACTTTGGTAAAGTTCCCTCCTTTATAATCTTACCTATGTAATCATTTTCATGGCAATTAACAACACAATAGAGATGGCAATTTTGCAAAGTGTTTTTTATTCCTATGGCATTAACATCTAGCCAAGAAGTCTTTTCTGATAACTCTTCACACATCAAAAATAACATAAGCTCATCATAAAGATCAGAGGTGATCATGTTATCACACAACCAGTTAACAGTTATGTTTTGAAAGTTCATGCATTGAAAATTAAAGTGACCCTCTATACGGCAAAGTTCACAAATAAAAGGATAAAGGTCACACAATTCTCTAGCAATTTCATTTAAATCTCTGACCCAAGTGATTGTTCTTTCATGCTTATGTTGCTTACAATACTTCTCTTCTTCAATCATAGGCCTTTCACAAGGTCTATCCACTCCACAAAAATTAACATGCTTATATAAAACTTCACTTTTAGGAATTGGATCATGCATGTTGCAATCATCATGAACAGTTTCATTTTCTTTGCAAGTCTCTTTAAGAGGTTTATGATACTTGATCCAATCCTCCTTAGGCATATTAAGATGTGAAGCAAAAGATTTGAAGAAATCAACAAGGAGTTGAGAATCAGGCCCAAACTTAGCACTAAACTTATTAAAACTTGTAGTTTCAACAAAGGACTTAATGCAATCATACTCATAAATTATACCTGAATCTTTACCTTTGTCGATCTCCCAATCTTCAGTGTTGCATTGAATTCTTTCAAGGAGTTCCCATTTAGCATCAATCTTTTTGTTTGTGAAAGAACCCATAGAGGAAGCGTCGAGCAAATCTTTATCCTGTCGAGAAAGCCTCGCATAGAAATTAGTAATAATCATATCTTTGGGAAGCCCATGGTTAGGACATTTTAGCATTAACGTTTTCAGTCTCCCCCAAGCTTGAGCTATGCTCTCTCCGTCATGAGGATAAAAATTATAAACATAATTCCTATTCTCATGGACTTCATGAAGAGGATAAAACTTGGAGTAAAAGATAGACTGGATCTCTTCCCACTCCAGTAGGTGAGAGTCATTTAGTAGCCTATACCATTCCAATGCTTTTCCTTTCAGTGACAAGGCAAATAATTTCCTCATGAAAAATTCCCTTGATACACCTGCAAGCTTAAATAATGAACATAGTTGTGATAGATATAGCAAGTGTTCACCGGGATGTCTGTCTCCTGCATAACGATTAGTGATGGGCCTCGAACCCCTCGTTGGTTACCCCAAGTGGAAGGTGTAAGATGCAGTATGTAGAAGTGTTTTCCCTTAGCAAAGATGCCAAGGATCGAATCCCCAGAGACTCCTAGGTTCAACAAGTAGGTGTCAACTGCTAACGGCGCGTATTAGCAATCAACGTGGACCTGCACACAGATACAAATAACTTTGCTCCCAATGAGTACAAAGAGGTTGTCAATCCCTCCGGCCTTGTAGTTCACAAAGGATTAAAAGCAAATGATAGTAGTGATAGATAATGTTTTGCAATAGTAAATAATAGCGAAAAGTAAATAGCGGATGTGACCAATGATAGTAATATGGACCGGAGTCTCATGATGTTCACTAGTGATGTCTCTCTCCCAAAAGACGATAAAATAGCTATGTGAGGTAAACAAATTACAGCTGGGCAATTGACAGGACCACGAACGCAAACCAATGCGGACTACATTGCAAGAAAGGTTGAGGTTCAAAGCATGGGCGGTACGCCAAAGTAAGTAGACCGAAATCCATCAATATCTACTACTAATCATCCACCTTGAGATATCTATCCAGAACATCTCGCTGGTATTAAGTTGCGAGTCCCACCCATAGTGTAAACTCAATGCAACAGACAACTGCATTAAAAGAACTTTGCGTAAAGTAAACAATCCTTGCACCCGCGGGCACAAGCACCGTTGTTTTCCCCCTTGTGGCAACAGCACATCCCCTAGACTCATGTTTCTGTCACTCAAGCTAGTCATCGAGGGGCATGAACCCACAATCGAGCATAACGTTCCCTCTTGGAGTCACTACCTACTACTTGGCCAAAGCAATAAATAACAACGGAGAACATGCAAGAATTACTTATGAACATAAATATAAAAGAAGTAGATCAAATATATTACTCAAGATCAATCTGAACATAATCTCATAATCCATCGGATCCCAGCAAACTCAACATAGCAACAGCATAAGGATTACATATGTGCCGTGATCATGTAGGGCAGCTCACGAGGACTAATTAGTGAAGCACAAGAACGGGAGGAGAACATCACATAACTACTGGTCATGGACTCATGGTCCAAGGGAGACTACTCATGAGTCATCGGGAGGCGTCCATGGTGGTGGAGAAGCTCCCGGTGGTGATCCTCCCCTCCGGCAGGGTGCCGGGAAGAGTTCTCCTGGTGCTCCCGATCTTGGAAGCGGCGGCGGCGGCGGAACAGAGATGGGATCGCGAAAAGAGTTCCTGTTCTGAGGGTTTCGTAGGACGCTTTAAATATATGCCAAAGGGGAGCATCGGGGAAGCTTCGGGGGGCCCAGGCGCCCCCCGACACGGCCCAGGGAGGGGGAGGGCGCCGCCAGGGCGCCTGGAGCCCTGGTGGCCCCCCCGGCTGCCCTTCGGACGCACGGTAGTTTCCGGAACGCTGATTTTTTATATAATTTTTCTGGATTTTTCTGGGCAGTTCTCGTAACGTGAAAACCTGAAATACAAAAACAGCCGAAAACAGAAACTGGCACTGGGGTGCACTGGATTAGTAAGTTAGTCCAAATATGATCAAAAGTGTATGGAAGTGTATGAATATCATAGCAATATCACCCAAAAGTGGCATGGAGCAAGCAGAAATTATAGATACGTTTTGGACGTATCAACATCCCCAAGCTTAATTCCTGCTCGTCCTCGAGTAGGTAAATGATAACAAGAATAATTTCTGTGGTGACATGCTATTAACCATATAGGACTTATTCATAGTCATATGACAAAAGCTTACTGAGACAATGATTCTATAGTAATTAAGTTGCCTCATGAGAAAGTCACAAATGACTGAAAGTTTTACAACATGTCATTGAAGCATCAAAAAGATTTGCAATGAATATGATGTGCAAATATGATAAAGTGATATCTAGCTTGCCCCCTTTAGTGAAGCAAAACATAAATGCAGGGGCACCTTCAAGGTTTAAGTGATGACTAGATACAATGATTTCAAAATAAATGATATCACAATCATGCAAAAGACAATGCTACTTTGGGACATTGCACATTACACTCAGAATGACAATCATGCTCTCAGTAGTTGGTGCTTTAAGAAAGAAGGTGGAGACTTAACATAAAAGTAAAAGAATGGTTAAGTGCTAGAGCTTTTTATTTTGAAAACATGGAAGTAATTTTGTCAACGGTAGTAGTACTTCATATGTGTCATGCAAAAAACATCCTATAAGTTGCAAGCCTCATGCATCGAATGCCAATAGTGCTCGCACCTTGTCCTAATTAGCTCGGATTTCCATGGGTTATCTTTGCATTACATATGTTTCAAGCAAGTGTCACAAAGGGGTACCTCTATGCCACCTGTACAAAGGTCCAAGGAGATAAATCGCATTTGATTTCTCGTTTTTGATAGATCTCAACTTGAGGACATCCATACCGGGACAACATAGAAAATAGATGATGGACTCCTCTTTAATGCATAAGCATATTCTCATAAGAGATTGAGGATTATGTCCAAGCTAAAACTTCCACCATGATACATGGCTTTGGTTGGCGGCCCAATGTTCTTCTCTAACAATATGCATACTCATTCAACCCATGGCAAATCACCCTGACTTCAGACAAGACGAACATGCATAGCAACTCACATGATATTCAACAAAAGTGTGACAGTTGATGGCGTCCCCAGAAACATGGTTACCGCTCAGCAAGCAACTTATAAGAAATAAGATACATAGGCAACATATTCTTTACCACAATAGTTTTTAAGCTACTTTCCCATGAGCTATGTATTGCAAGGTTAGTCTTAGTACAGGTGGAGGTTAGCAAAAGACTGGAAGCGACCAACTAAGAGAGCAATGACAATCATAATCATGCAGAGCGACAAAGCAATATTGAATCAGGCATGGAAGTTATATCGCTACTCAGAAATAAAAGATCATCAAGGCTTGACAGACTTTCTTTACAGTCTTAAATATGCGTGAGCATACGCCAAGTCAATCAAAATAAATTCTCGAAGGAAGATTTTACTAAACCATACCACATCATTGGCAAACAAATCAAGTTGGTACTCCAATAACACATTGGGAATCCCCCAGCTATTTGAGACTAACCATAAGAAAACCTGAACTACTAAGTGCCATTATGCACGTAGCATCTTTATCATAGACATATTAACCAATGCAACGGAAGCAAACTCTCTTAATAAGGTGAGCATGATAATTAAAGAGAGTTCAAGCAACCAACTAAACAAAAGCTCTTTGAAAAGATAAGCATGAATACTAAGAGCAGAGCATGATAGTAGCTATTAAAAGACAAAGAACATACACAGCAAAGATATACATGAAAATTCTACGTTATGTTCTAGGTAGAAGTGGAGCGTGTTTCTCTCCCACATAAAGAATGCTGAGTTCCGACTCGTTATGAAAAACTAAAAAGAAAACTAAAAGCAAGACGCTCCAAGCATAGCACATAACACATGAAGTGATAAAAATATAGCGGAACGAAAGACGAACTGATAATGTTGATGGAGAAGGGGATGCACGGGGGCATCCCCAAGCTTAGACGCTTGAGTCTCCTTGAACATTTCTTGGGGGTGCACGGGGGCATCCCCAAGCTTGAGCGCTTGACACTCCTGAATCTTTTTATCATCTTCCCTCGCACACTTGAAAACTCCCTTCATACATAACTCATCATAATCTGATTAGCGAGGTTAGTACCCTTAACAAAATAATTATACCTTGCTGGAAATAAAGATATTCTTGAAGTTCTACTGTTTCTCAAGATTGCCAAAAGGTTTTTGCAAAGAAAAAGCAAGCTCTTGATTTGCAAAATGAAGGAAAGGCAAAACAGGACAGAATCTGTGAAAAACAGAACAGCAGGTAGTAATTGATCTGTTCGGGATACTTCTGCAACTCAAATCAAAAAACTCAGAACAGAAGCACGAAAGACAATTATATAGAGAACACTTTCGAAAAAATTCAGACCAAAAAGATGATCTGGTGATTTTATGCGAATTTTTCTATCCAAGGACAGAATCTGTTTCCTGGACAGCACATCACAACTTTTGAAATTTCTAGCAATCAGAGGCTATACTTGGCACAAATATGAAAAGCAAAGATACAATGATGATGCTACAGAAGTAAACAACATCAAGACACAACAAAAGCAAAAAATTTATTCATGTGGGCTGCCTCCCCAAAGCGCTTTCTTTTATGCCTTTAAGCTAGGCATAATGCATATAGATCAAGTTGTATCAATTGAACCATCATCAAGATCATCAAAAAGCTCTTCAATAATACAACTAGTCTTAAGAGGACTCTAAAATAAAGGCCTCATAGAGATACTCCTAGGTAGAAGACCAAAAGGATAAAAGTCAAGGGAAGATTCATTTATAAATTTATCAAAGACAGGTGTTTCTTCCAAGGTCTTTACAGTTTCAACCCCTTTGGCAATAGATGGATTACTTTTAGAACGGGGAGCCTTTGGAACGTGAACGAACTTAGGCTCCCTCTTTGCCGGAGTTTCTACCTTTTTGGTTTTGATCGAGGAGAAGGTAGTTCCTAGGGTATCAAATATTTCCTCAATCTTGTCTATCCTAGAAGAGTCCAAGTCATGGAATTTGACGGTCTCCAAAATTTTAAAGATTTTATGCATGGAGCTATCAAGTCTATTCAAATTCCCTTGGATCTTACGATCCAACTCATTCATTTTATTAATGCTTGGCATCTCTAGCTCTATCTTTTCAAGTTTTTTCATAATGTGAGCTAGGGTGATGTCCTCTCGAATGCTAACAACAGGGAGATTCCCAACAAGATTTTCAATAATATTAAGAGACTCCCAAACTGGGGCCTCTAGGAAATTCCCATTGATAGCAGTATCTAGAATAAACCTATTCCAAGAAGTAATTCCAACATAAAAATTTCTAAGCAAGATAGTAGTAGGTTGCTTCTTGGTGGCTCTTTTTTGTGAATCATTAATTCTATACCAAGCATCTTTCAAACTTTCCCCACCTCTTTGTTTAAAGGTGAGAACTTCTGCCTCGTCAAAGACAAAAGGACCCGACATAATGATAACTAAAGAACGAGATAACTGTTTTTGTGATTTTTGATAAAAGGTACTAAAGCAAAAACTAAAAGGTAAACTAACAAGACTAAAAAGCAAAGGTAAAAGATAGCGTGCAACTCCCCTATCCTGAAGAGTGGAGTCCCCGGCAACGGCGCCAGAAAATACTCCTTGATGGGCCTCGAACCCCTCGTTGGTTACCCCAAGTGGAAGGTGTAAGATGCAGTATGTAGAAGTGTTTTCCCTTAGCAAAGATGCCAAGGATCAAATCCCCAGAGACTCCTAGGTTCAACAAGTAGGTGTCAATTGCTAACGGCGCGTATTAGCAATCAACATGGACCTGCACACAGATACAAATAACTTTGCTCCCAACGAGTACAGAGAGGTTGTCAATCCCTCCGGCCTTGTAGTTCACAAAGGATTAAAAGCAAATGATAGTAGTGATAGATAATGTTTTGCAATAGTAAATAATAGCGAAAAGTAAATAGCGGATGTGATCAATGATGGTAATATGGACCGGAGTCTCATGATGTTCACTAGTGATGTCTCTCTCCCAAAAGACGATAAAACAGCTATGTGAGGTAAAAAAATTACAGCTGGGCAATTGACAGGACCACGAACGCAAACCAATGCTGACTACATTGCAAGAAAGGTTGAGGTTCAAAGCATGGGCTGTACGCCAAAGTAAGTAGACCGAAATCCATCAATATCTACTACTAATCATCCACCTTGAGATATCTATCCAGAACATCTCGCTGGTATTAAGTTGTGAGTCCCACCCATAGTGTAAACTCAATGCAACAGACAACTGCATTAAAAGAACTTTGCGTAAAGTAAACAATCCTTGCACCCGCGGGCACAAGCACCGTTGTTTTCCCCCTTGTGGCAACAACACATCCCCTAGACTCATGTTTCTGTCACTCAAGCTAGTCATCGAGGGGCATGAACCCACAATCGAGCATAACGTTCCCTCTTGGAGTCACTACCTACTACTTGGCCAAAGCAATAAATAACAACGGAGAACATGCAAGAATTACTTATGAACATAAATATAAAAGAAGTAGATCAAATATATTACTCAAGATCAATCTGAACATAATCTCATAATCCATCGAATCCCAGCAAACTCAACATAGCAACAGCATAAGGATTACATATGTGCCTCGATCATGTAGGGCAGCTCACGAGGACTAATTAGTGAAGCACAAGAACGGGAGGAGAACATCACATAGCTACTGGTCATGGACTCATGGTCCAAGGGAGACTACTCACGAGTCATCCGGGAGGCGTCCATGGTGGTGGAGAAGCTCCCGGTGGTGATCCTCCCCTCCGGCAGGGTGCCGGGAAGAGTTCTCCTGGTGCTCCCGATCTTGGAAGCGGCGGCGGCGGCGGAAAAGAGATGGGATCGCGAAAAGAGTTCCTGTTCTGAGGGTTTCGGAGGACGCTTTAAATATATGCCAAAGGGGAGCATCGGGGAAGCTTCGGGGGGCCCAGGCGCCCACCCGGCGCGGCCCGGGGGGGGGGCCCGCCGCCAGGGCGCCTGGAGCCCTGGTGGCCCCCCGGCTGCCCTTCGGACGCACGGTAGTTTCCGGAACGCTGATTTTTTATATAATTTTTCTGGATTTTTCTGGGCAGTTCTCGTAACGTGAAAACCTGAAATACAAAAACAGCCGAAAACAGAAACTGGCACTGGGGTGCACTGGATTAGTAAGTTAGTCCAAATATGATCAAAAGTGTATGGAAGTGTATGAATATCATAGCAATATCACCCAAAAGTGGCATGGAGCAAGCAGAAATTATAGATACGTTTTGGACGTATCAATTAGCCAAAACATAATCGATAATACCAGCTGGTATTTTATAGGGCACAATTTCAGTAGGGGGAGGAGCAACCACCACAGGTGTGGGGCGTCTTCCCGCAAGCAACGATCCAATATCACGGTTTTCCATAAACATAACTAGTGAAATAAAAACAAGAAACAAAAAGATTTAATTGCAAGATCTAAAGATATACCTTCAAGCGCTCACCTCCCCGGCAACGGCGCCAGAAATAGCTTGATGTCTACACACGCTTCTACTCTTGTAGACTATGTTGGGCCTCCAAGCGCAGAGGTTTGTAGGACAGCAGCAATTTCCCTCAAGTGGATGACCTAAGGTTTATCGAACTCAGGGAAGTAGAGGTTGAAGATGGTCTCTCTCAAGCAACCCTGCAACTAAGATACAAGAAGTCTCTTGTGTCCCCAACACACCTAATACACTTGTTAGATGTATAGGTGCACTAGTTCGGCGAAGAGATGTTAAATGGCAAGTGATATGGATGGCAAAACAAAGTAATATAAATTTGTAATAAAAAGTGCAGCAAGCAAACAAGTGGTAAACGTGAGCAGAAATGGTATTGCAATGGTGGAAACAAGGCCTAGGGTTCATACTTTCACTAGTGGCAATTCCCAACAACATTAACATAATCGAATCACATGATATTTCCCATAAAACATGCAAAGGGGACACACTCGGAGGTCATTCCTTCGTGGTCAAGAGAGGACGAGAATTATGTAGGGCTACAAAAGCACACCTCAAAGTTCGTAGTTCTCAATCTAAGGATTTCCCAATGTCACCGCGGCCATCCAAAGAGAGTCCCACAATCACCACAACATATCTAAAGGATAGTCAAAGGCAAGCACCAAGCGACTCTCAATCTTCAATCAACACACAAGAGAGGAAATCACTCATGAAAATATTGTTCTAATCCATGTCCAATAGACCGCTGTCACCTTGGTCTCGGGGATTATACTAGATAAAGACAAGTGAGTACATCAATCCAATACATAGAGGAAGGGGAAATATCTTAGATTAACATAGCCTATGATCACAACGAAGATCACATCATGGGAGAGAGAATTGACCACATAGCTACTGGTAAGAACCTCAGCCCCGAGGAGGAACTACTCCCGCATCATGGAGGGAGGAAGCAACGTCGATGGAGATGAATTCGGGGGCAGTTCCCCGTCCCGGCAGGGTGCCGGCGCAGGAATTCTGGTCCCCTAAGCTTGATGGCGATGGCGGCGGAGATCGGAATCGCGTCTGGAGAAAAGGGGTCCGGAATCAGGGTTTTCTCGACGGACCTTAAATATATGCCAAAGGGGGTCACCGGGGGAGTCCTGGGGGGCCGAGGCGCCCCCCCCCCCCCCCGGCGCGGCCTAGGGGTGGGCCGCCTGGGCAGGCCGCCTGGAGCCCCTGTGGGTCCCCCCCCCGGCTGTACTTTGGCCGCACGGTAGCTCCTGGAACGCTGATTTTTTATATATTTTTTTTGGATTTTTCCTGGCAGTTCTCGTAGTGTGAAAACCTGAAATACAAAAACAGCCGAAAACAGAAACTGGCACTGGGGTGCACTGAGTTAATAGGTTAGTCCAAATATGATCAAAAGTGTATGGAACTGTATAAATATCATAGCAATATCACCCAAAAGAGGCATGGAGCAAGCAGAAATTATAGATACGTTTTGGACGCATCAAGGAGAATATCACATAGCTACTGATCATGGACCCATGGTCCAAGGTGGACTACTCACGACTCATCCGGGAAGCATCCATGGTGGTGGAGAAGCTCCCGGTGGTGGTTCTCCCCTCCGACAGGGTGCCAAGGAAGAGTTCTCCTGATGCTCCCGATCTTGGAAGCGCTGCGGCGGCGGAACAGAGGCGAGATCGCGAAAAATGGTTCTGTCTTCGAGGGTTTTGGGACGAGAGGTATATATATGCGAAGGGGGGCAGCCAGAGGCGAGCAGGGGCCCCAGGCGCCCTCCTGGCGCGGCCAAGGGTGGGGCCGCGCCAGGTGGCCGCCTGGGCCTCCCCTGGCTCCCCTCTGGCCCATCTTTGGTTCTTCGCGAAGCTTCCTGTACGCTGATTTTTCCTATATTTTTCCTGGAATTTTTGGAGCACTTTTAATATGGGGGAAACCTGAAATAGAAAAACAGCAGAAAACAGGAACTGGCACTGTGGTGCACTGAGTTAATAGGTTAGTCCAAATATGATCAAAAGTGCATGGAAGTGCATCAATATCATAGCAATATCACACAAAAGAAGCATGGAGCAAGCAGAAATTATAGATACGTTTTGGACGTATCAACATCCCCAAGCTTAATTCCTGCTCGTCCTCGAGTAGGTAAATGATAACAAGCATAATTTCTGTGGTGACATGCTATCAACCATATAAGAACTTTTAAGTAAAGCAATCAAGGCATGTAATTCAATTCAAGTCATAACAAGCAAGAGTCTATATTAGCATTGTAACAAGCAACATAAGAACATAAAGGTGCAAGAGCTCTCGCTATCCGTGACTCGAATGTCTCCAAATGGTGTTTGCGTGCAAGAAAGGGGATAGGGATATACGAGAGAGTAAAACATAGTTTTTGTATTGTTGAGAACTTAATCTACTAAAGTTTCACACTTGGTCTTCTTTGGAATCTTATCTTGACTCATCCCCAGACCACCAGCCAGGTACAAGTCAAAATGATCCACTCCCTTTCGATATTTTGAGCACTCATGCAATGGATGAGCGTAAGCAAGAAAGTTGACACTTAGGATGGCAAAGAGAGAAAAATGATGAAGGGGGAAGACAAAAAAGGTGTGAAAGGCTCACATCAATGAGGACAATCATAGGCGAGAGAAAGCCAAATGATAGATATGATGTGAGGAGTAGGGATTGCCATGCAACGGATGCACATATGAGCTAAGGTAAGCTCTCCAATGGAACTAGTGGGGGTGCATCCAACTTGCTCGCTCAAGAAGACCTAGAGCTCTTTTGAGGAGGCTCATCATTGGAATATACAAGCCAAGTTCTATAGTGTGAAGGTCCCCACATAGCTATATGCATGAATGATAATCTCTATGGAGTACAAGGTATAAGATGGAGTACGAGTGTGGATCTCTCAAAAGGAATAGTAGTGTGCCCCCTTCTCTCTTTTTATTTCTTTTTCTTTTTTTCTTTTTATTTTATTTTTTGTGGCCTCAATGGCTCTTTCTATTTAACTCTCATTTGTCCTCTTTGGGATCTTTTGATTTTGTCCTCTTTGGGATCTTTTCCTCACTTTAGGGGCAACACTCTATATATTACAAGAAGTATAGAAGATCTTTCACACTTTACAAAAGTACTCAATATAAAGAAAATGAAACTATCATGATGTATGCAAATGTATGCCTCTGCCGGTGTAGCAGGATATGCAATGATACTAGCGCGTCATGTAGCAATGATTAGGGCAAGGCCCAACTAGCATGCGGCTCATCGATCAAGCAAAAAGCATGTATGACATGAAGATCAAGTCATGAGAAGATGGATGTTGCATGGCAATGTATCTCGGAAAGGCTATGGAAATGCCTTGATAGGTAGGTATGGTGGCTGTTTTGAGGAAGGATATAATGAGGCTTATGATGACAGAGCGTATCGTGCCAAGGGTTTGGATGCACCGGCGAAGTATGCGCTAACTCTCGAGGTGAGAAAGGGCAATGCACGGTACCGAAGAGGCTAGAAAAATATGGCTAGGTGGAAGTGTGAACTTTCGAATACTCACATTAGTCCGAAGAACTCATGCACTTATTATCGGTAACTCTCAATCTAATTAGGAGGTTCACAAAGAGACAAGTACCCCGAGGAGGAGTGTATGGGGGTTTGGTTATCCTTACGCATCCTCGACTCATGGTACGTGAGTGTACTCTAATATTCGATCCCTCCAAAGATTAGTGATCCATCTAGTAGCTAAAGTTCTCAACTATTTTGTAGGTTTTCGAAAATAAACACGGATTGCCCAAAATACGACATCTATCACTAATAGGCTAAAGCTCTTGACACCAAAAGTTCAGACATTACTCATGGCAATACCTCAAAACTATTGCAAGTTACTACTAAAATTAAATAGCAACCTCAATTACCTACTTTAAGTTAAGACACACAACTCAGTGCAACAGGCAAACTCTCTTAACAAGATAAACATGAAAACTCAAGAGAGTTCAGCAACCAACTAAACAAAAGCTCTTTAAAAAGAAAAGCATGAAAACTAAGAGCTAAACATGGCAGCAGCTATGGAAAGACAAAGAACACACACAGCAAAGATAAGCATGAAAATCCTATGTTGTGTTCTAGGTTGAAGTGGAGCGTGTTTCTCTCCCACACAAAGAAAGCTAGGTTCTAACTTGTTATGAACAGCAAGCAAAGCTAAAGAAAACTAAAAAAGGAAACTAAGAGCAAGACGCTCCAAGCATAGCACATAACGCATGAAGTGATAAGAATATAGTGGAACGAAAGACGAACTGATAATTGTTGATGGAGAAGGGGATGCATGGGGGCATCCCCAAGCTTAGACGCTTGAGTCTTCTTGAATATTTCTTGGGGGTGCAGGGCATCCCCAAGCTTGAGCGTTTGACCCTCCTGAATCTTCTTTTATCATCTTCCCTCGCACACTTGAAAACTCCCTTCATACATAACTCATCATAATCTGATTAGCGAGGTTAGTACCCACAATAAAATAATTTTTCCCTACTGGAAATAAAGATAATCTTGAAGAGATACTGTTTCTCAAGATTGCCAAAAGGTTTTTGCAAAGAAAAAGCAAGCTCAAGATTTGCAAAACGAAGAAAAGGCAAAACATGACAGAATCTGTGAAAAACAAACCAGCAGGTAGTAAATAATTTTTTCGGGGCACTTCTGCAACTCAAATCAAAAAACTCAGAACAGACGCTCGAAAGCCAATTGTATAGAGCACGCTGTCAAAACAATTCAGATGAAAAATATGATCTGGTGATTTTATTCGAATTTTTCTGTCCAAGGACAGAATCTGTTTTCTGGACAACACGTCACAACTTTTGAACTTTCTTGCAATCGGAGGCTAAACTTGGCACAAAGCTGAAAAGAAAAGATACAATGATGATGCTACTGTAGTAACAAACATCAAGACACAACAAAAGCAAAATAAGACCTAATTCGTTGTGGGCTGCCTCCCAAAAGCGCTTTCTTTTATGCCTTTAAGCTAGGCATGATGCAAAAAGGAGGAATCAAAAGTCATCATAATAATCGGAGTTATAAATTGCTTCAAATGGTTCCTCAACAAGTTCATCCTTATTCCTTCTAGGAAAGGGGTACGTACCTTTTGCCTTCCCGCGTAGGCAGATTTGTCCCTTACCTATATCGATGAAGCCTTTTACGGCTCGGAGGAAGTCCCTTCCAAGCACTATATTTCCTTGGTTTGGCTTCATGATGAAGAAATCAACCATTGCAATCCCTTTAAGGAATGTAACTGGTACGTCTTTTATTCTTCCCTGGATCTCAGAAATATCTCCATTAGCATGTTCATGATAGGATGATAATTTGTCCATGTTAAATTTTAAAGAATCATGAACAATTTTTGGCATAGTAGAAACCATAGATCCAATATCACAATAAGCAAGGAAGTCTTGATTAGAGATGCTAATCCTAACAAAAGACTCCCAATCATTGTCTATTTCCAAAATATCTCTCTTATTGGGTTTGGGTTTCTCTACCTTCATCAAGTCTAGAGCATCCATTCTCTTCTCAATAGTAGCAAGTCTATCTATGACAGTATCAAAACTATGATCATAAACAAAGTAACTAGATAGACCATGTATAATTTCAAGAGCTCTAGCTTCATCACACTCTAGGAAATCTCCTTCAGCTATAATATCAAGAGAGTGTTTACACCATTTAAAAAGACCATGGTAAAAATTTCTAAGCACAATTTTTATAGGTATCCAAGGCATAATTCTCCTATGTGCATCAGAAATTCTGTCCCATGCCTTCTTCATATTTTCTCCATCCCTTTGATGGAAATCTAGAACTTCTGATTCCCTCAAAGCACCAAGTCCTAACATGCTTGACTAAACAGAAAGGACTACTAACAGAAAAGCAAATATATTTTTTTGTGATTTTTGATAAAGGACACTAAAGCAAAAACTGAAAGGTAAACTAATAAGACTAAAAAGCAAAGATAAAAGATAGCGTGCAACTCCCCTATCTTGAAGAGTGGAGTCCCCGGCAACGGCGCCAGAAACTTGCTTGATGGCTTCTCGCCCCTCGTTGGTTACCCCAAGTGGAAGGTTGAGATGTAGCGTAGCGGCAAATTTCCCTTGGCAAAGATACCAAGGATCGAATCCCGTGAGACTCTGAGGGTCGACAAGTAGGTGTCAACGGCGCCAAAAACTTAGCGGTTGACGGGACCTGCACACAGATACAAATAACTTTGCTCCCAACGAGTACAGAGAGGTTGCCAATCCCTCCGGCCTTGTTGTTTACAAAGGATCAAACACAAGAGATAATAATGATAGCTATGACTGCAACTAGGAAATAAAAACAGGAAGTAAATAGAAGGTGTGATCAGCGGTGGTAATATGGACGGGGGTCCCATGATGTTCACTAGTGATGTCTCTCTCCCAAAAGACGATAAAACAGCAAAGCGAGGTAAACAAATTACAGTTGGGCAATTGACAGGATTATGTGCGCAAACCAATGCTAACTATGTTGCAAAGAAAGGTAGAGGCTCAAAAGCATGGGCGGTATGCCAAGGCAAGTAGACCGAAATCCATCTGCATCTACTACTAATCATCCACCTTGAGATATCTATCCAGAACATCTCGCTGGTATTAAGTTGCGAATCCCACCCAAAGTGTAAACTCAAAGCAACAGACAACTGCATTAAAAGAACTTTGCGTAAAGTAAACAATCCTTGCACCCGCAAGTACAAGCACCGTTGTTTTCTCCCTTGTGGCAACAGCACATCCCCTAGACTCATGTTTCTGTCACTCAAGCTACTCATCAGGGGGCATGAACCCACAATCAAGCATAACGCTCCCTCTTGGAGTTACTACCTACTACTTGGCCAAAGCAATAAACAGCAACGGAGAACATGCAAGAATTACTCAAGAACAAATATATAAAAGAGGTGAATCAAATATATTACTCAAACACAATCTGAACATAGTCTCATAATCCATCAGATCCCAACAAACTCAGCAAAGCAACAGCAGAAAGATTACATATGTGCCTCGATCATGTAGGGCAGCTCACGAGGTCTAAACCATGAAGAGCAAAGAGGGGAGGAGAACATCACATAGCTACTGATCATGGACCCATGGTCCAAGGTGGACTACTCATGACTCATCCGGGAAGCGTCCATGGTGGTGGAGAAGCTCCCGGTGGTGGTTCTCCCCTCCGGCAGTGTGCCGGGAAGAGTTCTCCTGATGCTCCCGATCTTGGAAGCGCTGCGGCGGCGGAACAGAGGAGAGATCGCGAAAAAGGGTTATGTCCTCGAGGGTTTCGGGACGAGAGGGATATATATGCGAAGGGGGGCAGCCAGAGGCGGAGCAGGGGCCCCAGGCGCCCCCCTGGCGCGGCCAGGGGTGGGGCCGCGCCAGGTGGCCGCCTGGGCATCCCCTGGCTCCCCTCTGGCCCATCTTTGGTTCTTCGCGAAGCTTCTTGTACGCTGATTTTTCCTATATTTTTCCTAGAATTTTTGGAGCACTTTTAATATGGGGGAAACCTGAAATAGAAAAACAGCAGAAAACAGGAATTGGCACTGTGGTGCACTGAGTTAATAGGTTAGTCCAAATATGATCAAAAGTGCATGGAAGTGCATCAATATCATAGCAATATCACACAAAAGAAGCATGGAGCAAGCAGAAATTATAGATACGTTTTGGACGTATCAGCAGTCGCCGTGCCGCCTAGGGCTTTGCTTCGCCTCGCCGTTGCTCCGTCACCGCCGTGCTATCGTTGCTCGCCGCCGGTGCTGTAGTGCCCCGTAGGTGCAACTAGTGTGCGGGTTGGATGCGGAACTCCTCAAGGAGCATCTCGCACCCCTCCGTCGTGCTATTTGGTTGCCGGAGCAGCTCCGACGAGGGCGAGCGCCTTCCCTGTTTCTGCTTCTGCTGCATATTCTTCAGATATACTACCTGTTCTCTGTCGAGTTCAGTTCAGTAGCGCAGTGGTTTGTCTCCGTCAGATTCAGCGAAAGGGCGTGGGTTCGATCCCTCGCAAGGGCAGGTGATTTCGCCCCCTTTTTCATTTTTGCGTGAGGCTGACAACACGACCCCACCTGCCAGCCTCTCAGCGCTTCCGAGCCCCGCGCGCACCCACGTGCCAGCTCAGCCCCATCGGGCCCCCTTGTCAGTGGGCGTGGCTAGCTGAGCCTGGGTCTTTCTGGACCTGTGCTTATATTGTTTTATTTCTTTTTCTGTTTTTCTTTTTCTTTTCTATTTTTCTTGTTTAATTAATATCTGCATATATATGTTTCAGATGAAGTTGAGCTATATATGAAAACTGGTTAGAATTTTATGTAGATTATGAATATGCTACTTGCTGCCATGTTTAAAACCTTTTAAAATGCTGTTTGAATTTAAACTTGTTTTAAATATGCTTAAACTTGCAAAAATCATAACTAATTATCTACAACTCCAAACTTAACAAACTTTATATGCATTTGGGGTAGAAAAATGTGTAGAATATTTTGGTGCTATTGTTTAGCATGTTTGACAACTCTTTCACAGAAGTTTTTCAAATCTGTCCCAAATGCAAATAATTTAATATGGGAGTTTCTGGATATTGTTGTCATTATTTCCAGCCCATTTAAATGTGCTAGCATGTTGCTGTTATGTTAGTTGCACCCTTGCCATGTTAACCAACTCCTAAAAACTTGTTGGTTGCTTGTAATAATAAACTACATAAACTTGTTAAGTTGTTCCTTTGCTTGTGTTTGATCTTGTTGGATGTGATGATATTGCACTCTTGTGACCCCTAGGCCATGCATCATTTCTTCCATGTTCATATGCTTCATGTGCATGCATCATGTGGTTGAGCACTGCATGTTGATTTATTTTGTTCCGTTGTTGCATTGTTGTGTTTGGTTAGAGCCCGGTGACGATACGGAGTACGAGGTTTCTACCGAGGTTGAGTGTGAGGAGCAAGGTTACGTTCCCTCCGAGGATTCAACAGGCAAGATGACCTTACCCATATATCACTACTATCTTTGCCTATGCTAGATGTCTCGCTCTTTAGCTTATTGCCTCGATGCCTATGTCTGTTTGCCAGCCTCCTATTGTTGCCATGAAACTCTCTAACCACCCAACCTAGCAAACCTTTGATTGGCTACGTAAGCTTCGCTCATCCCCTCTTATAGCATTGTTAGTTGCATGAGAAGATTCGAAGATTCTTGCTTCATGTTGAAGTTATTGATGGGATATCACAATATATAATCTATTAAACAAAATCATCTATATATTTGGCAATGGGTGGAAGGCTAAGCCTTTGCTTGGTGTTTTGTTCCACACATGCCTCCCTAGGAACCATTTAAACCGGTGTTATGTTCCTTGATTTTGCAACCCTAACATGGTTGGGGTTTATGCCCCCCCCCCTTGATAACCCGCTTAGCGCTAAAGCTTTTCCAGCAAGGCCCAACTTTGGTTTTACATTTGCCTAATAACTAAAACTTGCATAGGGAGTTATAAAGCCTTTTCTTAATCAACAACCCGAGCCAGTGCTCCACATGACTGTTGGTCCAAATTGGGGGTCCTACAGGGCCACCTTGGGGAAACCCGAGGGCTGGTAAAAACCTGTAGCATCACCCATCCGGTTGTGGCCTGAGACGAGATACGCGCGGCTACTATCAGGGTGTCGACACACCAGGAGGTCTTGCTAGATTAGTTTTACCTTAGTAGGAATATCTTGAGCACGGGATTCCGAGAATACTCGGGTCTTCCCACCTTGGAGTTGCGACTCCGCAGATCGTGAGCTTGTGATGGGCTAAGTTGGGACACCCCTGCAGGGTTTGATCTTTCGAAAGCCGTGCCCGCGGTTATGTGGCAGATGGGAATTTGTTAATATCCGGTTGTAGAAAACTTGACACCATGTTCATAATACACTACCAGCGTGAGTAACCGTGACGGTCGCTTTCCGTAGGGGTTCGGGAAGTGAACACGATGGGGTTATGTTTGACGTGCTTAGATAGGATCACTTCGTGATCACTTTGACGATCGTTGGCACTTCTCTTCTCGCTCTAAACACGTAAGCTAGTGCTAGTGCAGCTGCAACCTTGTTCTTCAGCCTCGTTGCACACCCAAGGCTTTGCTAGTATTGCTACCCGGGAACGGGATTGCTGAGTCCTCCGTGGCTCATAGATTCTACACAACACCAGATGTAGGTACCGTGGAGCACTACACAGCTGGTGGTTCAGAGTTGTACTGGGAGTTCGAAGAAGAACGTGGGCGATACTACGTGTCTTACCCAGAGGATCAGTAGGGCTCTTACTAGGATGATCGGGACCTTGTGTGGCTTTATTTATGATATCTTTCATTTGGATCTTCATTCGTAGTCGGACTCTGATGTTATTTGGATGATGAATGTTTATGTAATGCATTGTGTGACGTGGCGAGTGTAAGCCAACTACTCTTTTGCAATTTTATCCCTCTTTTACATGAGTTGTGCAAAGATACCATACTTGAGATCATTCTAGTATGAGATTATGCCTTTAAGTCGTGCCTCGACACGTAGGAGGTATAGTCTCATACTGGGCATTACAAGTTGGTAATCAGAGCCTTCTCCGACCTAGGAGCCCCCACTGATTGATCAAATCGTTGACGGTTGAGTCTAGGCACACACATGAAAATGTTTTGAGTCCTATATATATATCGGAGAGTAGGATTTCTTTTACTCCTCATCCCTTTATCACCCTGGTGAGGACTCCTGACGATATTCTATCTCTTCTACTCGCAAAAATTCACTAATTTTTTTTAGGATCACGCGAGTATTGTTTGGATTGTTCCGATGTCTTTGTGACGAGAACATTGTTCTCGATGCCTCCTATCATTTAGGGGTTGTGTCAGTGTCCCGGGGAGTTGAGCTCCGAGGTGTTGTCATAACAAATCTATCGCAATAGTTCTGGAATACTTAAGACGGCTGACATCGAAAACTCTTCTATGCGGTTAGTGGCAAGATAACCCCGACATCACCCAGTACTGGGGAGGTAGTTCGAGAGTATTTCCATAGCTTGTATAGCAGATGCGTTTCGAAGGTCCGAGGTAAACGGTTTCCGGAAATAACTGGTTATGTGTTGAAGGATGGATACAGCTGGATGTAGGATTAGAGTTGAGTGCGCGGTGCTTCCCTTGTATCCCCAACACCCGATTGCATAACTGGAAACTTTCGGAAATTAATAGGTGGGTTCATCTAGTAGCTCGTAGGCATTCTTCCAACGAATGCATGATATGGAGTTCGGGGTTCTACATTGAGTGAAGTGGTTTTATGGGCGTTTGTTCCGATCGGGAGTTGCATCTTAAAGGGTCCTTGGCTATGTTGATCCGGGGATTGCAAAACCCTTTTGTAACACGTTCCATAAGCTTTCAGCACAAACATGTGGGACGAAGCTTCTATCTTGTATTTGTTCTATCTGCTCCTTGTTGTTTTTATTTTACCTTTTGTTCTCCCAAGTGGCTTATCGAGAAGATTGTTGTACCATTGAACTGTGGATTACATTCGTTCATTTTGTTCGAATGTTCTTGCGAAGACTTATGTTGCAATTCTAGCCGTTGATTTAGCTTATATCTTTCAATCAATGGCTAATAGTTGTCATCTCATTCAGGATGGCTGCTAAGAAGGTTCCCAATGCTAACCCAGAGGGTGAAGAAGTTCCTGAGCATCCTCCTTCCCCTCCTCCTCCGTCTGAGGCCTGGAGAGCAATTATGCAAGCGACCAACCAGAACACCCAGATGCTTATGCAAATGATGCAGAACATTCAAGCCAACCAAGCAAATCAAGGTGGTCATGGGAACCAAGGCCAAGGCAATCTGTTCAATCAACCTCACTTTGCTACTCTCAACAAATTCCTGGCAAACCAACCAAAGGCGTTCAGTTACTGTGTGGATCCGCTAGATGCTGAAGACTGGATAACAAACATCAAGAAGCACTTTGAATGCAGTAACGTGAGACATGAGGATCATGTCAAGTTTGCCGCCTTCCAACTCAAGGATCAAGCTGCTGATTGGTGGCAACAGTACGAAGATTCCAGAGGTGGACGTGAAATCTCGTGGACTGACTTCTGCAAGGATTTCCGCTCTCACCACATTCCAACTAGTGTCACTGAAGGCATGCATGAGCAATTCCGCAACCTGAAGCAAGGCACCATGTCCGTCTATCAATACAATGTCAAGTTCCAGAATCTCGCTCGCTATGCCAAGCAAGACATCCCAGATGCCAAGAGCAAGATTTATCAGTTCCGTGGTGGTCTGAAGGATGAACTCCAACTAGCTCTCACCTTGTTCGAGCCGGATGAATTTGATCAATTCTATAACATGGCCCTTAAGCAAGAGGCAGCCGAGCTCAAGGTTGAAGCTTCCAAAAAGAGGATCAGAGATGTTGTCAACTCCTCCTCTTCTTCCCAAGTGGTCGCAAAGCAGCAGAAGTTTTGGCTTCCACCTCCTCCAGTGCTCCGCCCTCCCAACAACAACAACAACAACAAGCACTCTGGTGGTCGTGGCTTCTCCCACCCACCCAACCCAAGCAATCAGTCCAAGAATCACTTTCAAGCTTCGAAGTCAAGTGGTCCTTATCACCGTCCTCTCTCAAAAGTGGTTTGCAACAAGTGCACTCAGAAGGGTCACTATGCTAACAAGTGTCCCAACCCAAGGCGCCTTCCGCCTCCTCCACCTGTCAGTACTGCTATTGGCAAGCACAATACCAAGCAAGCAAGAGTGAATCTGATGAATGCAGCTCAAGCAGAGAATTCTTCAGATGGGATACTTGGTAACCTTCCAGTCAATCTTAAACCTACTAAAGTTTTGTTTGATTCGGGTGCATCATGTTCTTTCATGTCTCAACCTTTTGCATCCAAGCACAATGTTGACATCAAAAGTTTGCCAAGGGAGTTATCAGTTATTTCTCCGGGGAGACGAATGCATTCTAGTGTTTTTGCTCCGGATATATCTATTCATATGGGTGATTACAGTTTTCTGATTTCTCCGATTATTCTCGGTAACTCCGACATTGATCTTATTCTTGGGATGGATTGGCTTTCCAAGCATGATGCAAACAATGATTGTGCAAATAAGGAAGTCAAGCTTACTCATCCTGACGAAGACATGATTATCTTCGCCTCTCGAGATAACACAATCAGGCTATTCTCTCTCAATGAAAAGGGCAAGATTATTGCCATCTCTCAGATTCCGGTGGTCAATGAGTATGAAGATGTTTTCCCTGAAGAACTTCCAGGCATGCCTCCGCATCGTCAAGTTGAATTCGTCATTGAACTCGAGCCCGGTACCGAGCCAGCATGCCGGCGTCCGTACAAGCTTTCCCCTGATGAGTTGAAGGAGCTGAAGAAACAACTCGATGAGCAAGAGCGTATGGGTCTAATCAGGCCTAACACTTCTCCTTGGGGCTGTGGTGTTCTATTTGTCAAGAAGAAGGATGGCACGGAACGCCTTTGCGTTGATTACCGGCCATTGAACAAGAAGACAATAAAGAACAAGTATCCACTCCCCAATATCAATGAATTGTTCGAGCAACTCAAAGGAGCAAAGGTGTTCTCAAAGCTCGATCTCCGGATGGGTTATCACCAGATCCGTATCCGTGAAGAAGATATTCCCAAGACCGCATTCAGAACGAGTTTTGGCTCTTATGAATACACGGTCATGTCTTTTGGCCTCGCAAATGCTCCACCCACTTTCTCGAGGATGATGCACTTCATATTCAACCCCTACACCAATGAATTTGTTCTCGTCTATCTGGATGACATCTTGGTATTCTCCAAGAATGAAAAAGACCATGCCAAGCACCTCCGTTAGGTTCTGGACAGGCTCCGTGAACACAAGTTCTATGCGAAGTTCTCCAAGTGTGAATTCTGGCTGGATAAAGTCTTATATCTTGGCCATATCATCTCTACTGAGGGTATTTCTGCCAACCCCGAGAAAGTTGAAGCTATTGTCAACTGGGAACCCCCACAGAATGTCAAGCAACTCCGAAGCTTCCTTGGTCTCGCTAGCTATTGTAGAAGGTTCGTTGAGAACTTCTCCAAGATTGCCAAACCTCTTTCCAACCTGTTGCAGAAGAATGTCAAGTACTCCTGGACCCCTGATTGTGATGTGGCATTCGAAACACTCAAAGAGAAGCTCATTTCTGCTCCGGTTCTTACTCCTCCGGATGAGTCCAAGCCCTATGAAGTCTTTTGTGATGCTTCTTTACAAGGACTTGGTGGTGTTCTCATGCAAGACAAGAAGATTGTGGCATACACTTCTCATCAATTGAAACCAAATGAGAAGAATTACCCCACACATGATCTCGAGCTAGCAGCAGTTGTACATGCCTTGATCACGTGGAGACACCTTCTGTTGGGCAGAAAAGTGGACATCTTCACCGATCACAAGAGCTTGAAGTAAATCTTCACACAGCCTAACCTGAACGTTCGCCAGACTCATTGGGTTGAGATGACCCAAGAGTATGATCCAAGCATTGAATACACACCTGGCAAGGCCAATGTCATTATAGATGCCTTGAGCAGAAAGGTGATACGTCCAAAACGTATCTATAATTTCTGCTTGCTCCATGCCACTTTTGGGTGATATTGCTATGATATTCATACACTTCCATACACTTTTGATCATATTTGGACTAACTTACTAATCCAGTGCACCCCAGTGCCAGTTTCTGTTTTCGGCTGTTTTTGTATTTCAGGTTTTCACGTTACGAGAACTGCCAGGAAAAATCCAGAAAAATTATATAAAAAATCAGCGTTCCGGAAACTACCGTGCGTCCGAAGGGCAGCCGGGGGGGGGCACCAGGGCTCCAGGCGCCCTGGCGGCGCGCCCCCCCGGGCCGCGCCGGGGGGCGCCTGGGCCCCCCGAAGCTTCCCTGATGCTCCCTTTTGGCATATATTTAAAGCGTCCTCCGAAACCCTCAGAACAGGAACTCTTTTCGCGATCCCATCTCTGTTCCGCCGCCGCCGCCGCTTCCAAGATCGGGAGCACCAGGAGAACTCTTCCCGGCACCCTGCCGGAGGGGAGGATCACCACCGGGAGCTTCTCCACCACCATGGACGCCTCCCGGATGACTCGTGAGTAGTCTCCCTTGGACCATGAGTCCATGACCAGTAGCTATGTGATGTTCTCCTCCCGTTCTTGTGCTTCACTAATTAGTCCTCGTGAGCTGCCCTACATGATCGAGGCACATATGTAATCCTTATGCTGTTGCTATGTTGAGTTTGCTGGGCTCCGATGGATTATGAGATTATGTTCAGATTGATCTTGAGTAATATATTTGATCTACTTCTTTTATATTTATGTTCATAAGTAATTCTTTCATGTTCTCCGTTGTTATTTATTGCTTTGGCCAAGTAGTAGGTAGTGACTCCAAGAGGGAACGTTATGCTCGATTGTGGGTTCATGCCCCTCGATGACTAGCTTGAGTGACAGAAACATGAGTCTAGGGGATGTGTTGTTGCCACAAGGGGGAAAACAACGGTGCCTGTGCCCGCGGGTGCAAGGATTGTTTACTTTACGCAAAGTTCTTTTAATGCAGTTGTGTGTTGCATTGAGTTTACACTATGGGTGGGACTCGCAACTTAATACCAGCGAGATGTTCTGGATAGATATCTCAAGGTGGATGATTAGTAGTAGATATTGATGGATTTCGGTCTACTTACTTTGGCGTACCGCCCATGCTTTGAACCTCAACCTTTCTGCAATGTAATCAGCATTGGTTTGCGTTCGTGGTCCTGTCAATTGCCCAGCTGTAATTTGTTTACCTCACATAGCTGTTTTATCGTCTTTTGGGAGAGAGACATCACTAGTGAACATCATGAGACTCCGGTCCATATTACCATCATTGATCACATCCGCTATTTACTTTTCGCTATTTACTTACTATTGCAAAACATTATCTATCACTACTATCATTTGCTTTTAACCCTTTGTGAACTACAAGGCCGGAGGGATTGACAACCTCTCTGTACTCGTTGGGAGCAAAGTTATTTGTATCTGTGTGCAGGTCCACGTTGATTGCTAATACGCGCCGTTAGCAGTTGACACCTACTTGTTGAACCTAGGAGTCTCTGGGGATTCAATCCTTGGCATCTTTGCTAAGGGAAAACACTTCTACATGCTGCATCTTACACCTTCCACTTGGGGTAACCAACGAGGGGTTCGGGGCCCATCAAAAGGCATACTGCAACAGTCTCCTTCTCAAGCCGTTTCGGCCTGAGCTTTGTGAATCATTCAGGAAGCTCAACCTCCAAGTTGTTTTGCAAGGATTTCTTGCAAATCTTCAAGTTGCTCCTACCTTGGAAGATCAGATCCGTGAGGCCCAACTAAGTGATGCTATGGTGCAGAAAGTGAAACATGGTATTGCTAAGGGTACTCCCAAATACAAGTGCTATCGCGTTGATGAGAAAGACACCTTGTTCTTTGAGGACAGAATTGTGGTTCCCAAGGGTGATCTCAGGAAGCTCATAATGAATGAAGCACATGACTCCCTCCTCTCAATTCATCCTGGAAGTTCCAAGATGTACCAAGACCTCAAGCAATCTTACTGGTGGACTCGTATGAAATGGGAGATTGCCCAATTCGTGAATGAATGTGATGTCTGCAGAAGAGTGAAGGCAGAGCATCAACGTCCAGCCGGTCTCCTCCAACCTCTACCTATTCCCGAGTGGAAATTCGACCACATTGAAATGGATTTCATCACTGGTTTTCCTAAGTCCAAGAAGGGGAATGATGCTATCTTTGTTGTGATTGACAAGCTAACCAAAGTAGCTCACTTCCTTCCCGTCAAAGAATCCATCAAGGCAGCTCAGTTGGCAGAGTTGTACACCTCCAGAATTGTTTGGTTGCATGGCATTCCTCAAGTCATCTCCTCAGACCGTGGAAATTTGTTCACATCCAAGTTCTAGGACTCCTTTCAGTTAGCCATGGGCACTAAGATTCGTTTCAGCACTGCATTTCACCCTCAGACTAGTGGTCAAGTCGAAAGAGTGAACCAGATCCTCGAAGACATGTTGAGAGCTTGTGTCATCTCTTTTGGCATGAAGTGGGAAGATTGTCTCCCGTTTGCCGAGTTCTCTTACAACAACAGTTTCCAAGCAAGTGTCGGCAAAGCTCCTTTTGAAATCCTCTATGGCAAAAAGTGTCGTACCCCTTTAAACTGGTCCGAGACTGGTGAACGTCAACTTCTTGGCAATGATTGTTGGAAATATGCCCTAGAGGCAATAATAAATTGGTTATTATTATATTTCCTTGTTCATGATAATCGTTTATTATCCATGCTAGAATTGTATTGATAGGAAACTAAGATACATGTGTGGATACATAGACAACACCGTGTCCCTAGTGAGCCTCTACTAGACTAGCTCGTTGATCAAAGATGGCTACGGTTTCCTAGCCATAGACATGAGTTGTCATTTGATAACGAGATCACATCATTAGGAGAATGATGTGATGGACAAGACCCAAACGATAAACGTAGCATATGATCGTGTCAGTTTATTGCTATTGTTTTCTGCATGTCAAGTATATGTTCCTACGACCATGAGATCATGCAACTCACTGACACCGGAAGAGTACCTTGTGTGTACCCAACATCACAACGTAACTGGGTGACTATAAAGGTGCTCTACAGGTATCTCCGAGGGTGTCTGTTTAGTTGGCATGGATCAAGACTGGGATTTGTCACTCCGTATGACGGAGAGGTATCTCAGGGCCCACTCGGTAATACAACAATGAGCTTGCAAGCAATGTGACCAATGAGTTGATCACGGGATCTTGTATTACGGAACGAGTAAAGAGACTTGCCGGTAACGAGATTGAACTAGGTATAGAGATACCGACGATCGAATCTCGGGCAAGTAACATACCGACAGACAAAGGGAACTATATACGGGATTGTATGAATCCTTGACATCGAGGTTCAATCGATAAGATCTTCGTAGAATATGTGGGAACCAATATGGGCATCCAGGTCCCGCTATTGGTTATTGACCGTAGAGGTGTCTCGGTCATGTCTGCATAGTTCTCGAACCCGCAGGGTCTACACACTTAACGTTTGGTGATGATATAAGTATAGTCGAGTCGTTATGTTGGTAACCGAAGGTTGTTCGGAGTCCCGGATGAGATCCCGGACGTGACGAGGAACTCCGGAATGGTCCGGGGATGAAGATTGATATATTGGATGATGGGAATCGGAGTCCGGAAGTGTTCCGGGGAGCACCGGGGAGTCATCGGATGACCGAAAGGAGTTTCGGGGGGTCCCGGCAAGTGTTGCGGGCCTCATGGGCCAAAAGGGGGAGGCACATCAGCCCACACAGGGGCTGTGCGCCCCCCCACAGGCCTCCCACGCAGCTAGGAGGGTGGGGGCGCCCCTAGGGCAGCCGGCCCCCTCTGGCTTGGGGGGCAAGGCGCCTAGGGGGGGGGCCACCCAAACCCTAGCCGCCCCCTCTCCCTTGTGGCCGCCACCCCCTAGGGGAAACCCTAGGGGCGCCTCCACTTCTCCCCTCCCCCTATATATAGAGAGGGAGAGAGAGGGCAGCCAGACCCCTACGTGCCTTGGCGCTGCCTCTCCTCTCCCTCGTAGCATATCTTCTTCTCCGCAGTGCTTGGCGAAGCCCTGCTGAGTTTTCTCTACCACCACCTCCACCACGCCGTCGTGCTGCCGGAGGACTCAAGTTGCTACTTCACCATCGCTCGCTGGATCGAGGAGGTGAAGGCGTCATCAAGCCATACGTGTGTTGAACGCGGAGGTGCCGTCCGTTCGGCGCTAGATCGGATCTTCCGCGATTTGAATCGCCGCGAGTACGACTCCATCAACCGCGTTCTAGCAACGCTTCCGCTTAGCGATCTACAAGGGTATGTGGATCCGACTCTTCCCTCGTAGATGCATCTCCTAGATTGATCTTGGTGAGCGTAGGAAAATTTTTGTTTCCCATGCAACGTTCCCCAACAGTGGTATTAGAGCTAGGTCTTTGCGTAGATGCAATCACGAGTAGAACACAAAGGAGTTTGTGGGCGTTGATGTTTAGATTGCTTCCCTCCTTGGTCTTTTCTTGATTCGGCGGTATTGTGGGATGAAGCGGCTCGGACCAACCTTACATGTCCTCGTACATGAGACCGGTTCCATCGACAGACATGTGACTTTTGTTGCATAAGATGGCTAGCGGGTGTCTGTCTCTCCCACCTTAGTTGAATCGGATTCGACAAAGGCGGTCCTTGTAGAAGGTTAAATAGCAACTTAAATATCACCGTTGTGGCTTTGCGTAGGTAAGAAGCGTTCTTGCTAGATACCCATAGCAGCCACGTAAAACATGCAACAACAAATTAGAGGACGTCTAACTTGTTTTTGCAGGGTATGTTTGTGATATGATATGGCCAATGACATGATGAGATATATTTGATGTATGAGATGATCATGTTGTAATAGTTAATATCGACTTGCATGTCGACGAACACGGCAACCGGCAGGAGCCATAGGGTTGCATTTAATTTTTGTATGACCTGCGTGTCAATCATTAAGTGCTATGTAATGCTTTACTTTATCGCTAAACGGTAGCAATAGTAGTAGAAGCATGGTGGGCGCGACAACCCCGATGGCGACACGATGATGGAGATCATGATGATGGGGATCATGGTGTTATGCCGGTGACGATGGAGATCATGCCGATGCTTTGAAGATGGAGATCAAAAGCACGAGTTGATGGCCATATCATGTCACTTATGATTTGCATGTGATGTTAATCCTTTTATGCATCTTATTTTGCTTAGGACGGCGGTAGCATTATAAGATGATCCCTCATTAAATTTCAAGATGAAATTGTGTTCCCCCCGAGTGTGCGCCGTTGCGAAGGTTCGTCGTTTCGAAGCACCACGTGATGATCGGGTGTGATAGACTCTACGTTCGCATACAACGGGTGCAAGCCAGTTTTGCACATGCAGAACACTCGGGTTAGACTTGACGAGCCTAGCATGTACAGACATGGCCTCGGAACACGGAAGACCGAAAGGTCGAGCATGAGTCATATAGTAGATATGATCAACATGAAGATGTTCACCATTGACACCACCTCATCTCACGTGATGATCGGACTTGGGTTGGTGGATTTGGATCATGTCACGCTCGGATGACCAGAGGGATGTCAATTTGAGTGGGAGTTATAAGTAATTTGATTAGTTAAACTCACTTATCATGAACAATAGTCTAAGTTGCCTTTGCAAATTATGTTGTAGATCAATAGCTTGCGTTGTAGCTCCCTGTTTAATACGATCCTAGAGAAAGACTAAGTTGAAAGATATTGTAAGCAAGGATGCGGACTGGGTCCGTAGTCCGAGGAGTGTCCTCACTGCTGCACAGAAAGCTTACGTCTTTGATGCACCGCTCAATGTGCAAACCCCTACAACGTTGTCTGTGGATGTTGTGAACACCTGAGAGACACGTCCTGATGACTACTTGATAGTTTAGTGCACCATACTTTACGGCTTAGAATCGGGATTCCAATGACGTTTTGAACGCCATGGAACATATGAGATGTTCTAAGAGCTGAAATTGGGATTTCAGGCTCATGCCCGTGTTGAGAGGTATGAGACCTCTGACAAGTTCCTTTGCCAAAAAGATGGAGGAGAATAGCTCAACTAGTGAGCATGTGCTCAGAATGTCTGGGTGCTAAAATCACTTGAACCAAGTGGGAGTTAATCTTCAAGGTGAGATAGTGGTTGACAGAATTCTCTAGACACTATCACCAAGCTACTAGAACTTCGTGATGAACTATGACATGCAAAGGATGGAGATGATCCCAGAGCTATTAGCGGTTCTTAGTACCGCAAAAGTAGAAATCAAGAAGGAGCATCAAGTGTTGATGGTTTAGCAAGACCACTGGTTTCAAAAGGGGTAAGGGCTAGAAGGGAAACTTCATGAATGGCAAACCTGTTGTCGCTCTGATGAAGGAACCCATGGTTGAACCCAAACCTCGAGACTAAGTGCTTCTATTGTAAGGGGAACGGTCACATGGTAGCGGAACCACCCCAAATACATGGTAGATATGATAGCTGGCAACTTCAACAAAGTATATTTGATATACGTGTTATTGATGTGTACCTTAGTAGTACTCCTTGTAGCACCTGGGTATTGGATACCGGTTCAGTTGCTATTATTAGTGACTTGAAGCAAAAGCTACGGACTGAACGGAGACTAGCTAAGGGCGAGGTGACGATGTGTGTTGGAAGTGTTTCCAAGGTTGATAAGATCACCATCGCACACTTCCTCTATTTTCGAGATTAGTGTTGAACCTAGATAAATGTTATCGAGTGTCTACGTTGAGCATGAATATGATTAGATCATGTTCATTTCAATACGGTTATTCATTTAAGTTAGAGAATAATGGTTATTCTGTTTACATGAATAATACCTTTATGGTCATGCACCCAATGGTTTGTTGAATCTCGATCATAGTAATACACATGATGATAATATTAATGCCAAAAGATGTAGAGTTAATAATGATAGTACCACTTTCTTGTGGCACTGCCGCTTAGGTCATTTTGGCATAATATGCATGAAGAAACTCCATACTGATGGACGTTTGGAGTCACTTGATTTTGAATCACTTGACACATGCGAGCCATGCCTCTTGGGCAGGATGACTAAGATCCCGTGTTCAGGTACAATGAAACGGGAAAGTGACTTGTTGGAAATCATACATGCTGATGTGTGTGATCCAATGAGAATTAAGGCGTGTAGTGGATATCGTTATTTTCTCATCTTCACTGACGATTTGAGTAGATATGGGTATATTCACTTAATGAAGCAAAAGTCTGAAATGTTTGAAAAGTTCAAGCAATTTCAGAGTGAAGATTAAGAATCATCATAACAAGAAGATCATGTTCCTACGATCTGATCAAGGGGAGATCTTCTGCATTATGAGTTTGGCAATCACTTAAGACATTGTGGAAATGTTTCACAGTTGAAGCCACCTGGAACACCACAGCGTAATGGTGTGTCCGGACATCGTAATCGAACCTTATGAGATATGGTGCGATCTATGGTGTATCTTACCGATCTACCGCTATCATTTTGAGGTTATGCATTAGAGACAGCTGCATTCACTTTATATAGGGCACCATCTAAGTCCGTTGAGACGACGTCGTATGGTTTGGCAAGAAACCAAAGTTGTCGTTTTCTTAATGTTTGGGGCTGCGATGCTTATGGCTTCAGCCGGGAAAAGCTCGAACCCAAAGCGGACAAATACATCTTCATGGAATACCCACTGGTAACGGTTGGGTATACCTTCTATCTCAGATCCAAGGACAAAAATGTTTGTCGCTTAGAATGGGTCCTTTCTCGAGAAGGAGTTTCTCTCGAAAGATTTGAGTGGGAGGAAGATAGAACTTGATGAGGTTGTCGAACCCTCACTTCAACCGGAGAGTAGTGCAACACAGAAAGATGTTTCTGTGGAACCTACGACTGTTGAAGAGGAAACTAATGATAGTGATCATGAAGCTTCGGATCAAGTTGCTATCGAACCTCGTAGGTCGACAAGGATATGTACTACTCCTTAGTGGTACGGTGATCCTGTCTTAGAGGTCATGTTGTTGGACAACGATGAACCTACGAACTATGGAGAAGCGATGGTGGGCCCATATTCCGACAAATGGTTAGAAACCGAGAAATCCGAGATAGGATCCATGTATCAAAACAAAGTATGGACTTTGGTGGACTTGCCCGATGACTGGCAAGCCATTGAGATAAATGGATCTTTAGGAAGGAAGACGGACGTGGACGGTAATGTCACCGTCTATGAAGCTCGACTTGTGGCGAAGAGTTTTCCACAAGTTCAAGGAGTTGACTACGATGAGATTTTCTCACCCGTAGCGATGCTTGAGTCCGTCGGAATCATGTTAGCATTAGCTGCATTTATGAAATCTGGCAGATGGATGACAAAACAAGTTTCCTTACCAGTTTTCGTAAGGAAAGGTTGTATGTGATACAATCAGAAAGGTTTTGTCGATCCTAAGGATGCTAAAAGGTATGCTAGCTCCAGCGATCCTTCCATAGACTGGAGCAAGCATCTCGGTGTCGGAATATGTGCTTTGATGGAGTGATCAAAGTTCTTGAGTATACAAAGTTTGTTAGAAACTTGTATTTACAATAAAGTGAGTGGGAGCATCACAACATTTCTGATAAGTATATGTGAATGACATATTGTTGATCCGAAATGATGTAGAATTTCTGGAAAGCATAAAGGGTTGTTTGAAATGAGTTTTTCAAAGGAAGACCTGGATAAAGCTGCTTACATATTGGGCATCAAGATCTATACAGATAGATCAAGACGCCTGATGATACTTTCAAAAGAACACACACCTTTGACATGATTTTGAAGGAGTTCAAAATAGATCAGTCAAAGAAGGAGTTCTTACCTGAGTTGTAAGGTGTGAAGTTGAGTAAGACTCAAAACTTGACCACGGCAGAAGGAAGAGGAAGGACGAAGGTCGTCTCCTATGCTTTTGTCATAGGCTCTATACGGTATGCCATGATGAGTACCGCACCTGATGTGTGCCTTGCCACGAGTCTGGCAAGGGGGTACAAGTGTGATCCAGGAGTGGATCACTGGACAGCGGTCAAAATTATCCTTAGAGGAATAAGGAAATGTTTCTCGGTTGTGGAGGTTATAAAGAGTTCAACGTAAAGAGTTACGTCGATGCAAGCTTTAACACCTATCCGGATAACTCTGAGTAGAAAAACCGGATACGTATAGTGGAGCAACCATTTGGAATAGCACCAAGTGGAGCGAAGTAGCAGCATCTACAATATGACATAGATTTTTGCGAAGTACGTGTGGATCTGCATGTTGCAGACCCATTGACTACAACCTCTCCCACAAGCATAACATGATAAAACCCCAGAACTCATTGAGTGTTGATCACATGGTGATGTGGACTAGATTATTGACTCTAGTAAACTCTTTGGGTATTAGTCACATGGCGATGTGAACTATGAGTGTTAATCACATAGCGATGTGAACTAGATTATTGACTCTAGTGCAAGTGGGAGACTGTTGGAAATATGCCCTAGAGGCAATAATAAATTGGTTATTATTATATTTCCTTGTTCATGATAATCGTTTGTTATCCATGCTAGAATTGTATTGATAGGAAACTAAGATACATGTGTGGATACATAGACAACACCGTGTCCCTAGTGAGCCTCTACTAGACTAGCTCGTTGATCAAAGATGGCTACGGTTTCCTAGCCATAGACATGAGTTGTCATTTGATAACGGGATCACATCATTAGGAGAATGATGTGATGGACAAGACCCAAACGATAAACGTAGCATATGATCGTGTCAGTTTATTGCTATTGTTTTCTGCATGTCAAGTATATGTTCCTACGACCATGAGATCATGCAACTCACTGACACCGGAAGAGTACCTTGTGTGTACCCAACATCACAAGGTAACTGGGTGACTATAAAGGTGCTCTACAGGTATCTCCGAGGGTGTCTGTTTAGTTGGCATGGATTAAGACTGGGATTTGTCACTCCGTATGACGGAGAGGTATCTCAGGGCCCACTTGGTAATACAACATCACAATGAGCTTGCAAGCAATGTGACCAATGAGTTGATCACGGGATCTTGTATTACGGAACGAGTAAAGAGACTTGCCGGTAACGAGATTGAACTAGGTATAGAGATACCGACGATCGAATCTCGGGCAAGTAACATACCGACAGACAAAGGGAACTATATACGGGATTGTCTGAATCCTTGACATCGAGGTTCAATCGATAAGATCTTTGTAGAATATGTGGGAACCAATATGGGCATCCAGGTCCCGCTATTGGTTATTGACCGTAGAGGTGTCTCGGTCATGTCTGCATAGTTCTCGAACCCGCAGGGTCTACACACTTAACGTTTGGTGATGATATAAGTATAGTCGAGTCGTTATGTTGGTAACCGAAGGTTGTTCGGAGTCCCGGATGAGATCCCGGACGTGACGAGGAACTCCGGAATGGTCCGGGGATGAAGATTGATATATTGGATGATGGGAATCGGAGTCCGGAAGTGTTCCGGGGAGCACCGGGGAGTCGTCGGATGACCGAAAGGAGTTTCGGGGGGTCCCGGCAAGTGTTGCGGGCCTCATGGGCCAAAAGGGGGAGGCACATCAGCCCACACAGGGGCTGTGCGCCCCCCCACAGGCCTCCCACGCAGCTAGGAGAGTGGGGGCGCCCCTAGGGCAGCCGGCCCCCTCTGGCTTGGGGGGCAAGGCGCCTAGGGGGGGCCACCCAAACCCTAGCCGCCCCCCCTCTCCCTTGTGGCCGCCACCCCCTAGGGGAAACCCTAGGGGCGCCTCCACTTCTCCCCTCCCCCTATATATAGAGAGGGAGAGAGAGGGCAGCCAGACCCCTACGTGCCTTGGCGCTGCCTCTCCTCTCCCTCGTAGCATATCTTCTTCTCCGCAGTGCTTGGCGAAGCCCTGCTGAGTTTTCTCTACCACCACCTCCACCACGCCGTCGTGCTGCCGGAGGACTCAAGTTGCTACTTCACCATCGCTCGCTGGATCGAGGAGGTGAAGGCGTCATCAAGCCGTACGTGTGTTGAACGCGGAGGCGCCGTCCGTTCGGCGCTAGATCGGATCTTCCGCGATTTGAATCGCCGCGAGTACGGCTCCATCAACCGCGTTCTAGCAACGCTTCCGCTTAGCGATCTACAAGGGTATGTGGATCCGACTCTTCCCTCGTAGATGCATCTCCTAGATTGATCTTGGTGAGCGTAGGAAATTTTTTGTTTCCCATGCAACGTTCCCCAACAATGATTTGATCTCAGAAGCCGAAGAGATGTGCAAAGTCATATGTGAGAACCTCAAAGCCGCTCAATTGCGTCAAAAGAGTTACTATGACGACAAGCAGCGTGATTTGGCTTTCGACATTGGGGATCATGTCTATCTCCGTGTTTCTCCTATGAAAGGAACCCAAAGATTCGGTATCAAAGGAAAGCTTGCTCCTAGATACGTGGGCCCTTTCAAGATTCTTGGCAAAAGAGGCGATCTAGCCTATCAACTTGAACTTCCCTTCAACTTTGCAAATGTTCATGATGTGTTTCACGTGTCTCAACTCCGCAAGTGCTTCAAGACACCTGAACGCACCATTCTGTTCAAGGAGATTGATCTTCAACAAGACTTGTATTATCGTGAGCACCATGTTGCTATTCTTGAGGAAACTGAGCGCAAAACCCGCAACAAGTCAATCAAGTTCTTGAAAGTTAAGTGGTCACACCATACCGACCGAGAAGCCACGTGGGAATGAGAAGATCACCTTCGTTCCGAGTATCCTTCCTTCTTCCAGTCCTAGATCTCGGGACAAGATCTTTTTGTAGTGTAGGAGAGTTTGTAATGCCCCATATGTAACACTTTCCAATAATGGCACTAAAGCTTCCTCTTTGATCCTTGTCATTATCCTTGGGGGTTCTTGTCATTTATTTCATTTGCATTGCCATATCTTTTATTATTTTGCATCATTGAATTGCTCATCATCATATCATCATGGCATCATAGTTTACTTTATTTTGTGCATGTGTGAGACCTTGTGATTGTTGTGTGTGAGGTTTAGCTATCCCTAGCTACCCTACCCCCCTTCTCCCTTCTTCTTCCTCTTCTTCTTCTTCTTCTTCTTCTTCTTCTTCTTCTTCTTCTTCTTCTTCTTCTTCTTCTTCTTCTTCTTTCTTTTCTTCCTGGCCTTTTCTTTGCTCTATTGTGCAAGCCACCTAGCCAAATGCCTTATGTTTCTTTCTTCTCCTTTAAATCTTGCACCATGTGAGCAACCTCTCCACCAAATATCAACCTATTTGAAAATGATTTGGTTGGGTTTTAAAATATCAAGAGTTTGATCCATATTCAAACTCCTTTTATTTTTCTGCCTCTAAAAATGTCCAAGTCAATTTATTTAAAAAGGGCATAATTGAATGAGCATGGGGATATTTTTATTTTCCCCTAACTCTTCTTCTTTATTTCTGTGCTTTTCTTTTTCTTTTTCTGCCTGAAGAAATTAAAGGAAAAAGAAAAGGCAGCAGCCAGCGCAGGCACCTGGGCCTCCTCCTCCTTCTCTCTCTTCCCCCAGGCCCATCTTCTTTTTCCTCCGTAGCGCAGCCCATTTCAACCCGCAGGCCCAGCTAACAGCGTCGCCGTCGCGTCGTGGCCTTTCCCGCGCCTGGCGCCACCTGTTTGTGGCACAAAGCCACGTCGCAGTCTTCCTCCGTCAGAAAAGCAGAGCATGCCCGCGCTCACCGTCGTGCCGTCAGTTCACGGACGTCGAGGCCGTCGCCGCCCCCTTTTTAAACCCAAACCTTGTCCTCACCTCCTCTCTAGGTTTCCTCTCCCCCCTCCCGCCGTCTGGAGAGCCGAGATCCTCCAGATCCGCCATCCCCATCGACATCCAAGCGCATCTGAGAGTAGCCCCTCGTCGCCGGGGAGCCCCGCGTCGTCCTCGGCCTCGTCAAAGTTGTCCGTCTGCTTCCACGACGTTGACTCCGTCGTCTACGTCGACTACGCGGACCCGATCGCCTCCACGTCGAGCTCTTCTGCCTCTCCTTCCTCTACGGTGGCCGTAGGTGTTCGAGGCGCGCCGTCGTCGACTCCGTCCACGACTGGGCCAGCCGAGCACACCGCCGTCCTCGTGGTGAGCTCCTCTCTCTCCCCGTGCCCTTTTCCCCTTTCTGCGCGTAGTCTAGGCCCTAGTTCTCCGAGCGCCCGATCACGTCGCCGTCGGACCTCATCGCCGACGAGTGCTCCGACCCCTCTAGGTCGTGCTGCGCTGCCCGTTTGCTTCACCTAGACGCGTAGGATCTTCCTATGTAGTCATCGTGCCGCCTAGGGCTTTGCTTCGCCTCGCCATTGCTCTGTCGCCGCCGTGCTGTCGTTGCTCGCCGCCGGTGCTGTAGTGCCCCGTAGGTGCAACTAGTGTGCGGGTTGGATGCGAAACTCCTCAAGGAGCATCTCGCACCCCTCCGCCGTGCTATTTGGTCGCCAGAGCAGCTCCGACAAGGGCCAGCGCCTCCCCTGTTTATGCTTCTGCTGCATATTCTTCAGATATACTACATGTTCTCTGTCGAGTTCAGTTCAGTAGCGCAGTGGTTTGTCTCCGTCAGATTCAGCGAAAGGGCGTGGGTTCGATCCCTCACAGGGGCAGGTGATTTCGCCCCCTTTTTCATTTTTGCGTGAGGCTGACAGCACGACCCCACCTGCCAGCCTCTCAGCGCTTCCCAGCCCCCGCGCGCACCCACGTGCCAGCTCAGCCCCGTCGGGCCCCCTTGTCAGTGGGCGTGGCTAGCTGAGCCTAGGTCTTTCTGGACCTGGCGCTTATATTGTTTTATTTATTTTTCTGTTTTTCTTTTTCTTTACTGTTTTTCTTGTTTAATTAATATCTGCATAAATATGTTTCAGATGAAGTTGAGCTATATATGAAAAGTGCTTAGAATTTTATGTGGATTATGAATATGCTACTTTTTGCCATGTTTAAAACCTTTTAAAATGATGTTTGAATTTAAACTTGTTTTAAATATGCTTAAACTTGCATAAATCATAACTAATTATCTACAACTCCAAACTTAACAAACTTTATATGCATTTGGGGTAGAAAAATGTGTAGAATATTTTGGTGCTGTTGTTTAGCATGTTTGACAACTCTTTCATAGAAGTTTTTCAAATCTGTCCCAAATGCAAATAATTTAAAATGGGAGTTTCTGGATATTGTTGTCATTATTTCCAGCCCATTTAAATGTGCTAGCATGTTGCTGTTATGTTAGTTGCACCCTTGCCATGTTAACCAACTCCTAAAAACTTGTTGGTTGCTTGTAAGAATAAACTACATAAACTTGTTAAGTTGTTCCTTTGCTTGTGTTTGATCTTGTTGGATGTGATGATATTGCACTCTTGTGACCCCTAGGCCATGCATCATTTCTTCCATGTTCATATGCTTCATGTGCATGCATCATGTGGTTGAGCACTGCATGTTGATTTATTTTGTTCCGTTGTTGCATTGTTGTGTTTGGTTAGAGCCCGGTGACGATACGGAGTACGAGGTTTCTACCGAGGTTGAGTGTGAGGAGCAAGGTTACGTTCCCTCCAAGGATTCAACAGGCAAGATGACCTTACCCAGATATCACCACTATCTTTGCCTATGCTAGATGTCTCGCTCTTTAGCTTATTGCCTCGATGCATATGTCTGTTTGCCAGCCTCCTATTGTTGCCATGAAACTCTCTAACCACCCAACCTAGCAAACCTTTGATTGGCTACGTAAGCTTCGCTTAGCCCCTCTTATAGCATTGTTAGTTGCAGGAGAAGATTCGAAGATTCTTGCTTCATGTTGAAGTTATTGATGGGATATCACAATATATAATCTATTAAACTAAATCATCTATATATTTGGCAATGGGTGGAAGGCTAAGCCTTTGCTTGGTGTTTTGTTCCACACATGCCTCCCTAGGAACCATTTAAACCGGTGTTATGTTCCTTGATTTTGCGTCCCTAACACGGTTGGGGTTTATGGGCCCCCCTTGATAACCCGCTTAGCGCTAAAGCTTTTCCAGCAAGGCCCAACTTTGGTTTTACATTTGCCTAATAACTAAAACTTGCATAGGGAGTTATAAACCCTTTTCTTAATCAACAACCCGAGCCAGTGCTCCACATGAGTGTTGGTCCAAATTGGGGGTCCGGCAGGGCCACCTTGGGGAAACTTGAGGGCTGGTAAAAACCTGTAGCATCACCCATCCGGTTGTGGCCTGAGACGAGATACGCGCGACTACTATCAGGGTGTCGACACACTAGGAGGTCTTGCTGGATTAGTTTTACCTTAGTCGGAATATCTTGAGCACGGGATTCCGAGAACACTCGGGTCTTCCCACCTTGGAGTTGCGACTCTGCAGATCGTGAGCTTGTGATGGGCTAAGTTGGGACACCCCTGCAGGGTTTGATCTTTCGAAAGCCGTGCCCGTGGTTATGTGGCATATGGGAATTTGTTAATATCCGGTTGTAGAAAACTTGACACCATGGTCATAATACACTACCAGCGTGAGTAACCGTGACGGTCGCTTTCCGAAGGGGTTCGGAAAGTGAACACGATGGGGTTATGTTTGACGTGCTTAGATAGGATCACTTCGTGATCACTTTGACGATCGTTGGCACTTCTCTTCTCGCTCTAAACACGTAAGCTAGTGCTAGTGCAGCTGCAACCTTGTTCTTCAGCCTCGTTGCACACCCAAGGCTTTGATAGTATTGCTACCCTGGAACGGGATTGCTGAGTCCTCCGTGGCTCATAGATTCTACACAACACCAGATGCATGTACCGTGGAGAACTACACAGCTGATGGTTCAGAGTTGTACTGGGAGTTCGATGAAGAACGTGGGCGATACTACGTGTCTTACCTAGAGGATCACTAGGGCTCTTACTAGGATGATCGGGACCTTGCGTGGCTTTATTTATGGTATCTTTCATTTGGATCTTTGTCCGTAGTCGGATTCTGATGTTATTTGGATGATGAATGTTTATGTAATGCATTGTGTGACGTGGCGAGTGTTAGTCAACTACTCTTTTGCAATTCCATCTCTCTTTTACATGAGTCGTGCAAAGATACCATACTTGAGATCATTCTAGTATGAGATTATGCCTTTAAGTCGTGCCTCGACACGTAGGAGGTATAGTCTCATAGTGGGCATTACATGTAGATCCTTGCTTGCGAGTACTTTCGATGAGTACTCATGGTTGCTTTGTTCCCCCTTTCCCCCCTTTTCCCTCTCTTCTCGGATGATGCAACCAGATTGATGGAGTCCAGGAGCCAGAAGATCCCGAGGATGATTCTACGTGGAGTTCGGCTTCGAGGAGTAGTTAGGAGGTCCCAGGCAGGAGGCCTTGCCTTTTCGATAGTTGTTACTTTTGTGCTAGCCTTCTTAAGGCAAACTTGTTTAACTTATGTTTGTACTCACATATTATTGCTTCTGCTGACTCTTGTGTAGCCGAGCTTTTGTATTCGAGCCCTCAAGGCCCCTGGCTTGTAATATAAAGCTTGTATTATTTAAATTTATGTCTAGAGTTGTGTTGTGATATCTTCCAGTGAGTCCCTGATCTTGGTCGTACACATTTGCGCGCATGATTAGTGTACGGTCAAATCGGGGGCGTCACAAGTTGGTATCAGAGCCGACTGCCTGTAGGAATCCCCTTTCCAACTCCTTGGCCGAAGTTGAGTCTAGTCTTTGAAAAGCAAATTTACTAACTTGTTGTGTGGCTTACGGGCCCACAACACCAATGGGTGGTGTTAGGATCTTTTATTCCTCTTCTATGCTCTGGGACTCTGAGCTCTCTTCTATTCGGGTTAAAAGATTTTACTAACTCTGACTCTAGGTTCTCGTAACTATTTCTCCCGGAGAGCCCTCATTCCGGAATATCACTTGCTTCATCAGAAGATTTTGAGGATATCCCTCGATATTTTCCCGAGACCCTTGTGCTAATCGTCTTTGCAATTCACTACCACCGATATATCCATATGGATATCTGCATGCACTTGTCATTCTCATGATCATTCCTCATCGCTCTTGTTGTTACAAGATGCCTCAAAATATTCTCCGTTGTCCCGAGAATCCTTTGAGTTTACTGTCTTGCAGTTTGATTGCGCATAAAACCCTTACGGTTATTTCCTCACATTTATCGAGAATCCGTTCTTCTCGATTGTTCATGTGTCTAACAATATTCTTCGGAATACTTTTCGATCTTTCGAAAATCCTCTGCAGCCTGTTACTCTTGAAATTCTTACCTGCTTGCATTATGGTTAATTCCATATGACTAGTAGTCTTCATTAACATCCCTTGTCTTAGCCATTTTGAGCCTATTGATTCAATGTGTGTGTATCCACACAGTCATTAGATTATCCTTTTTAAAATTATCCTTCAGGCGCAGACGTCATTCCGGACATGAGTTGGTTCTCGGCAACTCAAACCTTTATTGATTGTCCAACTAAGTGTTTTCAACTTATCCATCCTTGATCAGAGCGTCTGCTTCCGATCCTTCGTTTTGTAAACCATAATTTCTTTCTATTTAAGCATCAGACTAATCAAGTGATTCTTGAATCCGATGCATCTACATTCTTTCTTCCTCAGAGTGAGTACCAATACTCACATCAGCTCCGTTGTGGATCGCCTGATCCATTGTTGGATTGTTATCCAACGGTGTCCTTCATATTGAATCACCTTGTGAGTTCTTCCCCTGATACATAATGCCTTTGGTAAATTATATCCTCTGCTTTTGTCAACCATGCTCTACTATCAAGCTTGTCTTATTTACTTTTGAAACTTGAGGTATATGTTACTAAGATGCCCGACGGGTTGAACCTATGCCCTCCCCTAATCCATGAGAACCCGAAAGTTTTCACAAGTCATACTCTTCCGGTGTTCTACCAGATAAAATTCCAACACTACGGTTTTATCAAAGCGAGAGGTGAATGAAATGATATGCATTAAAGAAGTGGGAGTCGACCTTGAACTTTGTGTTCATGCCCATGAAAATGATGTAGACCGTCTCGAAAGCTTCTTGCAAAAATGATTATCCAGCTGTATGATTCTTTCAGTATTCTTGAATTGATTCCTTACAGTTATGGTTCCGACCATGCTGTCTTGATCTGATATATCTGATGATAATTCATTCCAGTGCCTCGTCTATTTTTGGCAAGGTTGAAGTATCTACTGTCATAGGTCAATGACCCGGTTCTACTTCTATCATGTCCTACCTTCGAGTAATTACCCGTTGGTATCTCGAAGATGTCTTGCCATTGCACCACATCTTACTAACTTTGTTGAAGTAATGTCTTTCCTAGCTGTAATCACTCTACGGGTTCTGGGATGTTGTCAACCGAGGGCACCGACTAGTGAAATTATTCCGCACTACAAATCAAATACCCCTAGTATTTTTACCGGGAAATTCTGAACTCAATCTGGTCATTCCTAGACTATCGGCTGCATCCTGGTCTTGCTATCTTTGACTATGCTACCTCGTCCTTCTCTGGTGCACGAATTCTTCAGTGTGTGAGCACGACTTACGTCGAGCTTTCAACATCATGTTGCTTGTCTAGAAAGGCAACTTTGGTTCCAAGCTTGCATCTTATATATTGATCCTATAACTTACCACTTCGTTATTCCCTTGCTTGTTGCAGTTGTTGTTTGATTGCATCCTCTTGAAACCTCCCGACAAATGTGTCAGATCGCCTTCAACACTTCGACTTCTTCCGAGATGTCAACTGTGTTCATGATGAGAAATACTCTCCTTGCCCTCGATGATTTTTATTATCATCGACAACACCCTTGACTTCCTTTCATTGCGAACTTGTCCACATTATGAATACAACTTGCTCTCCAGCTAATGTTGTGTTCTGCCTTGAAGTAATAATGTCCTTTATGTCGAGAATGTTGTGGGGATTGCTCCACCTCTTTGAAATTCTCGGTATGATGATACTTCTCACCATCACCATTCTTCCTTGGTCCCCGTGTTGTTTTTAACCGGGATACCAATATGCTAACAATGCTGCTTGAGTTCTGTATTTCTAGCAACCCTATTGCTTTGAAGTTAACGATCTACAGTTCATTCTTAGACTGTTGGTTATTGAATCGCCACTCTAACATTGATCTTGCTGCCTAAGGTCATATTTTGGGCACACCATTCAACTAATGATTAACGGTGTATGTTTTCCTCGAGCATACAACATTATATCATTTGAATTAACAAGTGTCATCTTCTTGATCACATTATTGTGGAAATCCATTCGTTTGGAATTCTTGATGCATGGTCCTTGAGCCCATCAGCCAACTCCTCATCCTCTCTTTGGTTTAATGATGAACTATTGTTTCGGGGACCCGCTCCCATAAGTTCATTTCCCGAGAATCTTGCAATGTCATTTCGTCGATTTGTGTTGCACATTTTCTTCTCGAACATCCTGATTCTGAGGTATCATGACACCAATCGGAACTGAATCTAAGTCAGATATGATAGGTGGGACAACTTTCCAGGAGTTATAATATTGGTCCTTTGATGACTCGGTAATATGATGTCATACCTAGCACCTCTGGCTGGAGGACCTATCATTATAATCTCTTTTGCAAGGATAACCATTCTTCCAGGGGAAATTGTAAGACTTATTCTATAAGTTGTTCCTGATGAATCCTTTGTGTATCCAAGTCCGACCTTTGCTTCAAGACCATGCTAATGGTATCTCGAAGCATGTCTGTGGTACTCCGATTTTCAACAAGAGCATTTGAAGCCCAATGCTAAATGTTTCTTGGTCAGTTATCCAAACACCGTTGTATGGGTAACATCTTGATTAATCCTTGCCTCTTTATCTAAATGGTTGGGTACTTGCTCTCCAACCCCGTATGCCATGTTCTGCTTGTCCATGGGAAGGATATACTCCTATTAATTGTGTGTAATCACAATTTTCCTTTCCATTTGTTTGTTTAACCTTTCTTTGATGTACATATAATCTAAGCAGTAATAATTTTCTGCTTATGAAAACACCTTGGTGTACAACTCTGTCAGTAAGACCCTGTTACTATTGTTGATAACATTCCAGTAACCACCGATGGGCGAGAACTTTGCCTATTGGTCCGCCTCGTTTTAACGAGCGGGAAAATGGTTCTCTTCGTTCCCCGTCCTTGGTACCGACTTTGTTGCTGACATAGCTGACATGCTATCCACTGAAATGCCTCCTCGTTGCGGCTGTGCAAGATGTCACCACCCTTCCTATTTTCAACCCACATGATGGGCCCATAAACCACAGGTCCACTGGATCGGAACCTGACTCTTCTTTACAACCCGGATTCTAATGTATCCTTTGCACCTGACTTCGTATGTGATTCACGAACTAAATTCTATACCATTTTTCATCCTGGAATCAAACACCATGTTATTCTCGTTGTTCAAGCCCCCATTCCAGCTTCTGTCTAGGCATTGAATGATTGCCTACCCATTTGAAACTTTGGTACCATCGTACATTGCACTCAACGAATTCGTTGGAATACAACTCGTGGGGTACCTCGTGTATTTCCCATTGAGTTCACCATCAAATGCCTAGCTTCGTGGAGATGCGTTCTTCCTGATTTCCCCCTGGTCACGCTCGTAGGACGATGGAGCTCCTGAAGAAAGGATGACGACTTGATCACGATGACTTGAAGCGGAGAAATGAAGACATCAACATAATGATTCGACCTCTTCGAGAAGGGCAACCAAGACCGAGAGGACCCTTTAGAATTTCGTAACCATATCCCTTCCCCTTACTTCCCTCCTAAATCTCGGGCGAGATTTCTTATGGTAGAGGAGAATTGTGATGCCCGGATAATTAAGCTATAGTAATTCCACGCTAGTGATGCCACATCACCACGATCACTGTTTCTAATCTCACGTAAGTTCAGAATCGATCCAAATTCAAATTTGAAACAAAGACATGCAACAAAAGTTTTCAAACTTTAAAACTAAAATATTCTAGAGGTGCCGTATAATGCATAGGTAATTATGGTGGAGAAACCAAACTTTGATAAAATGTTTAAAGGCTCCAAATTAATTAAAACAGTGGCTAAAGCAAATAATTGAATGCCTTCTAAATTTGTAAAAGTGCAAAATGTTTCATTTAGGTACCAAACCTTTTGTGGCAGCGTCTCATTTTTTTTCCACTCTAAATATGGATCCAGCTTTATATTTTCTAAAATTATTTTACTAATTAAAATAAAATAAAAGAAAATGTAAAATAAATTATACACAAAGAAAAATAGAAGCAGAAAAACCCCTGGCCAGCTGGGCCACGGCCCAGCCGGCCGACCCACCCGAGCCCCTGGCCTATATGGCCTGCCGTGCCCAAACCCTAGCCACGATCCCCACCCACTCTTCCCCTCTCGGTCCACTCCTCTCCTCACCGGATTCACGCCTCTCCTCCCACGATCCCGATCTTGATCGGGACCCCGACTCCCTGATGCCGTGACGCCGCCGTCCATGTCACCAGCCGCCCCATCGCAAGACCCCCTCCTTGCCGACCCCTCTTCCCCGCCTTTCCTCCGCCCGATCCCTTCTAGATCGGGAGGAGCAGCTCCGACGCCGCTGCCACCCAATGTCGACGCCCAACACCACCCGCCGCCGGACCTCGTCGGCGCCCCTCTCCGTCGCCTCGTCCCCGTCTTCCTCCCCATCGGACCACCTCAAGCCTTGCCGCCCCCTCTCTCCAACGCTGGTGAGGGCAACGCCCTTCCCCTCTCCCCTCTGCCTTGCACGCCCGCGCGCACTCCCCCCCTGCACGCTCTGTCACGGTCGCACCCGTCCCTGGCCACGAGCACCGTGCTCCGGCCCGCGTTCCGCAGCACCCCGCCCGCACGCACACCCCCGCTCGCTCATGTCCTGTTGCTGGTGCCGCTGCGCGTCGCAGCCCCGCGCTCGTCGCCGGGCGCCTCGCCAATCATCCCCGACTCGGCTCGTCGCTCTGCCATCCCGCGCCCTTCCCCTCAGCGCTCGCCGCGCTGCTCACCGCTTGCCAGGCGCTGGCACGCTCCGGCGCCCAAGCCGCTCGGCCCGTTGCTCACGGCAGCGCCTGGCCGCGCTCGCCGCCGCCTTCGGCCGCCGGCCCCCTCCGCCGCTGCAGCCTCACCGTGGTCTCGCCACTGCCGTCCGACGACCGGCCTCGTCGTGCCCATGGCCAGCGCCTCCCCCTTCGATCTGGGTAGATGCCCAATCGGGTCGGGCTGGGCACCGGTGCCCGTAACCCGTTTGCCCGCTAGTACCGCCCTGGCCCAATGACAGCCGGGGTCCACCCCGAGAACGAGATGATAAAAAATAATAACAATAATAAAAATAAATAATAATTAATAATTAAAATGTTAATTATTTAATTAATAAGAGAATTAGTTAATTTAATTAATCATCATTAGCTTAACTAATCCCTAATTAACCTAATTAAATTGTTAGTTAATTAGACAGTCAATGACATGCGAGACCCACACGTCAGTTGACCCAGTCAACGCCTCTGTTGACTGCTGACGTCATGCTGATGCAATAATTTAATTTTTGAATTTATTTAATAATTAATAATTTAGAATTTTTTTAAAACTTTGAAAATTAATATAAAATAATCCGGAACTCGAATGAAAATACTTTGTACATGAAAGTTGCTTAGAATTTTGAGACGAATCCGAATACGTTGTCCGTTTGTCAGCCATGCATCCCTAGCATAGTGAACATGCAACTTTCACCCTCCGGTCTGTTTGTCCGAAAACGTCAAATACCGAGAATACATTCTCGGATGTTTCCCCCCTTCGCCAGTAGCACCCGGTACCGCGTTAGGTCACACGTAGCACCGCGTTTTGCCATGTTATGATCTGTGGTGCGATGTTTGCTTTATATTTATTATTTCTCCCCCTCTTCTCTCCGATAGACATCGGGGCTTGACTGCTGACGGTGCCATTATGATCGACTGCGTCGACGACGACCCCTTCTTCTTGCCAGAGCAACCAGGCAAGCCAACCCCCCTTGATCACTAGATATCGCCCATTCTCTTCTCTCTTATTCTTGCATTAGATTTGCTACTGTTGATGATTCGATAGCTCCTATTCTATTGCATAGCCTGTCATTATTGCTACTACTGTTGATACCTTTAACCGCTATCCTAAATGCTTAGTATAGGGTGCTAGTATTCCATCAATGGATCCACATACTTGTCCGTCTGCCATGCTATATTATCGGTCCGTGATCACCTCGGGTGATGATCACTGGTATATACTATACACATACTTTACATGACACATGATGTGACTAAAGTCGGGTCGGCTCATTGAGTACCCGCAAGTGATTCGATGTGGGGGCTGAAAGGACAGGGGGCTCCATCCAGGTAGTGGTGGGCCTGAGTTCCCGACGGCCCCCCGAGTGGATCTTCGTGGCGGAGCGACAGGGCAGGTTGAGACACCCAGTCGAGAGGTGGCCTGGCCCTGGTCATTGTCCGCGGTGATTTCATAATAACACGCTTAACGAGTTTGGATATTTGATCCGAGTCTGGCCACTGGCTGCTACTTCTCGAGCTTGTGTTGTATTCCCTCGAAGAGGAAAGGGAGATGCGGCACAGTAGCATAAGTATTTCCCTTAGTTTTTGAGAACCAAGGTATCAATCCAGTAGGAGACCACGCGCGAGTCCCTCGCACCTGCACAAACAAATAAGAACTTCGTAGCCAACGTGATAAGGGGTTGTCAATCCCTTTACGGTCACTTACGAAAGTGAGATATGACAGAGATGATAGTTTGATATTTTTGGTATTTTTTAGTTATAAGAACAGAAAGTAAAAGCGGAAAAATTAAAGTAAGTGTAGATTGATATGTTGAGAATAGACCCGGGGGCCATAGTGTTCTCTACTGGCTTCTCTCAAGATAGCGATATTCTACGGCGGGTAAACAAATTACTGTCAAGCAATTGATAGAAAAGCGAATAATTATGAGACTATCTAGGCATGATCATTATATATAGGCATCCCGTCCGAGACAAGTAGACCGAAACGATTCTGCATCTACTACTATTACTCCACACATCGACCACTATCCAGCATGCATCTAGTGTATTGAGTTCATAAGAACAGAGTAACGCCTTAAGCAAGATGACATGATGTAGAGGGATAAACTCAAGCAATATGATATAAACCCCATCTTTTTATCCTCGATGGCAACAATACAATACGTGCCTTGCTGCCCCTACTGTCACTGGGAAAGGACACCGCAAGATTGAACCCAAAGCCAAGCACTTCTCCCATTACAAGAACTATAGATCTAGTAGGCCAAACCAAACCAATAATTTGAAGAGACTTGCAAGGATATTATAATCATACATAAAGAGTTCAGAGAAGAACCAAATATTTCTCATAGATAATCTTGATCATAAACCCACAATTCACCGGATCTCGACAAACACACCGCAAAAAGAGATTACATCGAATAGATCTCCTAGAAGACCAAGGAGAACTTTGTATTGAGATCCAAAGAGAGAGCAGAAGCCATCTAGATACTAGCTATGGACCCGAAGGTCTGTAGTAAACTACTCACAACTCATGGTGAGGCGATGATGATGAGGTAGAAGCACTCCATGGAAGATCCCCCCTCCGGCGGAGCTCCGGAACAGGCCCCAAGATGGGATCTCACGGGAACAGAAGGTTACGGCGGTGGAACTAGGGTTTTCTCTGTTGTTCTGATGGTTTCGGGGTACGTAGGCATATATAGGAGGAAGGAGGGCTCCGGGGGCCGTACGTGGGACCCACGAGGCAGGGGGCGCGCCCTAGGGGGGCGCCCCACCCTCGTGGGCACCATGTAAGCCCTACTCCGTGGTTCTCAAGTCTCTCGTGCGTGATTTTCTCCAAAAATATCTCTCCCGAAGGTTTCATTCCATTTGGACTCCGTTTGATATCCCTTTTCTGTAAAACCCTGAAGCAGGCAAAAAACAACAATCTGGACTGGGCCTTTGGGTTAGTAGGTTAGTCCCAAAAATAATATAGAAGTGTATGACAAAGCCCATTAAACATTCAAAACATCATGAATAATAGCATGGAACAATAAAAAATTATGGATACGTTGGAGACGTATCAAGCATCCCCAAGCTTAATTCCTGCTCGTCCTCGAGTAGGTAAATGATAAAAACTTAATTTTTGATGTGGAATGCTAACCAACATAGTTTTTCAATGTAATTCTCTTAATTATGGCATGAATATTCAGATCTGAAAGATTCAAGACAAAAGACTATATTGAAAAAAGAAATAGTAATACTTCAAGCATACTAACAAAGCAATCATGTCTTCTCAAAATACTATGGCTAAAGAAAGTTATCCCTACAAAATCATGTAGTTTGGCTATGCTCCCTCTTCATCACACAAAATATTCATATCATGCACAACCCCGATTTCAGCCAAGCACTTATTTTCATACTCTATTCTTTCAAACCTTTCAACCTTCACGCAATACATGAGCGTGAGCCATGGACATAGCACTATGGTGGAATAGAGAGGTGGTTGTGGAGAAGACAAAAAGGAGGGAGATAGTCTCACATCGACTAGGCATATCAACGGGCTATGGAGATGCCCATCAATAGATATCAATGTGAGTGAGTAGGGATTGCCATGCAATGGATGCACTAGAGCTAAATATGTATGAAAGCTCAACAAAAGAAACTAGTGGGTGTGCATCCAACTTGCTTGCTCACGAAGACCTAGGGCATTTGAGGAAGCCCGTCGTTGGAATATACAAGCCAAGTTCTATAATGAAAATTCCCACTAGTATATGAAAGTGACTAAACATGAGACTCTCTATTGTGAAGAACATGATGCTACTTTGAAGCACAAGTGTGGAAAAAGATAGTAGCAATTGTCCCTTTTTCTTTTTCTTTTCTTTTTTTGGGCCTTTCTTTTTTTCTTTGGCCTTTTTTTCTTTTATTTTTTGTGGAGGGGCTTTATTGATTTAGCCTTTCCTCACATGGGACAATGCTCTAATAATGATGATCATCACACTTTCATTGAATTACAACTCGATACTAGAACAAGTATGACTCTATATGAATGCCTCCGGCGGTGTACCGGGATGTGCAATGAATCAAGAGTGACATGTGTGAAAAATTATGCATGGTGGCTTTGCCACAAATACGATGTCAACTACATGATCATGCATGGAAATATGACAATATGATGTGTGTCATATGAATGGAACGGTGGAAAGTTGCATGGCAATATATCTCGGAATGGCTATGGAAATGCCATGATAGGTAGGTATGGTGGATTTTTTGAGGAATATATATGGTGGCTGTTTTGAGGAAGGATATATAGTGGGTGTATGGTACCGGCAAAAGTTGCGCGGTACAAGAGAGGCTAGCAATGGTGGAAGGGTTAAGAGTGTGTATAATCCATGGACTCAACATTAGTCATAAGAACTCATATACTTATTGCAAAAATATACGAGTCATCAAAACAAAGCAATCAACGCATGCTCCTAGGGGGGAGGTTGGTAGGAGTTAACCATCGCGCGCCCCCGACCTCAAAGGTTGACACTTTACAAATACCTCATGCTCTAGCTTCGTCGCATAGCGGTTCACCATATGTGCATGCTACGGGAATCACTATCCTTAACACAAGAATTTCTCAATTTCATAATAACCCAACTAGAATGACTCTATTATCCTCATATCTCAAAACATTTATCAAGCATCCAACTTCTCATCATATTCAATGCACTTAGTGTGAAAGTTTTTACTACATTGATATTGGATGTCTATCATGTGAAGACTAGTTTTATAGCCTAAGCACATTACCATGATGTTTTAATAGACTCTAAAATGGATATAAGTGAAGCATGAGAGTTCAAAAATTTCTTCAAAATATAATCACCACCGTGCTCTAAAAGATATAAGTGAAGCACTAGAGCAAAAACTATTCAACTCAAAAGATATAAGTGAAGCACAAAGAGTGTTCTAACAATTCCTAGGACATATTTAACTCTCTCAAATAGGTGTGTCCAGCAAGGATAATTGTGTCAAACTAACAAGCAAAGACTTAAATTATACAAGACGCTCCAAGTAAAACACATATCATGTGGTGAATAAAAATATAGCTCCGAGTATAGTTACCGACGGATGAAGACGAAAGAGGGGATGCCTTCCCGGGGCATCCCCAAGCTTAGGCTTTTAGTTGTCCTTGAATTTTACTTGGGGTGCCATGGGCATCCCCAAGCATAGGCTCTTGCTACTCTTTGTTCCATAGTCCATCAAAGCAATACTCAAAACTTGAAAACTTCACAACACAAAACTTAGACAAAAATCTCGTGAGCTCCGTTAGTATAAGAAAGCAAACCACTGCTCAAAGGTGCTGCAATGAATTCATTATTTGTATATATTGGTGTTAAACCTAATGTATTCCAACTTCTCTATGGTTCATACTTACCAATACTACTCATAGATGCATTGAAATAAGCAAACAACACACGAAAAACAGAATCTGTCAAAAACAGAACAGTCTGTAGTAATCTGCAGGTTTCGCATACTTCTGTAACTCCAAAAAATTCAAACTAAATTGGTAAACGTGAGGAATTTGTCTATTAATCATCTGAAAAAAGAATGAACTAAATAGCACGCACCAGTAAAATCAGATGACCATTCTAGCGAGCACTAACGATTCTGATTTTCACAGCAAGATCACATAAACTTCACACAAGTCTTCCCAAAGGTTCTACTTGGCACAAACACTAAACAAAACACAAAACCACATCTAAACAGAAGCTAGATGCAATATTTATTCCTAAACAGAAGCAAAAACAAAAAATATAAAATTGGGTTGCCTCCCAACAAGCTCTTTCTTTATAGCCATTAAGATAGGCTTGAGAATTCAATGATGCTCACATGAAAGATAAGAATTGAAGCACAAAGAGAGCATCATCAAACATGTGACAAACACATATAAGTCTAACATACTTACTATGCATAGGAATCTTATAGGAAAACAAATTACCAAGACAAGCAAGATCTAGCATACGCAAGGAAGGAGAAAGAAACAATAGTAGTCTCAACATAATGAGAGGTAAATTAGTAACATGAAAATTTCTACAACCATATTTCCCTCTCTCATAATAATTGCATGTAGGATCATGATCAAATTCAACAAAATAGCTATCACATAACATATTCTCAACACAATCCACATGCATACGAAGTTGACACTCTTCCAAAATAGTGGGAGCAACATTAACTAAAGTCATGACCTCTCTAAGCCCACTTTTATCAAAATTTTCATAAGATTGAACATTCTCCAAATATGTAGGATCTAAAGTTGACACTCTTCCAAACCCGCTTTCAATATTATTGCAAACATTATTATCAATCTCATATTCATCATGGGGATTAAATAAGTTTTCAAGATCATAAGAAGAATCACCCCAATCATGATCATTGTAACAAGTAGTAGACATAGCAAAACTAGCATCCCCAAGCTTAGGGTTTTGCATATCATTAACACAATTGACATTAATAGAATTTATAGTAACATCATTGCAATCATGCTTTTAATTCAAAGAGCTAACATGAATCACCTTTTTCTTTTAACAATTCCTCACAATTTTCAGATTCATAAATTTCAAGCAAAACCCCATAAAGATAATCTAGTGCACATAACTCACTAGCAATATGTTCAACATAATTGGATCTCTTAAAGATATTAGCAAGTGGATGAGGATCCATACATTAGCAAGCAAAGATGCAAGCTAGTTGATGGCACATAACATACAAGCAGACAAGAAGCAAGCGAACGACAAACACACGGCAGAAGAAGGGCAAATAAAACGGCAAGGGTGAAGTGGGGGAGAGGAAAACGAGAGGCAAAAATGTAATGCGAAGGATAAGGGTTTGTGATAGGTACTTGGTATATGACTTTTGCGTAAGCCTCCCAGGCAATGGCGCCAGAAATTCTTCTTGCTACTTCTCGAGCTTGTGTTGTATTCCCTCGAAGAGGAAAGGGAGATGCAGCACAATAGCGTAAGTATTTCCCTCAGTTTTTTAGAACCAAGGTATCAATCCAGTAGGAGACCACGCGCAAGTCCCTCGCACTTGCACAAACAAATAAAACTTCACAGCCAACGCGATAAGGGGTTGTCAATCCCTTTACGGTCACTTACGAAAGTGTGATCTGATAGAGATGATAGTTTGATATTTTTGGTATTTTTTAGTTATAAGAACAGAAAGTAAAAGCGGAAAAAGTAAAGTAAGTGTAGATTGATATGTTGAGAATAGACTCGGGGGCCATAGTGTTCTCTAGTGGCTTCTCTCATGATAGCGATATTCTACGGCGGGTAAACAAATTACTGTCAAGCAATTGATACAAAAGAGAATAATTATGAGACTATCTAGGCATGATCATTATATATAGGCATCACGTCCGAGACAAGTAGACTGAAACGATTCTACATCTACTACTATTACTCCACACATCGACCGCTATCCAGCATGCATCTAGTGTATTGAGTTCATAAGAACAGAGTAACGCCTTAAGCAAAATGACATGGTGTAGAGGGATAAACTCAAGCAATATGATATAAACCCCATCTTTTTATCCTCAATGGCAACAATACAATACGTGCCTTGCTGCCCCTACTGTCACTGGGAAAGGACACCGCAAGATTGAACCCAAAGCCAAGCACTTCTGCCATTGCAAGAACTATAGATCTAGTAGGCCAAACCAAACCAATAATTCGAAGAGACTTGCAAGGATATTATAATCATACATAAAGAGTTCAGAGAAGAACCAAATATTTCTCATAGATCATCACAATTCATCGGATCTCGACAAACACACCGCAAAAAGAGATTACATCGAATAGATATCCTAGAAGACCGAGGAGAACTTTGTATTGAGATCCAAAGAAAGAGAAGAAGCCATCTAGATACTAGCTATGGACCCGAAGGTCTGTAGTAAACTACTCACAACTCATGGTGAGGCGATGATGATGATGTAGAAGCACTCCGTGGAAGATCCCCCCTTCGGCGGAGCTCCGGAACAGGCCCCAAGATGGGATCTCACGGGAACAGAAGGTTTCGGCGGTGGAACTAGGGTTTTCTCTGTTGTTCTGATGGTTTCGGGGTACGTAGGCATATATAGGAGGAAGGAGGGCACCGGGGGCCGTACGTGGGACCCACGAGGCAGGGGGCGCGCCCCCCACCCTCGTGGGCACCATGTAAGCCCTACTCTGTGGTTCTCAAGTCTCACGTGCGTGATCTTCTCAAAAAATATCTCTCCCGAAGGTTTCATTCCGTTTGGACTCCGTTTGATACCCCTTTTCTGTAAAACCCTGAAACAGGCAAAAAACAGCAATCTGGACTAGGCCTTTGGGTTAGTAGGTTAGTCCCAAAAATAATATAAAAGTGTATGACAAAGCCCATTAAACATCCAAAACATCATAAATAATAGCATGGAACAATAAAAAATTATAGATACGTTGGAGACGTATCACTGGCCTACATGCACTAACCGGCTACGTGGGAATAGTTATGGGCTCTCGATATAGTGGTATCAGCCGAAGCCTTTTTGACGTCAGGGACTTAGCAGCGCGCGTCGGGTAGGACCGCGTAACATAACTTCCTTAGTAATGGAGGTTGCAAGGTCTGCTCACCGGCCGCGTACGCAACGTGCAGGTGTGCAATGGGCGATGGGCCCGGACCCCTACGTGCTTAGGACTTAGACCGGCGTGCTGACCTCTCTGTTGTGCTTAGGTAGGGCCGCGACGTGTTGATCTTCCGAGGCCGGGCATGAACCTGGAAAGTGGGCAGATAGATTCACCACCACTGTCACTACGCCGTCGTGCCGCCAGAACTCATCTACCACCTTGCCTCTCTTACTGGATCGAGAAGGCGAGGACTTTATCGAGCTGAACGTGTGCTGAACGCAGAGGTGTCGTACATTCGGTACTTTTTTTGAAAATTAAAATAGCAGGAGAGACTCCTACTATTTTTTATAAATGGGTTAATCGAAGGTTAACAAACAAGGATATTATATGACCTGCCTCTAAGCCATCTTGGCAATCCCTACCTTGAGCAATTAATGATTTTACTGAGTTGACGTCTATGTGTTATATTACAAGAGAATCATTGAACCCTTCCAAGAAGGTCAGATTGTGAGACGGAATACTATAGCCTAAGATCACAAAGTCTCCCCTTAGCCTCCTGAGCCAATCGAAGTGGGTAGCTATTTCACCATCAAACACCACCCTATTTCTTTGCTTCTAAATGTTCCACACTGCTAGGATGGTCACTTCCTTGAAAAGGGGTCTCTGCCAGGCAGCCCTAACTTGATCATATTTTGCTTGCATCCCCACATGATTGTTCTAGTTAATACCAATAATATCCCAACATCTAATGTGAAAAGGGAATTCATAGAAGATATGTTGTTCTTTGGTTTCTAGGACCCCCAAGTTGCACAAAGGGCAACAATGATCATCGCCGATGTTGAAGTGCCTTCTTAACAACATGTCTCTGGTATTGATTCTGTCAAGCAACATCAGCCATGTGAAGGCTTTGTGTCTCCTGATGCATTTAGAGTTCCAAGTTGAAGTGAGGAATTGAGGTGCAGACATGTTTCTGAACATGAAGTCAACCTTTTAGGCTTGAACTTAGTGTCGCCCCAACACAAGATCCATTCATCCATGGCCATCGGTTCTAAGTGGATTTCTATAATTGAATTTTGTAGATCATCCAGCTCTGCTCACACTTCCATTGATAGTGGCAATGTGAAGTTCTCCGGGGTTGTGCCATTGTTGTAGAACCGGGCCAGTGAAACGTCCTCATCGCTCACATAGGAAAATAAGTGTGGATGTGATTCCATCATCCTAGGGCTGGCCGCCAGCCCCCTAGGGGTGTGCCTGGGTAGCCTCCCTTCCCCCACCTATATATATATATATATATATATGAGAGGAGGGAGAGGGGCAAGACACACCATGATCCTCAAGCCGTGTGCGGTGCCCCGTCTCCCTCGAGTTCTAGTTCCTCCTCCGTCTACGTCCGTTGTGCTTGGCGAAGCTCTGCAGATAGATTCACCACCACTTTCACCACGCCGTCGTGCTACCGGAACTTATCTGCTACTTCCGCTTAGCGATCTACAAGGGTATGTGGATGCCCTCCCTCTCTCATAGCTAAGCCTGGGCGTTCGGTCTTTTCGGTCTTCCAAGAATTCGGTCTTCCATAATTGAAGACCGAAATAATTTCGATCTTTTCGGTTTTCCACTATTCGGTCTTCGGTCTTTACATACCAATGTTCGATCCCGACCAAACAGACCAAACTTAGTGACACTACTCTAATTCATATACATTACTTCCAGTATCTGTACATATTTATTTATGCAAAATTGACACAACTAATGTATGTACAGAGGTGTATGTGTGTATAAGAAAAATTAGACAAAGACAAGTGTTAGACAACAGAAGTATATAACAGGCTAACATCACAAATTCTGAACAATATAGCTTTACACATACATAAGTATGCGACATCATAGGTACACGCACACATGCAATAATCTGGACATGACACAAGGCTCTGCACTTAGGCATTATTGGCCGATCTGATGCACTCATGCACATACATAACGGTCACTTGCTCATCTTCAGGCTTCAGTTGTGAGGTGAAGCACCAGAACAGGGGAGTAGGCGGCGGCCAGCTTGGAAGAGACGGTGGTGACGGATTGACGCTAGTGCACCAGCGTGGAAGAGGAAGGGATCTGAAGCATCGCGGGCGGATGGCGATTCGCAGGCTGTGGAGCGATGTACATGAGCGGGTTGTGGACGTTGTACATGAGGTTGGGTTGCTGGGCTGTCGTCACCGGTCACGACTGCGGATCGAGGCGGATCTCACAGGTCATGGCCGCGGATCGGAGCTCTCCTTGGGGCGGCGGTCATCATGGGGTCTCTAGTATTAGCGGCGGCTACGAGTGGTCACTGGGAGTCTGGGAGAGAAGGGGAGGAACGAGAGTGAGGCTACCATGGGTTAACTCGTGCGGTCGTGCCTCTGTGTCGCTCGTTGTGAGGAGGTGAGGTCGTGTCTTGCTTGTGAGTACCGGGCTAGCCAGTTGGGCCTTATGTAAACATTGTTGTGCGTGTGGATATTTAAAATAGATCGATCTATATGGCCTATTCGGTCTTGTAGTGTAGAGGACCGATCTGACCGTATTAAGTTCGGTTATGTAGTTTTACAGACCAAAGTTTATTCGATCTTTTTGAGTTCGGTATTTTTGGGTTCGGTCTCGGTCTTTTCGGGTTCATTTTTCGGTCTTCGGTTTTTATGCCCGGGGTGACTCGTAGCTATGCATCTCCATGGATAGATCTTGCGTGTGCTTAGAATTTTTTTGTTTTCCATGCAACATTCCCGAACAGAAACTGCTGGTCAATCCTTATGCAGGAGATGAAACAGTGCATCCTCATATGCACTTAATCTATGTGTAAGAAATTTGTGGATTGTTTAAGCTTGCATGTTTATCCGAAGATGGAGTAAAGAAGAAGGTATCACCTTTATCTTTGGAGGGAAATGCATTGACATGGTATAGGCTATGTGGTGATATTGGAATGTGGGATTGAAATCGATTGAAATTGGAATGTCATCAGAAGATTTATTCTATGCATCTGGTTCATCGTGATCGGAATTATATATATCTTGAGTTTGATTGTGTTAAATCTTTTATGGAAATCGATGATTTTCATAAGTTTAGTGCTAAATATGGACTTGACTATGAGATAGCAGCTACATTTTTTGAATTTTTTGCTGCTTATGTTGATCTCCCTAAGTAGAAGTGGTTTAAATATCATCCTCTTATTAAAGAAAAGATAGAGGAATCCATTATAGTTAAAGATGAAACTATCATTTACAATGTTGATTCAATTGTGCCTACTGCTTATATTGAGAAGCCTCATTTTCCCGTTAGGATTAAGGAACATGCTAAAGCTACAACCGTGGTTAATAAAAGTAATATTAGAACACCTAGACCCTTTGAACAAATTAAGGTTGAATCCAATGTTGTGATGGTTAAAGATCTCTTGATTGATAATATTGATGGGCATATTATTTATTTTTGCAATACTGTTGCTAGAATTGACACCCCTGTTAGAAATGAATGTGATAAGATAGATAAGAATAAACCAGTAGTGGGCATGCCTGTTGTTTCTATTAAGATTGGAGATCATTGTTATCATGGTTTATGTGATATGGGTGCTAGTGTCAGTTCTATTACATTTACTCTATATCAAGAAATTATGGATGATATTTCACATGCTGAGATCAAAGATATTGATGTCACTATTAAGCTAGAAAATGGAGATACTATTACATAGCTTGGGATTGTTTGAGATGTTGAAGTCTTATGTGTAAGATCAAATACCCTATTGATTTCTTAGTACTTGGTTCACAACAAGATATTTTTTTGTCCCATCATATTTGGTAAACTCTACTTGAATACCGTTAATGTTGAAATTGATTGTGCTAAAGAGAAGGTTAGAGTTAAATTAGGTGATGCATCTCATGGTTATATTTTTTCTAAGTTTAACAAACAACCACATGAAAAAGAATTGTCTAGTAAGGATGAAATAATTGGTCTTGCTTCTATTGCCATTCCTCCTACCGATCATTTAGAATAGTATTTGCTAGACCACGAAAATGATATGCATATGAATGAAAGAAATGAAATAGACAAGATATATTCTTTGAACAAGTACCTATCCTTAATCACAATTTTTCCGTTGAAATCCTTGGGGACCCTCTTCCACCTAAGAGTGATCCCGTGTTTGAGTTGAAACAATTACCTGATACATTGAAATATGGTTATCTTGATGAAAAGAAAATATACCATGTTATTGTTATTGCTAATATTTCAAGGCGTCGTATCTAATGCACCCGGGATCCTTCATGAATCCCTGTATCCGCCGAATCCTCGACCGGTCGATGGCCATCCCACGCATACGATCAAAATCTCCAGGGATTTGCAAAGAAACGCCCGCAACAACTCTTAGTTAAGTCTGCTATTTTGCTAATAACCCCTCGGCGAAATTCCTCTCCTAATCCCCGCTCGTCTCCAATCCCTAATCACGGCCGCAACATGGATCCCGACGACAGCCACGGCCGGGACGGCATGCATCCGGACGGACAATCGCCCGGACGGCATTCATCTGTCCTGACGATCTCCGCGACGACCTTGACGGGATGCATCTCTGATTCCGAACGCCCCATCAGCATGATGGACAAATTCCTCTCCTATTCCCCGCTCGTCTCCCTCCCAATCCCTAATCATGGCTCAATCCCTCCATGGCGGCACATACATCGGACCCATGAATCCTTGGACGGCAGCCGCGCATACCCACCTCCGCGTTTGCCCGCCTCAAACGGCTCCATGGCCTGGTGATTCCAACGACGATGGTCGTCCTTGGCCTGCCTCCATGTTTGTTCGCCTCAAATTTCTGAACGCTCTCGGTGATCCGTTCGGCGGCCGTGGCGGGATCCACCACGTTTGGCGTACCACCGCGCTCGTCCACCTTCTTGCCGTTCCGCCGCCGGCCGCAACCTGCACGGCATCTACCGCACTACACCTGCATCCAGTCGTTTGCTGCTCCACCCGACGACCTCCACCTGCTGCAAGACTCGTGTGGGAAGCGAGCACAGCTCGGTGGATAGCAAACAAGGACCACGTTCTGAATTTTATTGTTCCTGTTTAATGTTTCCAGTACATGCAGATTGTAGCTTGTGAGTTTATCCATTGCAGACTATAGCTTGTGAGTTCAAAGACAAGTGAATGTACCTTGGTGTGAATGCACAATTCAGAAATAAACAAATTTCGTATTGCCCAGTTCCTGATGATTTTGTGGTGTTCTGTGATATGTGATGCAATACAGCTGAATGATGGCATAGTATAACTAGGTGCTTATCATTCCTTGTGATTCTGCATTCTTATTTGTCCTTTACGTATTCACAAACAAGATGTTGCTTTTGCTGCAACCTTCCCAAGCACTGTCAAATTTCTGAACACCTACCATTGTTTAATTTCTTTTGGTGAATGCTATTGTGGAGGTGGACGTGGGTTTGCCAACTCAGTTGTTCCCTGCCTAATTCATATGCTACTGTTAAGCTTTCAAACCTGAAACATACTGCTGCTGGTAAAGAGATCTGGTAATAATTGACGACTCAATGAACTCGATGCCTATACTGTTATACAACTGAATAAAGGGATGAACGCTCACAGTCTCGCAAAGTTTCTTGTACATTTATATTCTCCTGGGTGATAGCGGTTGATTGTTTGCATAAAAGAACAGAGCATGCTTCAGGTAAATGTGAACATGATGTAAGCTGGTGCTCTTGCTGATTGCTACACTCCATTCAATACACATCAAGTCAGAGTAAATAAAAGGAAGACAGTTTGACAAAACACATAATTCCATCGATTACAATAATCCAGTTCATGGAGAAATGAACAGTAATAAGTCATATAAATTCATGTCTTGTAATAAACTAGGGCCATCATAGAACACCATTTGGCTTCATCTATTGCACAATCTCGGTTCCTTTGCCTTGAGCTTTTTTGCTAGGGCAATTGCGGCTATCATGAAATACTATTTGTTTGCACGTCTTGCACATACGTGCGACCTTTACCTTGGCTTCCATCTTCTTCTTCTTTTGTTCGTCCTCATTTGTTTCCTTTCCACTCTTTATTCGTTTGCATCTTCCCACCGTACGAACATCAGTCGGTGGGTGTATGTCAATTTCAGTAGGAATGTCACAACCAATGAAAGCCTCGTATTCCTGTTGTCTAGTGTGCTTCACACCTGATGTAGGAACCATTTTGTCTAGAGGAGCTTCAATATTCAATACACTTGATGTTAAAAAGTCCATGCCTTCATCCGAGTGTTTCGCCTTCTGAATTAGATCCTCCACCTTGTTGCGTACCATCGCAATCTTCTTCCTAGTAGCCGAATTTAAGGAGTCAGTTGCCTTCTCTTCTAGTAAATGCCCATGCTCATCATACACATTTTCCCTGTCAATTAAAAAAATGATGTCAGTCATTTGATTTCCAATTAGAATATCAGTTGTATACATTTTTATACCTTTTGCACCGTTTCTCCCATCTTTTCATAATGTAGTAGGATGGAAGTTCATTTTGATTTTCAACCCTCAACACCTGGATGATATGTCGACACGGGACTCCAATTTTCTCAAATAACTTGCATGAACAATTAGCTATCATGGTTGTGGTGTCGCACCGAACTTCCCTAATCCTATGGGATCGACCTCTCAAGCTCACAATTTTTATTGCTTCATCTTGTGCAATGCCTTGGATGCAACAATGATCTCTTGCTGCAATAATCTCTTTCTGAAATATCTCAAACACCTCATATGTAAACACTTCTCTGCCTTGTTTTTCTATTTCCCATGGTGTCAGTAGTTGTGGGGTCGTATGAATGCTTGAGTTGTCGGCAATCAACTCCTCTTCTCGCTGGCATTCTAATGCCGTGTCAAATCTAAGCCAAAACTCAACAAGAGCAAGCTTACGATGAATAAAACGGTTAAAAAAGGAATTTGCACTTTCAGACCTTGATGTGGTTCGGAGAATGCCTGCCAATGGTATATTCATAAAGTAAGCTGGTATCCATGACTCACGAATGCTAAACCTTTTAGTCAACCACTCATTCTGCTCCAAGCCAAAGTCCTTAATGACTGAATTCCACTGCAACTCAAACTCAGCTGGAGTTTCGGAACCCCATACACACGAATTCATCATATCCCAAAAATCAGAGTCTTCTCTAATTAATGGTCCAATCTTCTCCGGAAGTTTCTCCATTATGTGCCACATACATAACCTATGCGCAGTGGTTGGAAAAACTTTATCAATCGCATTCTTCATGCTAACAGCTTCGTCAGTTATAATGAGTCTAGGTGCTACCCCTCCCATTGCTGTAAGGAAGGTCTCAAATAACCAAACATATGACTGAGTCTGCTCATTTATCAAGAATGCCGCACCAAAAAACACACTTTGTAAGTGATGATTGACCCCTGTAAATGGTGCAAAGATCATGTTGTATTGATTAGTAGTGTAAGTAGAATCAAAGGATACCACACCATCACCGCCGAAGTGATTGTAGTTTTTCCTACTCATGGCATCTGCCCAAAACACATACATCAACTTCCCCTCGCGGCTGACAACAAAATCGTAGAAAAAAGCCGGATTGACTTCTTGCTTTCTAGCTAGCTGAGCGACAAACATTTGGGCATCTGCGTCCCTAATTTTTAGCCTGAGGTCACGGTAGTAATTTTGCAGGTCCCTCTTTGAGCATCCAACATTAGGAATCCCACCTTCGCTGACTTGAAGGAGCCTGTATGCCTGACATGTGCCTATGCTTGCTTTGTGGCATGTGTAAAGTGTATTTTTTGCCCTCTCACTAACTCTGCGATTTGATCTGATCAAATGGCATTTATCAGGCGATACAAGGCCATGAGTGTGGCGCTCAATCCATGAGTGTATCTTGTAGGTGTTATCGTTAGATAGCTTGACGAAGATATGTGCATCACAACCACATCGTGTGGTTGTATTCTTACAAAATTTCTTTGCTGGATCTTTAATCTCCTTGCTCTTCTCAGACCTGAATCCTTCCCGATTGCACATGAAACGTTTTGTCCGAACCACATTATTGTCCAACTTTTTCTGTTGTCCCACACGAACTCCAAAACCCACATGATGTGCATATGACTTGTAGAACTCTTCCACGGCATCAAGGTCTTCAAATGTCATCCCTACTTTAGGCTTCAACTTCTCGTCACATCTCGGCATAAAAGAGGAGCACTAAAAAGTAAATAATGAATGACAATAATCATCATCATGCATAACTCTCAAAACTGAATAGGGACATGGCAAACAAAAATTTAATAAACTCACAAATAGAGGAATGCTTTCTTTCTTTTTCGGCGTAGCAAATTATCCCTCCTTCACTTGAGTTTCCAAGCTTTTGCCTAATTCTGTAGATGCATATGCATCAACATGATTAGTCTCCAGATAATAAGTAGTACGTACAACATACACAAATAGTATGGGTCATACATAAAATGGCTAGGCTCTACCAATGTTACCTGAAGCTCCATGTACAGTACTGACATCTGATTCGCATTGTGCAGTACTAGTATTTTCTAGAGCCATAGCAGTTTCTACAGCGAGATGGGCCTCCAACTGGCTAGACGCAGAGGCATACTCAGGATCAGCACCTGAACTATGGATCACTGCCGATGCATATCGGACATCCATAACAGCAGGAGCCGCCACGATCACTTCCGGAGATTTGTCCATCATGCTGATGGGGCGTTCAGAATCAGAGATGCATCCCGTCATGGTTGTCGCGGAGATCGTCAGGACAGATGAATGCCGTCCGGGCGATTGTCCGTCCGGATGCATGCCGTCCCGGCCGTGGCTGTCGTCGGGATCCATGTTGCGGCCGTGATTAGGGATGGGGGGGAGACGAGCGGGGATTAGGAGAGGAATTTCGCCGAGGGGTTATTAGCAAAATAGCAGGCATAACTAAGAGTTGTTGCGGGCGTTTCTTTGCAAATCCCTGGAGATTTTGATCGTATGCGTGGGATGGCCATCGGCCGGTCGAGGAGTAGGCGGATACAGGGATTCATGAAGGATCCGGGGTGCATTAGATACGACGCCATATTTCAAAGCATGAAGAAAAGAGATTACTAAAACTCTAAAGAAGCACCGTGCCGCCGGTGGATATACTCTTGATGATTTTAAGGACATTAGTCCCACTCTATCTCAGTACAAGATTAATATGGAACCTAGTGCTAAACCAGTTCTTGATCATCAACGACGATTAATTCCTAAGATGAAGGATATGGTAAGAACTGAAACATTAAAGCTTCTGGAGGAAGGTATAATTTATCATATAACTTATAGTAGATGAATAAGTCCTATTCATTGTGTCCCTAGGAAAGGAGACATTAATGTTGTTCCTAATAATTAAAATAAATTTATCCCACAAAGATTTGTAACTGATTATATGATAGTAATTGATTTTAGGAAATCAAACAAAGCCACTAAAAAAGATTATTACCCATTACCTTTTATTGATGAAATGTTAGAAAGATTGTCTAAGCATATACACTTATATTTCCTTTTCAAAGATGTATGACTGCCAATTTCTTAAACATGAACTTTTTTAAATAAAAATTAAACTTGAAAATAGAAAAGAGACGAAAAAAGAAGAAAAAACAGAAAAGGAAATAAAAAATAAAGAATAAAAAGAAAAACCCAGAAAAGAAAAAACCAAAAAAAACACAAAAAACCACCTGGGAACTCTGGAAGGTTCCCAAAACCGGAAACGCTGGAACACGTCAATGGGCCGCCCCAGTTTATGATAGGCAGCTTTGTGCGAAAGGTCGACTGTTGGACGCGGCAAATCCTATTGGACGCTCGTTAGTGTCAGAACGTTGCACTTTCGCTTAGGCGAGGCTCCTGTTGGGCCGGCCCACGTATGGGATTTCCGTTTGAAGTTTGAGTCGCTCGCTGCTGCTTCCTTCTCTATTCCTTGCGGGTTTTTACTTTCGTTTTTCTTCTATGGTTTTTTGCTTCCAGTTTTTTCACTGTTTTTTCCGGTTCGGTTTTTTCTTTTTTGTTTTGGTTCCTTTTTGCTTTCATTTTTTGTTTTATGTCTTCTTTTTATTTCTCTGTTTCAGTTTTTCTTCTCTTTATTGCGTATTATATAAAAAGTTCATCATGTATTAAAAAAAGTCCGTCGTTTTCATAAAATGTTCATCGTATATTATGAAAAAGTTCACCGTGCATTATAAAATGTTCATCGTGTATTAAAAAAATGTTCATCGCATATTATGAAATTGTTTAACGTATATTAAGGAATTTTCATTGTGTATTTAAAATTTGTTCATCGTATATTGAAAACTTATTCAATGTATACTAAAAATGTTCACTTGTGTACTTGAAATTTTTTCAGTGTTTTTTTACAGAAAAAGATAACTGTGTTTTAAAATTTGTTCAACGTATATCATTAAAATATTGATTTCTTTTAAAAGGATTTGGCGCTGGCTTTCATACTTTAAGGCTGGCGCTGAGTTTAGATTAGCTCGGTTGGCTAGGATCGCTAGAATCCACATTGAAGTCGGGAGTTCGATTCCATGTTTGAGCTTCTTTTTTTCGAATTTTCACTAGACGGGTGATAGTTGGGCTGGCTCGTTTGTGCGTCGCTTCAACGAAGCCGCGACGATCGGCCGCACACGAGCGGCGTATAGGAGCTCTCGTTGGACGCATGATGCGTCAAATAGGAATTGCGTACCCGCAGAATTACAAATGACCCATTTTGGATGTGGGTCCAGGTTCCCGATTTATACTAACTCGACCCGGCCACGCGCGACGCCGCCCTCCAGCAACCGCCGGCCGGAAGATCCTCTTTGGCTCTCTCCTTGTCCACAACCACCATCGATTCTGTTAGGGCATGTGCAATGCGGACGCTTAGCATCGGCGTCAGGGTAATATTCCTGGCCAATCAGCGGTTAGTTTACAGAATCCCAGCGACTGACGAGGCGTCGATGCAAAACTCTGCGTCGGGCGCTAGAGCATTTTCCTTCCCGCAGCAAGCGCCCAAGTCCTTTAAATTAGCTTGTGTATTAGCATCGGCCCTTGTAAAGCTGGACGCTTAGTCGCCAATTTAATTATTTAATATTTATTTTCTTCTCTGTTAGCGTTCATACAAGCGTCGACCATTGAAGATCCCTTACTAGAGAGCACCAAAAGGTTAAAACCCTAGCCGCCTCCCTAGAACTGTCGCCGCACCATGTCGACAGCCACTAGCGGCGGCGGATCGCTCTCGCCCCAGGCGGCTGCAGCGCTCCAGGAGGGTATTGGGCTGGTGTTCGGGCGGTGGACGGCGCTGCAGATGGCTGTGGAGAACGGGTGGGGCGGCCCCGACTCCCGCGCAAAGGCCGACCAGCTCGCCGCGTCCATCCTCTCCTGGTTCACCAACTCCAAGGGTATCCACAGCTCGCCGCGTCCATCCTCTCCTGGTTCACCAAATCCAAGGGTATCCACTCCCCCCTCCCTTCAACATCCACGTGTAATTATGTCCTTCACGACGGAAGTCCGTGCGGGATCTGGTAGTAAAGGTGTCTCACGGACCAATTTTAAGCCAGCCTCGCGATGTTCCCTCTTGTCGGGGTTTCGGGGCTGAACTCGCTGATAGGAAGATGGCTCCTTCGTAGGCGCTGTTCAATTCGGATAGTTCTATCGAGGATTTGCGTTGCTTGGTTCTGTGCCAGTTTGGGTTCAGAGTTTCACCAACTCCAATGTCTGACAGTATTGGACGAAACAATTCTATTAGGTACATATTGAAGCCATGTTGTCCAATAGGTAAAACGTCTAGTGTGGATTTTTTTTCGTAATAGTCTGTATTTCAGAATTTGAGCTTCTGTATTTTGCTCATCATTTACTTATGTTGATTTTTAGTTTTCAAGCACATAGCTTGATCACACATCATTCTATTTATTTTTGCACTTCATCTTAGGTGAGCATCAGTTTATATTGAAAGACTCCAATATATGTTGCATTCTCCTTCTATTTTGGAAAGTCGGGTAATTCATCTGTACCATAGGTGCAAAATGTGATGTTGGCATGGCTTACGTGTTTCTGATGTGTGTTTGTGGGTTTGATTTTATTTTTTGGTTAGTTTCACTCTTTTTATGCATGCTCTTTCTGCATCTAATATTCATTGGTTTTATTTAGGCCCATATTATTATGAGGACTTGGGGGCTATGATGTTTGCCAGCATATATAAATCCCTCAATTCTGACTTTGCGGATGGTAGCATTGGGGAGGTAATTATTTTCCTTGTGCCATGTTTAGTGCAGCTATAGGTCATTAGGTCCTGAACTATGTCGAAGTAATGAATATCTGATTAAGTACTTGTTGGTGTAACTGAAAGGATTGACCTGCTCTGACCAACCTTTAGGGTTTTAGCTGCTTGGCCCAGTTCCACTATTTTAAATGATCAGCGGGTCGATGGGTCAACCTTCCCCATTTTTATCTCTAGCTTATCCGGTAGAAAACCTGAAGCTTCTTATCCATAATCAAATCAGAATGTACTACTTCTCTCATTTGTGTAAAGCTGTATTCGGTTTGCTCGTAAACGGTGCAATGTATATTTATTAATTCAAAGTTTTTATGGCAAACAGGTTGCTGAACAATTCTTTATAATGCATGAAGAATGCCTGGAAAACAACTTTTCATCGATTGAGAAATTAAGGAATACACGTCCTCAAGGAAATGCTGTTTCCCAAAGTATACAGGTATTTCAAGTTTAGTTTTAGCATTAGCATGCGTAATTTGTGTTGCTTATCTTCTCGCATATGAGCTCAGTAGTGCTGCATCCTAGAATCGATGGTATTCTCTCAAGCACCGTTTGGATGTAGACGTTCGGAGGCTAGGCATTGCATAGACTTGAGTATCAATATCAGAGGATATTGATTTTGATGTTGAGATTGAATACCAATATTTCTATTTGGTTGTTTAGATATTAAGAACCAGGCTTGATATTGACGTCGAATGCCAAATGTTGTTTGGATGGTCAAAATGAGGAAATGAAATTGTACGAGACTATAATCATTATAATGTTTTATGCATGTATAAAAATGTTTTCAGTTTAACATCTGATGAATATATTTGAATAATTATATATCACGTAATAAAAATAAAAAGAACGAACAAATGTTATGTAAAATTACCACGTCATCTTATAACTTCCAAAAAACATGGAAAATTGTACGCACTAGTTCGGTAAATACGGCTTTGAAGAAATGATATGTGATTCGGTTTCGATAAATACCAAAATGACTCGACGACTACACATCACAAAATTATGCATCGATTGTCACCTGAATAGTAATTCACATCATACTAACACCAATGCTATGTCTTGGTCTCTGAGATTGGCACCACAAAGCACAAAGGTCAGAATCGAACTAGGACCAATAGCATAATATGCACTCAACAGCTAGCCTAAAGCCACGGACTAACTAGTCGTCCACTTTTAGCCATGATAGGACATTAAACACTAATGTAGGCATGGAAATGTGTGCATCCAGGAGCGGCATCACAACAGGATCTAAAATTTGTAGAAGAGTTGTATCAATCACTAGAACTAGATGGACCAGGCCTGCCTAGAGGAACGAAGAGGACAGTACCGGCTCCTGCAACCACCACAACGCGAGGTGGTGGCATACTTGTGTCGGACGTCGGAAAGCAGAAACGGGTTAGCTGGGGAGAGGGAGGATGGAGACATGGTAGTCGAGCGGAGGCTCCCCTGTGACGCCCCCGTTTTGACCGTACACTAATCATGCACGCAAATATGTACGACCAAGATCAGGGACTCACTGGAAGATATCACAACACAACTCTAGACACAAATTAAAATAATACAAGCTTTATATTACAAGCTAGGGGCCTCGAGGGCTCGAATACACAAGAGTCAGCGGAAGCAACAATATCTGAGTACAGACATAAGTTAAACAAGTTTGCCTTAAGAAGGCTAGCACAAAACATCAACGATCGAAAAGGCAAGGCCTCCTGCCTGGGACCTCCTAACTACTCCTGGTCATCGGCGGTCTGCACGTAGTAGTAGCCTCCATCGGGGTAGTAACAGTCATCAAAGGTGGCTTCTGGCTCCTTGACTCCATCATCTGGTTGCATCAACCAGAAAGAAGAAAGAAGGGGGGAAAATGGGGAGCAAAGCAACCGTGAGTACTCATCCAAAGTACTCGCAAGCAAGGATCTACACTACATATGCATCGGTATCAATGAAAAGGGTAGTATCTGTGGACTAAGCTGCAGAATGCCAGAATAAGAGGGGGAGAAGCTAGTCCTATCGAAGACTAGCATCTTCTGTAAACCACCAATCTTGCAGCAGTAGATGAGAGTACAGAATAACATATTATAATTATTAAGCATGTTGTAGCAATAACGCCGAGAGATCCTTCCTCGACTCCCTGCGAGGAAGCAATCCCTGAGCCGCATATCCATTCATGTCTCAGCATCCAGTTCTAGTTGTATCGATCGGGATACAACTCCAAGTGTCCGTTACCGTAGGACAGGCTATCGATAGATGTTTTCTTCCCTGCAGGGGTGCACCAACTTACCCACCACGCTTGCTTAACTCCGGCCGAACACACCAACCGGTCATGCCCGCCCTCGGCCAAACAATACGTCGCAACCCGACCTAGGCTTAATAGAGAGGTCATGCACGCCGGACTAAACCCTATGCCCCCAGGGGTCATGGGTCAATCGCCCTGGGAACTCCTTCATGTTGCGTACACAGTCGGTGAGCAGACCTGGGCTACCTCCTTAAAAAGGCAGGTGCTTACGCAGTCCAACCCGACGCGCGCCGCTCAGTCGCAATGACGTCAGTTAAGCTTCGGCAGATGCATACGACGCAGATTGCTCGTACTATGCCCACGTGATGGTTAGCGCTATCAGGCCTGAGGCCCCTTGGATCAAATATCCAAACCGTTTAGTGTCTTGGGAACGCGGTAACGAGCAGAGACTCACGAAAGATGTGACCCCGTCGCCCCGTCTCGAGGGCTAGCGGCAATGGCTAAGAATGCCCGGCCACGGCTCGTATTTAACTCTCGGGTACCCTCCAGGTCAACCCATCTCCACATCACTCGCGGGTACCCCTCAGGGTCGACCCGCCTTTCCAAGTAGCAGTTCTAAAGTCATAGTAACCATAGTAATTGTGTGTCTAACACCAAAGGGAAACCTGAGGAAATCACCCTTGATGGAATTCCACCTGATGTTTATCGTCAAGGTGAACGAAAGAGGAGTCACCCTCGAGGTCCACTCTTGAGGAGTTGCACGACAGTATCGTTATCGGGAGTGGAGAAGGAGGAAATCACCCTCGATGACCACAACCGATGAACTAACATACAAGGTTAACATTAGAAGTGCTGATGAAGTCTCACCCTCGGCACTCGATAGTAACCCAGTAGTGTCGAGCAACCAAGGGGAAAGTGATGTGCGGTGTCGGGGCCTGGTCTTCGATCCCGTTGATCGGGTCTTCTGATAATTCAGCGGGGCAGACAGGACAAAGTGGGTGGGGGGGGGGTCACTGGTGGATCTCTTACCAGCTTATACTAAGCAGTTTAGTATAAACATGTAAGGTATGAAAGCGGTATCAACAACAGGCTATGCATCAGAATAGGATCATACAAAAAGCAGTAGCAGTTCTAATGCAAGCATAAGAGAGAAGGGAATGGGCGATATCGGAATGATCAAAGGGGGTTTGCTTGCCTGGTTGCTCTGGCAAGGAGGGGCCGTAGTCGATCACCGGGGCATCATCGGTCTCGGGGTCTACCGGAGAGAAGAGGGGGAAGAAACAATAAATACAAAGCATACAGATGCAATAGAGAAGCACGACATGTCAACATGCAGTGCTAGGATGCTCTAACGCGGTGCTACACGATACCGGCGAAGGGGAATAACATCCGGGAATGTTTTCCCGGAGTTAGGCATTTTCGGACAGGCGAACCAGAGGGGGATTGTTCCATGTTCGGTATGACAGAGATGTGTGGCAGACGAACGGACCGTGTATTCGGATTTGTCTTGTCGTTCTGAGCAACTTTCATATATAAAACTTTTTCATCCGAGTTACAGATTATTTTCTATGAATTTCTAAAGTTTTAACAATATTATGAAATTATTATTAATTCAAAAAAGGACTTATTGCGCCAGCATGACGTCATGCTGACGTTAGCATGGTCAACAGTCAGCTCTGATTGGGTTGACTGGTCAAGGGGCAATGGGCCCCACCTGTCATGGACACCTAATCTAACTAGCAGTTTAGTTAAGACTAATTACGTAATTAAGTTAATTAATAAATTAATTATTTTGTTTTGTTTTGTTTTAACACACATTTTTTTAGTTAAGGGGAACGAGGCCAGCCCCTCGGGGTTGTGCCCGGCGGCGGCGAGGCCATGGCGAGGTGCCGGCGCCGGGGCTTGGGCAATGCGGCCGACCGGCAGCGGGGCGAGGGCCGGCGACTGGAGCCGGCGAGGGCGGCCGCCAGCGCGCGAGCGGGAGGAGCGGCGTGGCGTTGGCGTCGGAGAGTGCGTCCATGGCGGGGCGAGCGGGCGAGGCCATGACTGCGGCAAGGGCGGCGGGGTCGAGCGATGTTGGCGCAGCAGAGGAGCGGCAGCCTAGGCGGGGCCGAGCGGCGGTGGGGGCGCAGCACGCGGCTAGCGAAGGCGCCGAGCGAAGTAGCGGCGAGCGACGGGTCCAGGAGACGGCAGCAGCGACGCGAGCAGGGGGTGCCCAGCAGCGCGGGCGTGCACGTTGTTTAAGGCGTGGCCAAACGGGAGCAGCACGAGCACACGACGCACGCACAAGGCGAGGCCGTGGATGGTGGAGTTCGTGAACAAAGCAAGCAGGACAGCACGGCGGGGTCAAGCTAGCGGTCATGATGGATGGCGGATGCGGGTCGGCATCTGGCAATGAGAGCATATGAGAAGAGGGGAAGGGGATGCGCAGCTCACCGGGAGCCTGTAGGTGTGCAAAAAGGCAGCTCGGGGAAGGCTAGATGCCGACGAAATCGACGACGGCGTCTGACGGATCCGAGGTTGAAGTAGAGCGCGATGGCGACGGTATGGTGCGGGGCAGCTCTAACCCGAGCCCAAAGTTGACGAAGACAACGAAGGTGCTTCTGCGCACGATGGTGCGGCGTGTGGCAGCCGGTGTCCGTGTGAACGACGGCGGCACGACACGGTGGCGTCGGGTGAGTGTGGGGAAGAGCAAAACGGCGGGGAGGGGAGGGAAGAGAGGGAGGACTAGGGTTCGCGGGAGGCGAGTGAGGGGATGCCGGGTAGATGTAGGGGGGAGGAGTCGGCCGATGGTCGTCACCGCGGCCATGGCACCGTGGATGGCTGCCACGGCCCCCTCCCTATGAACAGGAGGTGGGAGGAGGGTATAGGTGGGCTGGCCTGGCCAGTTGGCTGGGCCAAGGCCCAAGGGGGAGGAGAGAGGCCTTTTCCTTCTCTCCAGCTTTATGTTTTAATTAACATCCTCTACACTTTAGTCTAATGAAAATACAGAACTAGTTTCAAAAATAGTAATGTTATTTATAGCTCTGCCACAAAAGTTTGGTGCAATGATAAAATACTTTGCATAATTTTATTATTAAAAAAGCATTTTATTAACCGCTTACGCAACTATTTTATTTACTTTAGTGCATTTAAACATTTTGCAAAGATGTTGGGTCACCACCACAATTAGAATGGAATATTTTTCACACCATGAACATTTTAGATTGCAGTTTTGAGAAACTTGAATTTTGGACTTTAATTTGAATTAGAAATTGAATGATGACTTGGGTCAAAAGAGGTTTAGCAACAATAATGTGATGACATGGCGCCATTAGCAAGGGATTACTGTAGCTTGATTATCCGGGCGTCATAATTCTCCTCCACTACAAGAAATCTCGTCCCGAGATTTAAAGAGTGGAATAAGGGTGTAAGTGATAAGGACGAATATCTGAAAGGATCGGCTTCCTGTAGTTATCTCCAGGAAGGATTTAGAAGCACCAGGAAACGTATCGAGAGTGCTATAAGGGGGGTCCAACAAGTTTCAACCAGGTAGGCATCCAGCTGATGCCTAGCCTAAAACAGGTGATGAAGGGTTCAGAGCAATGAAGAATAATGTTGCCTCTGATACCAGAATGAAACATGGTGAGGAAGTTAGCTCGTGAATTACATACTAACCCAAGTGCAAGGAATATTTCGGAATCAAGGTCGTACAGGAGAGTCAGGTTTCAATCATGTGCAACTGTGGGTTATGGGCCCACCATGTGGGTTAAAAGCAGGAAGGGTGCTAACATTTTGCACGGTCATGATAGCAAGGCAGGTCAAATGATAGCATGCCAGTTATGTTGGCAACAATGTTGGTACCAAGGGCGAGGGATGAAGAGAACCATTTTCCTGCGCGTTAAGACGAGGCGGACCAATAGGCAAAATTCTCGTCCTTCGATGGTTACCGGGATGCCGTCAAGAATAGTAACAGGGTCACACTGATAGAGTTGTAAACTGAGGTGTTTCCATAAGCAGGGAATTAGTCCTGCTTATAACATATATAGATCACAAGAAAGGTTAAACAAACCAATGGAAAGGACAATGTGTTTATACACAAATTTTTAGGAGTGTATCTTTTTCCAAGGAAAAGTAGAGAATGATATACATGTTAGGTCAACAAGTACACCACCAATTGGAGAAAGGGGCAAAGGAATTCATGATGTTGTCCATACAACGATGTTTGGATAATAGAGCAGGAAACATTTGGCAATGCACTTCCAATGTTCTTGTTGTTGTTCGACGTACCACTGTCATGCTTTGAGGTAACATTAACATGGTGTTTCAAGCAAGGTTGAATCTGAAGGACACAAGAAGTACAAAGGAACAATCCCAAGAATGTCAAGGAATGTAGGATATAACCAAAACATGACCAAGTCTGTATTGGCAGGAAGTCAAGGATGGTGTCGATGACAACACGAATCATCGACGAGCAAGGATGGCATTTCCCCTCAAGAATTCGATTGATATCTTAGAACAAGGTGGTATATTGGTGGTGATCACGACAATTTTGTCGAGAGGCTCTATGAAGATGCCATCGAGCAGCAACGACACCAATCAAAAGGGATGATGAAGCGAAGGCTATTGAAACCACGGATACGACACAAGATCGGATTCAAGCCTTTTGTTCAAGGTGGAATGATAAGATGAGGAAGATCGACATAAGCTTTGCTCATCGTCGAAAAGTTGTGCTCCGGGAATAAGGACCAGGTAGCACAGTTAAAATTTAGCACGATAATGATGTAGCCGATCAGGCTAGGAAGGACGTGATGGAGTATTAAACTTCTCAACAACAAAATACTGGGAGTACTGAATCTCGGTGTTGATTCGATTGACAAATCGGTGCCCTTGGTTAACGACAACCCAGAACCCGTGGCGTGACTAGGACGGGGAAATGAACTACTTCATCCGAAATTCATAAGATGAAGTGCAATGGGTTGATATCCTCGAGATACCGGGGGGGTAATACTCGAAGGTTGAACAAAATAGAGGTTGGGCAGGCGTACTGATCTGTAGAAGGCAAGTACTTTAACTTGTCCGAGAAATGGGATCAAAGAAGATCAATATGGCCGGAACCATGATTGCAAAAGGTCAAATCCCAGATATAAGATGAACTTATACTAAGGGGATAATTAATTTTAAGAGAAGCTTTAATGATAAGATCTACACCGTGTCCATGGGCTTGAACAGAAAGTTCAAGGTTGACTCCCACTTCTTCAATGCATAAGCTTTCATTCATTGCTCTATTAAAAATGAATTGATTGCGAAGACTTTCCTGGTGAATTACCAGAGGAGTATGAACCTTGGAAAACTTTCGGGTTTGCACAGAATAAGGAAGGCGTAAGTTCAACCCATCGGGGCATCTTAGAAACCTATACCACCAGCTTCGAGAGTAATTATCACCAGCTCGAAAACATAGCATGGTAGTCAAAGTAGAGGATACCGTTTACCAAAGGCATTACGTATCAGGGAAAGAACTTCGCGAGGTTTTTTTTGTATACGAACGACACTGTCGGATGATAATTCAACAAAGGATCGGACAGTCCAAAAGGGAGATGATGTGAGCATCGGCACACAACCAGAGAAAGAAACAATGGAAGGCATTGGATTACAGAAACAACTGACTAATTCAAGGCTCAAATGCGAAAGAATTATGATTTCCAATTCAAGGGATCAGAATCAAAAGTTTTGATTAAGGATGGGTAAGTTGAGTAGGCTTAGGTAGTACAACCGGTGGCAATTTGATTGCTCGAGATCCAGCTCATCTTTAATATGACGTCTGAGCCGGAAGGATGAATTCTAGTTTGACTGATGATTGCGAGTATTTGCAACCTATTGAATCAATAAGATCAAAAAGTCAATCACAAGGATTTTAATGAATATTGATATACATATGGAATTAACCATAATGCAAGTAGATAAAACTTCCCAGAGCAATAGGTATTTGAGGATTTCGGAAGATTGAATAGCATCTCGAAGACCTTTGTGAAACGCATGAACAACTGGGGATGAACGAATCCCCAGTAAGTGTGAGGAATTATCCATACATGTATTCATGCGGAAAAGGAGCTGCAAGGTAGCAGGCACCAAGGATTCTCGGAATATCCGAAGTATTTCAGGGTATCCTGTAATAACAAGAGCAATTGGGAATAATTGTAAGAGCACAGGTGTAAGTATTTATCCATGGGGATATTTCGGTGGTAGGGAATCGCAAAAGCATTGGGCACAAAGTCTCAGGGAACATCGGAGAGTATCCTCAAAATCTTCTGGTGCAGCAGGCGATCATCTGCAATGAAGGGCTCATCGGGAGAAAGTATTTACGAGAACCTAGAGTTGGAGTTAGCAAAATCATTTAACCCGAATAGAAGAGAGATCAGAGTCCCAGAGTATAGACGAGGAATAAAAGATCCTAATACCACCCAATGGCGACGTGGGCCCGTAAGCCACACAACCATGTTAGTAAAACATTTTTTTCAAAGACTAGACTCAACTTCGACCAAGGAGTTGGAAAGGGGGTTACCTACAGGCAGTCGGCTCTGAAACCAACTTGTGACGCCCCCGTTTTGACCGTACACTAATCATGCACGCAAATGTGTACGACCAAGATGAGGGACTCATTGGAAAATATCACAACACAACTCTAGACACAAATTAAAATAATACAAGCTTTATATTACAAGCCAGGGGCCTCGAGGGCTCGAATACATAAGCTCGAATACACAAGAGTCAGCGGAAGCAACAATATCTGAGTACAGACATAAGTTAAACAAGTTTGCCTTAAGAAGGCTAGCACAAAACATCAACGATCGAAAAGGCAAGGCCTCCTGCCTGGGACCTCCTAACTACTCCTGGTCATCGGCGGTCTGCACGTAGTAGTAGCTTCCATCGGGGTAGTAGTAGTCGTCAAAGGTGGCTTCTGGCTCCTGGACTCCATCATCTCGTTGCATCAACCAGAAAGAAGAAAGAAGGGAGGGGGAATGGGGAGCAAAGCAACCGTGAGTACTCATCCAAAGTACTCGCAAGCAAGGATCTACACTACATATGCATCGGTATCAATGAAAAGGGTAGTATCTGTGGACTAAGCTGCAGAATGCCAGAATAAGAGGGGGAGAAGCTAGTCCTATCGAAGACTAGCATCTTCTGTAAACCACCAATCTTGCAGCAGTAGATGAGAGTACAGAATAACATATTATAATTATTAAGCATGTTGTAGCAATAACGCCCAGAGATCCTTCCTCGACTCCCTGCGAGGAAGCAATCCCGGAGTCGCATATCCATTCATGTCTCAGCATCCAGTTCTAGTTGTATCGATCGGGATACAACTCCAAGTGTCCGTTACCGTAGGACAGGCTATCGATAGATGTTTTCTTCCCTGCAGGGGTGCACCAACTTACCCACCACGCTTGCTTAACTCCGGCCGGACACACCATCTGGTCATGCCTGCCCTCGGCCAAACAATACGCCGCAACCCGACCTAGGCTTAATAGAGAGGTCATGCACGCCGGACTAAACCCTATGCCCCCAGGGGTCATGGGCCAATCGCCCCGGGAACTCCTGCACGTTGCGTACGCGGCCGGTGAGCAGACCTGTGCTACCTCCTTAAAAAGGTAGGTGCTTACGCAGTCCAACCCGGCGCGCGTCGCTCAGTCGCAATGACGTCAGTTAAGCTTTGGCTGATGCATACGACGCAGAACGCCCATACTATGCCCACGTGATGGTTAGCGCTATCAGGCCAGATGCCCCTTGGATCAAATATCCAACCCGTTTAGTGTCTTGGGAACGCGGTAACGAGCAGAGACTCACGAATGATGTGACCCCGTCGCCCCGTCTCGAGGATTTGCGGCAAGGGCTAAGAATGCTCGGCCACGCCTCGTATTCAACTCTCGGTTACCCTCCAGGTCAACCTGTTTCCACATCACTCGCTGGTACCCCTCACTGTCGACCCACCTTTCCAAGTAGCAGTTGTAAAGTCATAGTAACCATAGTAAATGTGTGTCTAACACCAAAGGGAAACCTGAGGAAATCACCCTTGATGGAATTCCACCTGATGTTTATCGTCAAGGTGAATGAAAGAGGAGTCACCCTCGAGGTCCACTCTTGAGGAGTTGCACGACAGTATCGTTATCGGGAGTGGAGAAGGAGGAAATCACCCTCGATGACCACAACCGATGAACTAACATACAAGGTTAACATTAGAAGTGCTGATGAAGTCTCACCCTCGGCACTCGATAGTAACCCAGTAGTGTCGAGCAACTAAGGGGAAAGTGATGTGCGGTGTCGGGGCCTGGTCTTTGATCCCGTTGATCGGGTCTTCTGATAATTCAGCGGGGCAGACAGGACAAAG